>VWZO01015965.1:18884-208401 GCA_013396975.1 Bucco capensis | reverse complement strand
GAGTCGTAGGTGGTGGCGATAGAAGAGGAAGATGATACTCATCAGAAATAAGAAGTTGAGCTGAAAGTGCTGTGAAGGTGAGGGGTTTTTTTCTACTCTTAAGAGAAGGGAAACGTCTTAGTGGAAAATGGTTGCATTATCTCTGTTCTTTCTCTGTTCTTGATGTATTTTTAAAGACTGATTTACCTGAAAACAAAATGCCTGAAATGAATTAGTGTAATATAAAGAAAATACAGTTGGGGTCCTTTCTTTCCCCAGCTACACTGTATGTACTAATGCAGGGGTTTTTTGTTACTTTGGGGAACTGTATTTGCAGAAAGTGTGGTATTGTTTTGGAAGTCCAGTATTCCATACTCTTTGAACACTGAGGAGGAGGGGTTGGTTAGGATTTTTCTTTCCTTTTTTTTTTTAAAGCATTTGTCAGAACAGAACAGCTCTAGATGCTTTAAGTAAAGCCCTGATTGCCCTGTCAGTCAGGGTGCTGAGGAACTGGGAACTTCACAGATTGATACTTGACAGAATAATTAGAAAACTGTCACTTGAAGTAACCACTCTGGTGTTCCCTGAAGAAATGTGCCCATGCCAAATATGTGCTGTCCAAATCTAGAGGTTAAATGTTGGGTAAGACAAAACATAGCGTGTCACCAGAGAAAATTACTTCCAACATGCTGTGGAAGTGATGCTCCTCAAGCCCCTAAACACTGACTACACAGTTTACTGAGCTTACCTGCTTTGATCTTGCTTATGTATTCAAGAGCTTTTCAGCCCTGAACTAGGGGTTTTGACTTAGTAATGCACTGAGGCATTATCTAGCATTTTAGATAACAGAGGGCCTTGAAGGGTTTGAGGCAAAAAGCATTTAAAGCAGTAACAATGTTTTCCAATTCTAGAGAGATTTTACAGCAGTTCTCCAAGTGTTTTTGAGTACCTTTCTCTAAAGTAAATGGTGGCAGTTAGTGTCACAAGCTTCTTTCTTAATCCTTAGCCCATAAGAAAACCTGGATGTATTTTTCTGGTTTGGTTTGGTTTGGAGACTGCTCTGAGGAGTGCAGGACAGGGGCTGTGACATTTATGTCCTTTGGTTTTAATTCATATTACTGTTACATTGTCTGCATGGGGGCAGAAATGAGATTTGTTCTGGGTTACTCTTGGTTTATGGAAGTCAGTTCTGGAATCTCAAGCTGGAAAGATCCAAAGAAGGTCTCTCCAGGGAGAAGTTTTTATCATAGAAAGCTGTATTTGTTCTGGGCTTTTCCAGAATTAGTATTTTACCTAAAGTGCTTATGGATTCTTGAAGTAGTAAAAACAAAGGGTAATTTTAGATTTGAATTGGAGGCATACATTTTCCTATTGATTTGAAATGCTGTAGGAACATGTGCTTTCTTTTGTCACTCTGATGCTTGAAATCACTTCATCTGTAAGAGTGGTTTCCTGATTGCTTGTTACCTCTAGGACTGAATCTTGAATTGTGCAATTCTCTTGACAGAGGAAAAATTGCTTTAATAAATTAGAATGGATGAGTTATGGACACTCAGGTTGCATTTCTCAATGCTGGCTCTGCAGCTGCTGAGACTGTATTTGCAATGGATCTGTCAATCAGCAGTGGAAGTGTCTTTTCTTTGAACATTATAGAT
Organism: Bucco capensis; assembly: GCA_013396975.1. Taxonomy (NCBI): domain Eukaryota; kingdom Metazoa; phylum Chordata; class Aves; order Piciformes; family Bucconidae; genus Bucco; species Bucco capensis. Next base: position 206,767 of record VWZO01015965.1, on the reverse strand, counting down.
ACTGAAGGTCAGTGCTTCTATGGATTTAACTCAGAATAATTTTCAAATTTCTTTTTTCAGAAGTTTAGATGAAATTTCAAAACTGTCAGAGGAAGAGACTTATTTATTTCCATGAGCAGTCAAGGTCTGATTCTCCTCTCAGTGAGATACTTCTATTAGTTACAAATCACCTGGTACTGGAGTGTTAGTGCTGGTTTGTGTTAATCTGAAATCAGCTTGAGTCCTTAGTACCTGTACTTTCTACTGCAGAGTGAACTAAACTGCTTTTATTTTCATATGCAGTTATGTACATGCACATATACAGAGTTTTAAGCAGTGTTCACATAACTGTGTGCACTTTAAAGCCAGATATTGCTTGCTGGAATTGTGACAGCTTGGGAATGTGGGGGTGGTTTTCATAACCTGTAGGTTCCTCTTTGTTTATTTTCCAAATAGCTTTGTGACTGTAATTTTATAGCATTTCTACAGCTTCAGCTTTCCAGAAGGAAACAGATTGCAGCAGGGACAATAACGTGAGGCCACCAAGAAGTTACTCAGACTGCCTTGTTGCTTTGGTAGAAGGTTGGGGCTCCAGCCACCTTGGCAACACCACAGGGTTCCTGTGGTCACAGCAGCTCTGTAGCAGCACTTCCTGGAAAATCTTGGCAGGAGGACAAGAGGAGTTGTCTCACACCTTTCAAGAACAAATGGAGTAATTTCATTAGATCAGAAGAACTATCAGGAAGAGATGAGACAGGGATGATCTAGTTAGGCTAGAGAGGCTAGATGATCTAGGCTAGAGAGATGGGCAGAGTGAAACTTAATGCAATTCAACAGGGGTAAATGTAAAGTACTCCATCTGGGAAAGAATAACTCCATGTATCAGTACAGGCTAGGAACTGATCTGTTGGAGAACAGCCCTGGGGAAAAAGATCTAGGAGTCTTGGTGGATAGGAGGATGCCCATGAGGCAGCAATGTGCCCTTGTGGCCAAGAGGCATCCTAGGATGCATTAAGAGGAGCGTGGCCAGCAGAGCCAGAGAGGTTCTTCTCCCCTCTCCTGTNCCCTTCCAACCCCTAACATTCTGTGATTCTAGTTCTTGAGACTTAGGATCAAAGGCAGATAACTTGTTGAATCCTGCATTCCTCTTTTGCTTCAGGTGGGATGCTGATGCTAAGACAGGATCCTTCATTTGGTAGTGTGTCTGAGAGGTTCAAATTCTAATGGAGTTGGAAATCTTGGGGATACTGTTCTTTCTCAGCAACTGACTGACTGCAGAGTGAAGAGAAAAGGTCTCTCCATAGGTTGGGTGCAGTACATTGAAGCACTGACTATCCACTGGGTAAGGGTACTTGCAGCAGCCACAGATGTAACAGAAATTTCAGCCCTATTTTTGATAATGGTGGTGCTGGTTTGGTTTTTTTAACCCAAGCCACCCTTCAGATTCCAAAAGTAGCTTTTCACTGACAGAACTGTTTCTATAAAATCTGTTTTCTTCCAAATACTGACACCAAAAAGCCAAAACCAAATAAAGGGCATGGAAAAAATTTGATGGTGCAGATGTGATATCTTTATGATTATTGTCACTCATGGGGGGAAATCCACATGTAGGACATTTGTGTCTCTGACACCTATAAGAGATGTTGTCACTCCATGCTCTCGGTGCAGATGTGATATCTGGTTCCCACACCAGTTCCTATTAATTCTTTTTTTTTCTGTTTCACATAGCAATTTTCCATGCATAGTCCATACACATTTTTATCATAACTTTCAAGTTAACTTCCCTTATCTTGCTGCTATTCTCCAGTCCAGAATTCTCCAGTCTGCCTTTCCTACCCTGAGGTACAGTAAAAGTGTTCACTGTTGTTTTCCTTGCTAATATTTTTTTAAAAGAGGTGGTGAATTTTGATTGCATTTTGTAAATAGATGAACAGAGAAAAGTTTTTATTTCCTACCCTTTGAAAATATTCTCATGCAGGTTTTGATAAATTGGACATGGCATAAATGCCTTCATTTTCTCCTTCCATAAAACTTCTGTGTCTGAATAAATCAAAGAGAGTATCAAAAATAGTGGAGGCAGGAGGTGGAAGGGTTGTAGGGAAGTGTTAAAAAAAATTATACTCCCTGGGAAGAGGAACATGCTGAGCATTTTGAAGTGTATAAAAGGTGTAAACATGAGGGAGGGAGTATAGTTATTTAATCTTAGTGAAACTGGAACTAAACACTTTTAAAACACAAAGAGCAGTGAATATCATCAAAAAATTTCCTAACAGCAAGAGCTGTAGTGTAGGACTTTGATCCTGAAATTAGCTAGGTATATGCCCTTTCTAACGCAGGTGAGGAGTCTGCTGAGTAGGTTCTTCACTTACCCAGTCTGCATTTTGCTTACAAAGTCCTTCCAACAGGAGCTTAATATATAAAATGAATTGGAAGCCATCTCTCTGGAAAACTGGAAAAGGAAGTAGTCTGAAAAAGGAAAGATATCTCATGGCCTGTCAAGAGAGTAACTGGAACTCCTTAGAGGTATTTTGGGGGGTATTTGATTAGTGATCCTGTTGCATGCACAGAAGATGGCAGGTGGTAAGTGCTGGTTTTAGAGACTGTGGCATAATTCCAAATTTGCATCTGGTAACAGGATCTGGCTTCAAATGTGTTCTCTCAGTAAGGCCAAACTTTTACAGGAATTATCTCTACAGTTCCTTCATCTTCCTCTGTGTCTTCATCCTTTCCCATATGGGTCATCATCATACTCATGGCTCGGCTTCATGAACGCAGCTCCCGGGAGGGCTCCATCCACACTCTTCCCAAGCGCTTTTTCCAAGCGCTGCTGGCTGCAAAGGCCAATGCAGGACAGACAAGAGCAGTTGCAAAAGGCACAGCACAAGGACTCCTTAGGANCCATAGAAAAGAGTAGACAGCACAATGGCTCAACACAATAGCCATATGGGTACCTGTATTCCTAACATCTTTTCATTCCTCCTTTACTGACTCTCCTTTCCAGCCCTGCACTCTGGTTTGCACTGGCACTTCCAAATATGGAGCTTTTTCCACCTCTCTGTTAGGAAGAGCTGGCCAAGTACCTCTTCACAATCCAACACTTGGCAGATGAAGAGGTGGAGGAAACAAATATTACCCTGCAAGATTAGTAAGGAAACGTGCAGGGTGTCATTTAATGCCAAGATGTGTCTGGGTGGGGGTTAACTAGTGTTCCAGATTTGGGTTGTTGGTGTTATGTTGTTTTGTCTTCAGTTTTGTTAAAACAAACAAACAAACAAAACCAAAAAACCCAAAGAAAACAAGCCATCCCTGCTTCAAGTTGAGAACCAAATCTATTCAATACTTATATTTAAGGTCAGTGTCAAAAAGAGTGAAGGATCCCAAGATCAGGGTCTCAAAGTAGCTTCTTGAAAGTCACAGAACTTGTCAGTATCTGGGGCAAAACCATAGCATGGACTCTCCCAGGCTATTTTCCTTCACCCTTTTTTACAGTTAATCACTTGGTTTGTAGCTGTTATTGCAGAAAGGAAGAGATAAATTTCTGTCCATGCTTATTAATTTTCTATCATTTTTTCCTGGTCAATGCACATCACATTTCTGCCTTATCTTAAGAGCAAGGTTTTTCTGTGCTGGAGTAAGTTTTCTAATTGAATACATCCAGTTGGCATTCTACAGCTTGTCAATTTGTGCATGTTTGACAGCTAGCCCTGCTGCCTTCACAACTAATGATAGTCGAGTGCCAATATAAATGAAAATGATAATAGTCTGATATTATTTCTAGTCTTTTTCTAGATGTAATGCCAACATTTTTCTGAATCTGTGGTGGTGTTTTCCTCAAAGAAAATGATAGAGAAATAATGAAATCTTGCTTTGTTTGCCATCTCTCTGGACACTGAACCCTACAAAGAATTTTTCTTCTCTTTTGAATGTCAGAGAATTCAAGTTGTGATGCTTTGTAAAACAGGTCTTATTAGCCAGGGTATGACAATAAGAATGTAAAACTTTGTCCATTTAAAAGAGTAAGAGAAAGGGGAAAGAAAAAGCTAAAGAAAGGCTTCACTTTAAATGGTTGATGGGCTGCCTAGATCAGGTACAGTCTAAATTAGACATATTTGGATAATTGACCTTCTGAATGGATATAGATTAAATTTGATAGATGATGTCACTGTTTGAATAAAGACTTTATTTTTTGCCATTTTTTTGCTGGTTTATTCTGTTGGCATCCAGAGCCAATTAAGCAAGTACTTTATCATGTATCATGACTATCCAAAAGACTAACAAATGGTTTGGAGGAAAGGTAATTTTAACATGCTTTACCACTTCGGTATACAAAATTATGTCCACGTGAATGTTGAGTTAAACAGGTCCTTGGAAGAGATTTGTTGTAATAGTTTATGTTGAAGTATAGAATAAAAACCTGGGCTGAAATCAAAGTGTCTTAGTCAGCATCCTACAGTAGAGTTCTTCCTTTCCTCAAGCAGTTTAATCTAAGCAGGTAAAGCATGAAAAGAAAAAGGTCTCTGGAGGCTACAAGACTTTTCCCAAGGTGACCCAACAGTCAGTGGTAGAGCCACTGGAAACACATCCTCCTTTGTGGTCTCCTGCTGCAGATGTCGCTAGTGCTGAGTTGGGGAGAGAGTGAGTGTGTATATATATTTATATAGGTATCAAAGATCAATGACAATTCAGCAGAGTTGTGGGGAGTGGAGTACTACTAATTCCTCCATGTTGTTGTTTTTCCTGCAGCAGAAAGAAGCTAGTAACAGCTCTCATTAAGATTTTTTTTTTTTTGCCTGCTGACATGCTGCCTGAAAAAAAAGTTTGATATCAGCATTTTGGCAGGAAATTTACTGAACTGACAAGAAAAGAGAAGTTATTTATTAGTGTCCAAAACAAATAAATGCAAATAAACACAAATAAATGCTATTGTTTGGGAAAACTGGGGAGAATCCATGTAAAATGAAGTCACTTTCATTTCATCTCATCTGTCTGCTTTGTTGAAATAGTGGCCTATGAAAAGAAAAAGGTTACTTTTTGAGATTTAATGCCCTGAAAATTTACAGGCTTGATGCTTAAGCAGTAATAAGTGAAGCATTAAGGCATTTCTTGGGGATTGATGACTGGCTGGGAGGAGTTGATGGCTTGAAGAATAGCTGAGGACCATTAACCTCCACTGGTCATTAATCTTCGAAGACTGCCTTGAATACTGAGGTCATTATTGCTATTAGAAAATAAATATTTGAGGAGGGAGAGAGAGAGGAAGGATCATACAGACTTCTGAAATACATGGTTTGAATGGCTTAGTAGCTACCCTCTCTGTCATATGTTGTGCCAGGTGAACAGTCACTAATATTATTCATCTACAGGATTAATAATAGTTTTCAATTTTCACTGCTCAGGTTGCTTTTGTTTTATTCACTAATTCAAGCTGTAAAGTCCATTAACATCAGGATAAATAACATTTTAGAAATGTGTGTGTACAGCTGCATGGTTAGAGAACAGGCTTCTAACATTGTTTACATGTTTAAATGAGATATTGGGGCTGCCATCGGACATCCTTTGTTCTGCAGCCCCATTCCTCATTGAGGCACATGGTAGGTACCTGCTTAGGTCTCATTTCCCTTGTCAAGGGATATACCTCAACTTGTCTTTGGTGTTCAGCAGTGGTGTTCTCTACCCTTCTTTGCAGAATAGCATGGTGTAGCATTTTATTTCCTGCTAGTCAGGCTTGCTGTGTGTCTGAAAAGGTCTAGAAAATTGCCTTCTGTGTCTCGAACACAAGTGAAGATCAAACTGGGGGTAGTACTGCTGCTGTTTGCAATTCCTGGCCTTCAGCAGCAGGACAGAGAGCAGTGTCACCTGGAACAGCAGATGCACAGTGTTGACTGGAAACACCTGTTTATAGCAACCTCCAAAATGCACTGCTTTTACATGCACAAGGAGTATTTTGGATCTTTGCCACACATTGTGCTATTAAAGGGGTCGTGCCAGGTGAAAATCAGCTTGTCTTTATCATTGTTAGGGTTATGAAACTGGCCAAATTCATCAACAAAACATTTGGGGTTTTTTTTTCTTCCTCTCCTTGTTCCATCAGCATAGCTTTTTGTATATGCTTGTTTTGTTTTCTGGTTTGAGCTCCCCTGCTCTCATCTCACATCCTACCATCACAACATGCTATCAAGGGAGCAGCTGGTAGATATACTGATGATCTGCTTTCTGTGTGTACAGGTTGCTGCTGCTCTTAGTGCTCATTAGGATGATGCTGTGTCACTCTCCTACTCTCAGTACCTTAAATTACTCTTGACTTCCTAACTACTACATTTTGCAAAGATGGATGCTGAATATGTGTGTTCCTTTGTAGTAGGTACCACTGTCTCCAGCCTTCTACTCTACTGAAGTACTGAAGGCCAGTAGAAGAACTTGATGGGTTTTGCTGTTAGGCATAGTTATGCTGCTGAAAACTGGGTTAACTTTTGTTCTCATCCAGCCCTCATTTAAGCAATGGATGGATGATTCTCTGTGTATTCTGGGAAGCTCCAGATGAGGTTTGGGAGTGGCATGTAGAAGCTATATGGCTCATTTTCTCCTTGTCTCAGCCCAGGAAGCACCTGCTATGTGCTCCATCCCATCAATAGGTATTCACCCACTAGGAATATTTAGGGAAAGTGAGGCAGGATGCCAAAGACATCTCTGGGATGTAACCTTCAGGGTGTTGCCTTTATATTTTGCAGAAGCTTGTACTTGTGTAAGTTAATGTCTGCATTTCTGGACAATACAGACACAAGTACTTGGAAATGTTTGTTAGGGTTGTTTTTGAACTTTACATTATACATAGTATTCACTTTAGAAGCTTGAAATTAAAGCTTCTTTTCCTACTGATTTTGCTCTTTTTCTATTTGGCAAACACTGATTTCTTCTCCACCCTCTGTGTTTCTAATGAACCCTGAAATTACTGTAGCCTTTTCTGTTTCCTTCTTGATGCACTGTCAGCATCAGTGTTGTAGAAGATGCCCTAGTTGTTTCTGTGCCTTTGAGTATATATTTAGGGAAACTCTATAGCTTCAATTTACTTTACCAAGGTGAGACTCTTTTTCAGTTATTGTTTTCATTAAGGTGCATATTCTTTCTGCACCATGTCAAGTGTCTACTGTTGCAGTTCAGTGGTTTTGAACTCAAGACAAACTTGTTTCAAAACCTGTGGGTCAGCTGTTCATCTGGTACAAAGTGAGCTGGTTCAACACCCATAACTAGTTGTGTGGAGGAAAGCCAAGTAGAAGTTACCCTTTTACTCTAGGATAAAAATAAAATGATATCTGTAATATACTCAATATGTTAAGGTACATGGAGGTTATGCAAAACCATATCTCTGTGTGCTCCTGGAGACAGATTTGAAGATTAGGAAAGACCTTTGAGGTCATCTAGTCTGACTGTCTGCTAACTCTTGACTGAAATTCCTGCCTTGAGTTTAAAGTGCTGTGACTGAATTAGCATGTGCCTTATTTAGAAGAAATTCTCAGTCTATGTGCTTCATGAATTTAGGCAGATACCACACACACACTTGTAAGCTTTTCCATAGTTTGTTTATTTTGATGCTTACACATTTGAACTTCCAGAGTTTGTGCTCCCAGCTTTAGTATCTTGTTATGTTCTAAAGTGTTTGATCTTTTTCTGTCAAAAGTTATTCTGTAATCTTTCATTCAGCAGTGTAATAGATTGAGTTTCTTAAGTCAAGTGGATTTTTGAGATTCTGAGTAAATCTTCTGGTTGCTTTCTCCATTTTATTGCCAAAAATCTGAGAATGGGAGAATTAAACTTAACTCTGAGAGAAAAAATGACTGAGATACCCATTTCTCTGTATTTTGCACAGGAAGAAATATCTCAAAACAAGAAACTTATCTGTATAGCAACACCAAAATCAAGTTAAAGACTTCCTTAACAGCAGTGCATAATCCCAAGTTGGAAAGTGTGACAAAGGTGCTGGAAGTCCTCTTTCTACTTCAGTTTGTAAAATCTGTCTCTTCCTACTAAAATATTTTAAATGGAAGACTTTACCACAAGTGAAAGATGAATTAATCAATTTAAGCCTAAGGCAAGACAAGGTATATGTCAAGTTACAAGTTTTTGGTGAAAAGCTGTCTGCTGCTGTGGTTGATGTGTGCAAGTTGCATAGCAAGCTATGCAATGAAATTGAAAACTTAGGAATAAATACGTGTCTGGTGTTGAAAAGTGAGTGAAACAGCCTTGTTCTGCCACTCAGTGCTCCTAGCAAAGACTTTTTTCCTGTAGAAATGAAAAAAAAAAAAAAAAGAAACAAGCAACAACTTCAGCATCATATTCTACAGAAGGGAACTGCTACATGTAGCTTTTTCCTAATTGGAAAACCAAAAGAACTCTCCAGAAAGCAATAAAATGGTTCTTGTTTCTTTGAGAGTTTGTATGTGAGCCTTAATACTTGCAGTTGTCTGCAGTTTTCAACTGTGTCCATGCATATTTTTTTACATATGGATGGACNCCAGAGCAGAGTGCAGTGGCAGAATCACCTCTCTGGATCTGCTGGCCACACTTCTTTTGATGCAGCCCAGGATGCTTAATTTACAAATGTAGGTCTTAAAATAACCAGTGCATGAACTGAGATTCCAAGCAACCTGCTGACATCCTTATTCAGCAGTGTAGAAGTGGCTCTGCTGTAGTAATTCTGTGTTTTAAGAGTTTCTCCTGCCTATGCTATAGCCAATGCTCATAGCTAAATGTAGATCCTGACCAAAGCAGTTGTCTAATTTTGTAAGTTGACAGTAAGGAGGTTCTTCATTGTTCAGCTGCAAAATGTTTGAAAGGATTTTGGTGCCACCTTCACGTGACCTGTTGCTAACTAGGAGCATTCACAGCTCTGCTATGAGATGAGTTTGTGGAATTCATTTGTCAAATAATGAATGTGAAGCATAAAAAGAGGGTTACAATTCCAGTGTTGGGTATGGCAGAAGAGTTTGGACAGATCCAAGGAGGATTTGGAAGGGCTTGCTGGGTTTTGATTCCAAAACCTGAAGAATAAAAAAGGTAGCTTTGTAACCCATGCAGGAATTTTATACCAAAGTGAAAGCAACAGGCTCTCAGTGTAGAACCACTTCAGCATTTTCTGCTAGTTCCAGTGTTTTCTAGAAGTCATCATCATGGCTGCAGCCATAAGAGGAATCAGTGATCCTGGATTTGCTGAGGTCCCAGCAATCAAAACCTAGCAGGTAATAATAAGAGGCAAGCTACTCTGGTGATTAACTGGACCACAGTTGTTTTGCAGGAAGGGAAATCTTGCAGGAACTTGAAGTCTAGGTCAGAAAATAACTGAGATTATGAATTAGAATGAGTGCTCAGTGGAAGGAAGTGGAAAAAAACATTGGCCAGTTGGAGGCATAACTGCTTAGACTTATGAATCCACACATCCTGGTGACTGTCATAAGTAATGTCCTTGTTATTGTCAGGGCAATTTGCACTAAAGGATGGTGTTGAATAAGCCTCCTTTGAAACACCAATCCAGGGAGCTTTCTGTACCCCAGGCAGCCAGTCCTTCAAGGAAAAGAATGCAGAATTGGTAAACACAGGACACAAGCAAAAGCATTGCCAGTTTGGATCAGAATTATCACCTCTAGCAGTCATTATATTTCTGACAGTATCCTCCAACAGAAGACTATGTAAAAGAGAAGTGTTAAAGAGGCAGTTATGAAATGAAAATAAAAGAAAACTTATTCAGATTTCCTGAAATACTGTCTCTAAATTTCCTAAACCTTTGTATTGACTTTTGAATGATAAAATCTATATGCTTGGAGTGGTTAAATGTATTTGTAAAGGCTGATCCGAGAATATCATTTTCAATAGTAATGATTTCTTTTAAATTGTTCTATATAGTCTGTGTACTTATGATAGTGGTGACTATAAAAATGTTCTTTTTATGTGAAGAAGTCATGTATTCATTGCATAAGGATTAATGAAAGGAGTGTAGCTCTGTTGATGGCTTTGTGAATCCTAGAATGGTTTGGGTTGGAAGGGACCTCTGGAGGTCATCTAGTCCAACCCCCCTGCAGTGGGCAGGGACATCCCCAACTAGAGCAGCTTGCCCAGAGCCCTGGCAAGCCTCACCTCCAGGGATGGGAACTCAACTAACTCCCTGGGCAACTTGGTGAATCACCACAGCAGTTTACATTGAATCCATTGCACAACAATTCTGCATGAGATTTTTTCTAATCTCTGCTTCACTGAATATTTGAAAACATATATAAAAATGAAGAACAAGTATTTGGGTACTTTGTTATCCAAACTGGATGTATTGGGTTTGGCTGAGATGGAGTTAATGTCCCCATAGCAGTTTTTCGGAAACACTGTGCCTTGGGTTGAAAATAACCTTTGATGTTGTGACTGTTATTTGGACCTTGAGCAGGTGTTGTTTTTTTGACAGGATAAATAAAATACTACCATGTACAATAATCTTCCTGCTCTACTTGAACAGAGCAATGCATGAACAAAGGAAAGAATGCAGGAACTGGTAAATTGGATCATTTCAATATTGCTATATTATTCTTCCTTCTGATTTTTGTCAGCTCTAGCCAGTTAATTTGCTTTCTTTGCACCACTGCCTTTATGACTCCTCACCTTTCCAGAGAATTTGTAGGTATATTGAATGAAACCCTGAGACAATCACTGCTAGATATCTGCCAAAATGAACACCAACCCTGTCATTCTGCTTTTTTGCTTTCTGAATCCAACCTGTCTTGTTCTTAATCCATAACAATACTTTTTCTTCCACATCAAGTTACTACATTGATAATCTCTTGCAGAGGAACCTTTACAAATGCTTGTGCATTTTAATTATAATGCATGAGTAGCCCTAACTTGCTGACACAGTTCATTCTTGCTTTAATTCTAAATCCCAAAGCCTCTTGATATATTGTTAATCAAATATTTGGATTTTGTCATCTGCCTAGTTGAAAAATCAAGAAATGGTGACTGTAAAGCAGTTGAGTATTCATAAGAGAAATGCACTGGTTGTTTCAACAAGGACCTATAACACTTCTGCAGTGCTTCTCATTTCTGGTTTGCATCAATTTTATCTGTAGCAATGTGTTGCCTGGAGTTGTGATTGGTAATCATCACATCCCTGAGATAGCTTTGATCATGTACTCATAGAGGATTTTGTGAATAGTCTATCTAATTTCATACAATCAGAATAATCCCAAAGGAGAGGAGTGATACAGTAATCACTGTACCATTTACCTTCACTTCCATTTGTTGAATTATTTTTTTAAGCACATGTTCTTCTTGATGCAGTTTCAGTAGTGTTGTAGTTTTGGTTTTGGAACAGAGAAAAGAGTTTGTAACTCTAAAAAGGAGATTATTCTTCTTCATTGCCATGAACGGCAGTTTTGACTCCATTGCAGGCATTTATGATGAGAAGGAATTACAGACAGTGGAACAGCTTTAAAAACAGAAATATTTTTTTTGCACTCTACTTCCTGAAAGTCCTTGGAGATTCAGATATGCTTCTAATTTGGATCAAAACTGGAGCTGTTCAGGAGTTTGGAGGGCTAAGAGATTTTCTTGGTAAGTTACTTTTGCTACTTCTTAAATTTTTCATCCAGAAAAGAGAAGAGAATCAGCATTCCAGCAACCACTAGGGAATAGGCTGTTGGTTTTTCTGTTAGGTGTGATATAGGACTTTTTGTGTGTCTTGAAGCAAAGTTTTGAAACATTGCCCAGTCGTTTGTGGAAAGAATTAAATTCATAGGCTCAAGTCAAGGGACTTAATGCAGAAAAGTTTGCTAGTCTACAGCTGGTAAAGGATAATAAATGAGTATATCTGTCAGCTGCAGACACTGAAGAGAAGCTGCAAAGTGAAACTTCGATAATGAATGTATTTATTATCTGTTGTTATTCAAGAGTCATTCCATCAACCTCATGGATTATGAAGTTGAATTGTTTACCCTGCTTTCCTACTCCTCTTTCCATCACACCAGGGAAAAGTAGTTTGCAATACTATACATGAGTTACAGGTACTTAAACAAAGCTGTTGATTTTTAAGTTCCTGTATTAGACATCTGAGACAATTTTGTATTAAATCTGTAAGAAATTTGGGTGTTTTGTTAGTTCAAGGATTTGCTCTAGTGAAAAAGAGCCTTTAGAAAGCAAGTGGCATCATGCTATTCTAGTCTAGGTCGTCTTGTGTGTCCTTTATTGTTTGTATTGTGGGGTTTGGTTGGTTTGTTTTACCAGCTGAAGTTTCCAGTCTATCAAAGATGTCACTTGTGCAGTATGCCTGCATATTGCTTTTATTCTAGTTGAGTGTAATGAGCCTGTAAAGATCTTGAAAATTTACTTTTCCATTTAAGTGAAGTAAAAAAAAAAGCATACAAATGCTGCCATTATATTCAAAACCATATTCAAGCAGCAGATTACATTTCTAGTCTATTTTTGATTAATCTAACATTCCTCCAAAGAATGTAATCTTTTAACATAAGCAACATAATTTGCTCTGTCTTCGTATTGACTCCTAATTGTTGCATTTCAGAAGATGGAAATAAGGTTTTACAGGAAGTGTAATCATAGAGACTTTCAGATCTAAACAGCTATTGATATGGAAAACAAACTGTTCTAGCAAATTATTAAGCTTGTGAACTTAAATAAGCTCTAATGATTTATATATATATATATATGTGAAACTCAGCCTTTATGTTTTCAAAAGAGGACAGGATTTCAAGCAGTTAATCCCAATGACAACTTTTCACAGCTTAAGAGTTACCTTATTTTTACAAAATTAACCCATGGCTTTTAACATTTTACCCACTCATGCAGACATTTTTCAATTAATAGGAGGGCTGGCATCTTAGCCATGAATATAGATAGGGAAGCCTGCAATTAATAGATAACCTGAAACAATAGTTTAAATAGCCCATGATTGAGGTTATTTAATATGTAAGGAGATTTTCTCACTTAAAACAAAAAGCAAGTGAATATGTGCAAGATTACCAGCATGCATCAGGAGTATGCTATTGTCTGGCCTGAAAGGAGCCATGCATGTGTAGATAGTTGATAATTCAGATAATTATTCATTTCTCTGTAACTGACTATTTCATAATAAGAGAGGGGGGCAAGTTTGGGGTTTTATTTTGTCTGAAGTAGATAGGGAAATGATTAATTAGAGAGCCATGTTTTGTGTCAAGTTGTGAATAAATATGTTTAGCATTCATATGGTTGTTTACAAACAGGAGACCCACACTGCTTGCCAACAGTTTGATAAAAAAAAAAATAATCATTCAGTTCATCACTAATTCTCTGTAGGAAAGATCTTTACTATTGTGTGGTTTGGCATATTGTAATTAAATTCTTTTAGAACGTTTTAATTAGGCAGAAGGAAACCAGAGTCCTTGCGTTTGCTTCTTGTAAATACTCCAAGGTGTCACAGAGGTGAGAGCTGTGGAGAGTGCTGCAGAGTCTATTGGCATTTCAAAATCAATCAGCTTGGGCTTTTTAGTCTGTGTCCACACTTAATTGATAGATGGCCTTGTCAAATCAAATAATACATTCAAAAAACTGTTCTTCAGTTAAAGTTCTTCAGCTATGTGCTGCTGCCCTAAAGACCAAATATGCTGGAGTGCTTTGGACTCTTTGTCTCACAGAAATGTGAGTTTTCCACTCAAAGAATTAGGGTCTTCTGGAACAGGGACTTGTGGCAAAGGTGTTCAGTTTGTCCTTTGTCTTTTTTTTGCAAGCAGTGGTTCCAGTAGAGTCCAAGATAGAAAATGGAGAGGGAGAACTACAGTCACAGTGGTTTCAAGTTGCCAAGAAGCTTACCATTAGCAGCCCATGAAGTTTTTGGAAGGTTGTAATGTCATGATTACAAGGGGTCAGTGGAGTGGTAGCAGGCACTCTTAATGGAAACTTTCATTCAGCTATGAGAGAGTGCATTAAGATGAATGTTTAGCTGGTGGCTGCCATCAACTGGTATGACAGAATCCAGGCAAGAACCTACCCTCTTGCTACTTGAAAAGAGAGGGTGGGAATGAGCTTATAGTGGGTGGCTAAAGGCCTTGAAGGCAAAGCTTTCCTGATTAATCAGCAGTACTATGGCAGACTGTGTCTCAGCATGAAACACCCACTTGGAAACATTTTTATGTAATCTCTCTTTCAAGTTCTCTTTAGCTACTACTGTGCTTAAGTACTTAAAAAGTAATTAACAAAAACTGCATGCAAATACATGCATTAAACTCTGCCTGCCTGCATTCAGTTCCTTGCTTATATGCATTTGTATTGTTTTCTTTTGAAATATAGACTTTGAATTCACTTTTACAGCTCAGCCCAGGTCACAATTGGTTCTGATATTGTGTGTATTGGAGGACAAGGTCTGTTTCTGAGGTGATGAAATAGATTCTGACAACAGGAAATTTTTCCTTTCCGTGGATCATCCAGCAGTGAAATGAAAGACAAGACACCACAAGAACATATAAATCTGCAACTTCACTTTTATGCTGCCAAATTGTAGAATAAGTGATCTGATTTGGATGTACTTGCTTATATGATGTATGCTTATATGGTTTTGAGATCAAAAGGTATGAGACACTAAGGGACTTACCTGTTTGCTTTGCAGTAAATGTTACAGTTGAGTTTTGCACTATAGTAAGGTTCTGAAATAGGGGTTTTTTGTTTGAGAATTGCATCTCTATTTATATCTTTGGATTCTTACACCAAGGGACTGCTGTTAAGTTGCAAATATACAGTATTGATCACTGCAAAAAGTCTGAATTTAGAAAAAGTCTGCTACTGAGGCCAAGTGACAGCTTTTGGCTGTGTGATAGATGGTTGGGTGTATAACTGAGTATTTACTGGCTATTTGTTTGTTTTCCTCCTGTTTAGTTTCAAGTGTTATGACTGCATACATTTGAGGCTCATTCTGACATTTGGTACAATTTAATGTGGGAGTTTGAAATCCTCAGAAGTTTTTTCTAATTCTCAGTGAAGTTAGCAAATATCCAGGAGAGCCTTTTTTTCCTTGGCAGTACTGAAAAATCACTTGTGAAGCAAGGGAATATGGTTAACAGACACACCTTCAATTCCATGTGTTGTTCTGTATGGAACTGGATTGAGGTGTAAGGAACAGGCTGTGATTTACATGCCTCTCCTGTTAATCTTATTGTGTATGACTTCCCATTGCTACCTTGAGCATCTCAACCTTGATTAATCTCAAGTTAGGTTCCTTTATGCTGGTTTATCTTTGATTGTTTTTTGCTCACTCCATCTGTTTCTTAATGTTGCTCTATAACTTCTTTCACAGTTGAGATTTGCTGATTATATCACTTTGGGCTTGTGGTTTAAACATTCAGTTCTGTTTTTATTACAAGATGCTTTGATAGTTTTGTGAAAAGTGGCTGGTAGATCGTTATCGAATAATTATTTCTCTGAAGGTGATTCCTTTTTCTGATGCAGGAAAGAGATGAAAAAAGTTTATGGAAAATGAAGGTGAGAAGTCAAATTATTATGAGGAGTAAAGTGACATCTCTGATTTGTTCTCATCAGAAAGTCAGCCCAACATTTTTTCCCCCTTTTTATAAGGAAAAGCTGTTAAGTTTCATGTTGTGATTTTGCAGGTAGGGAGCTAATCCAAAAAGCATGTACAACCACTTTGTCAATTCCTGAGTCATCCCATTGTGCAATAATACAGTTCTCAGCTTAGCATCCTATTTGTGGGGAAGTTATTACTGGTCATTAATTTTTAAACTGTCACTGTTTTTTTTTAGTTTAAATTACTTTATATAAACCTTGTGGAAGATAAAGATCTTTATCTGTCTTTCAGCAGTACTGATCTGAGCTGAATGTCTCTAATACATAATGCCAGAGCAGCCAGTCTTAGGGAGAGATGTTTCTGGAACAAAAGTTCTCACTAGCATTTAGGTGGTAGCAGGTGGTGCTGGGAAGTCCTCAGACTGGGAAGGAGTCTGAGCTGATAGGTAGTAATCTGTCCCACATCTCCTTCTACTGGTCAGGAAATATTGCAGGCTGAGTTTACCAAAGTAGGAGGAGATGTCCTCATGCTGCTTACACTGCTTTCATTCAATCTAGGGCTACCTTCTAGAGAACTAGCTCTTCTGCCTCTGGTTGGGCACAGGTTGCTTAATGAAGCAAGAGGAAGAGTATCACAGTATCACAGTATGTCAGGGGTTGGAAGGGACCTAGAAAGATCATCTAGTCCAACCCCCCTGCCAGAGCAGGATCACCTAGGCCAGCTCACACAGCAATGTGTCCAGGCAGCTCTGGAGACTCCACAGCCTCCTGGGCAGCCTGGTCCAATGCTCTGGCACCTGCACTGCAAACAAGTTTCTCCTCGGGTTAATACTAAGCCTTCTGTGGTCCAACTTGCTCCCATTCCCTCTTATCCTAACACTGGATGCCATTGAGCAGAGCCTGGCTCTCTCCTCCTGACACTCACCCTTAACATATTTCTAAGCATTGCTGAGGTCTCCTCTCAGTCTCCTCTTGTCCAGGCTGAAGAGACCCAGCTCTCTCAGCAGACATAAGCTATTCTTAAACTGGTTCCCCAAAGGGACAAAGTCATAGGTATCAATTTCAGTACCCATCTTCTAATTGGACTCCTGTCCTTGAAAGGATAGGAAAGAGTGAGGAATTAATTGTATTAAATTGAAAAGTAATCAAAATCACCCATTCTCATCACTTGTCTGGCGCCACAAACTTAAAATGATATTAAGTGGTGACTGCTGGGATTAGACAGCATTGTAATCATTGAAACTGGTAAAGGAATATATGACTTGAGCATTAACTATTTTGTGATTTAGGTTGGATGGGGAAGGTGTGCATAGTTGTAATAAATTATGGATATACATTTTGTTTTAATGGAAGACTATAACTGCATTGAGTAAGGTTTGGATCTGTCTTGATTTGATCTTTATCTCTAGTAGCAGCCAAAAGCAGGTTCCTGGAGAGAAGAACATAAGACAGGTGTGGGAGGCTCTTTTCCTGATATATTGTCTGTGCTTTCTAGTGATCTTTGATATTCTTGTATTTACGAATCTTTGATGGCTTTCCTTGCATGAATTTGTTCCTCTGTTCTCAACTCATGTAAGCTTTTGACATAAACAATATCCTGTGGCAATGAATTCCACAAAATAACCATATGCTGTATTTAAAAATAACAGTCAAAGGATCCCTTTTGTATTTTCACCATCTCTGGCATTACAAGAACTGAAGATTAAGAAATAAAACTAGCCAGAGGCAGGTACACAATAGTTGCACCCTGTTCTGGTTTATTTAGTCTTTCTATATACAAAGTATTTCAATGTCTTTGTCACACTTCTTTGTACCTTTCTCACTTTGACTATTTCTATTTTGATTTACTTACACATTAATAGTTAATAGTTGATTTTTATGTGGTAGTGATTTGGAACCTAATGAGCACAGTAATTCACATTTTTGATGACTACAGTGTTACCAAAAAAGAACAGGTTTTAATTATTTGGAGATTTCAAACATGTATATGCAGTTCAGTACCCATGACAATGCATTTTTATACTTTAATTAAGCTTCTTGAAGTACAGAATTCCTATTTAAAAGTTGCCATTGTCTCAGTAAGAAAAGCAGTATGACCTAGATAAGAGCTTCTCTAGCATTTCATTCTCTTCTGCATGGGGAATACATGTCAGAAATGTTTCTCAGGTGACAAAATAGGAAGATCCTAATTCTTTCTAGAACACAAGAATAATGGATCTTCATCTCTTTTCTCCCTAAGTATGATCACTTAGTATTTTGATACTCTAGATAAATACAGTCTTTATATTTCTAAGGTTATTTCTAAAGAAGCAATAAAGATAGGTTTTGGTGACTGTTGGTTTCAGGAAATAAATCCCTTGCTATGATGGCTTGAAAAGTGATAGTTGGGCCTGTTCCTTACCCAAAACAAAGTGTAGAGCTGAACACCTAATGATGGGAAAAAGAAATGACAGAGGAGCATGGTGCTGTGAAGTCTCAGGGTGTCAGCATTGTAATATGTGGAGTCTCTCTTACAATTCCAGCTCCTAGGTTTCTGTGCCTTCTATCAACAGAGCAGTGAGTTCCCAGCTTTCCATATGGGGAGAAAATCAAAGTCTGTTTTAAGGATTAAGAATTTATTTTTTTTTGTTCTCCTGAGCAGAAATGCAAAGTCATGATGATTGACTTGGTCTTCCTGGGAATTAGAAATATTCATCAGACTTTTTGGTTGCTACCTTTCTATGCATGAATTTCTTTAGGGCCTCATTTTTCTTTCTGTGGAAACTTTCTGCTGCTTCATTTGCAAATCATTTTCAAGGTTGTTACTTTTTTTTTTTTTTGGACTTCTAACATATCCATGTTCTCTAGAAACTCCCTCTTCTGAGGATTGTTGTATTCTCTGAGTTCAAATGATTTAAAATCCTTTGGCCTTTCACCTTTTAACACATCAAAGTATGATGAAACTGTACACTCATGCAACCCAGGGCATTGTGTGCTGCTGTAATAACAGGAGCACATGCTACCTGTTGTATCACATTGCTTAAATGATAGTCACATTGCTCCATTATTTTTCAGAGAGCTCATTATGGCTTTGCAAAAATCTAATTTGAACTTCAGACACCAAGGCTGTTAGAGAAACTGCACTATGTGCCTTTGAGAAATTAATCTGAAGTGCAGAGGCAAAATTCAGCAAATATTGGATCAATTTTTATAGACTTTGCTGTTGTGGAAGAACTACTTGCAGTCATGCCACTGTATAAACTCTCTTGGATGAGTGGATTCGGAGGGTATCTATAACTTATCATGCTAATATGATACAGTCAAATAACATGAATTCCCTAAGTACTTCATGACCAGTGCTTACTGCATATGCCTCCAAGAGGGGTGATGAGGATGCATCTTGGTTTTGCTGGAATAAAATCCCCCAAGTCAGATCTAAATATGCAACTACCCTTACTTCTGGGTGCACAAAGAGGAAATTAAAAGGAATCTTAAATATTGCACTCTCATCTAGCATACAAGAACTGATCATGTGTGGGTTTTCAGTCTTGCAGTATGTGAGTNGGAGGTGTTTAAGAGACGGCTGGATGTTGTGTTGGGGAGCATCATTTAGTGGGGTGATAGGGCTAGGAAAAAGGCTGGACTCGATGATCTTCAAGGTCTCTTCCAGCTCTAACTGTTCTATGATTCTATGATCATGGAGGAAGTCACCATCCCTTAATTTTATATTGGTCTGCATTCTGATCTGCTCGTCCAGGGACTTGATCTCTTCAAAGCTCAGATATTTAAATGATAGAACAAATGTATATACTTTTATTCCTTGTACCCATGATCCAATAGAAGAGTTATCCTTCCATATTAGCACCAAAGTGCAGTTGTCTAGCAACTACCAGCTGCATATTATCCCAAAAACAATCCTAAAAGCTGTTATCCTGATTCTCAAGTGTACTTCAGAACAGTACTTTGTGGGGTCAACATTTTTCTTTTGCTCTCTTTGTTATTCTATTCCCTTGCTATCATAGAAAGGATTATATTAGGAGGGGAATGTGCTTCCTATCAGTGAGAGAACATGCCTGCAAGGTTGCAGGCCCTCACTTGCCTACTCTGCCTGTATTGTGGTAGGATGAATTAGCTCACACTCTGCACTCTGTTAACCTGGTGTATGTGGTTTCTGCACAGGAGCTGACTGATGTCTTGCCAGGCAGTAGCACAGGCACAGAAAGCATATGACAGTGTGCATCTTCATGAACACATCTGAAGTGTGCTCACATAGCAAGAGCTGCACAGGAATGATGACATTAGTGTGATGGATGTGTTTGTGCCAGGGCTCAGGGTGTGCAGAGTGTGTGTCCTGCAGATGAGGAAATGTCCCCAAAACTGGCTCACTGAAAAGTAATATTGAAATGAAGGTCCCTGAGGTCACATTGCTGCCTTGTAGGATAAAATACAGGCCAAAATATAGCATTGGAGAAGGTCTTTAATCTGCTTTTCCTACCTGTCAGCCAGTCCCCTCAGACTGAAAAATCTGGAGTTTGTTTTGGAGACTCATCAGAGTTCCTCTCCTGCTATGGTATGAGGGTGCATTATTAGTGAATTTTAAACCTTGACCTGTTTTAGAATAGTATAAAACATTCAAAATTGCATTGTAGCAATAGTTCTTCACCTGACTGCAAGCTTTTTGCTTTGCTTTTTGTTTGATTCAACCTCCTTAAATTTATCACCTTCATGCTTTCAAAACTCCACCCCAAAGAGGCAAAACTAGTATTTTGCATCATTTTTTTCTAAAGTAAAAGGATATAGTTTGGCTTTAAGTAGAAAAAAAGAACCCTGCTCTTCTCTCCAAGGGGATTTTTATATTCCTTTTCCACATTGAATTGCACTGTCCTCTAGTGGATATTTTAAGCAGTTGTCTTTGTGTTTGTAAATCCTCCCTACTGCTCTGATATGATAGGTTTAATCTTTATTTTCTAATGAACCATAAAGTGTTGTCTGATAGAAAAAGCTAGAGGATTAGAGTAATATTTCAAAACTGGATAAGAAAAAGTTACATTTGACCTGTGGTCCAAGTTATAATAATATAGAGACATTTTAAAAATGTATCTGACTTATCAGTTGGAGCAGAAAGATACAGAGTGAAGATGCAAGTGGATGGCATCTGTGTTTTATTACATTTTATTACATTGCATTGAGAGTTGGAGATAATGTGCTTCCTTCACATTGCAACAAATTCTGTAAGCTGTGAATGAATGAATGAATAATAAAAGACCAGTGGAATAGTAGGAAGGATTAAATGCACCTTATTAAATGTAAAGTGAAGATCTATGCATTCCTTTTTACCCAGTGGTTTGGGATTTTTAATAGTGTTGCTACCTACCCCTTAAAAGGCATAGGGAATAGATCTTTGTCTGGGACACAAGAACATTTGACTTGAAATCCAGGTAAACTCAGCTTATCTGCAAAGGGTTTAGAAAATATACTAACCTCTGCTTCAGTGTCTCTGTCTCCAAAACAGATAACAAGGAGACTCAATTTCTTTCTTATTTTCAAAGTTCCTTCCTTACCTCTAGCTAGTCAATTAAATATATGTTCCTAGGATTCTCTAATCATGGCAAAGTTGTGTTCATACAAGTGTGTCTTGCCTTGCCCATCTCTGAACTGCAGCAGTTCTTGGTGCTTTGCTCTTGGTAGAGGTACCCACAGTCTTCCAGCTCTGTGAGAAAGAAGCTCTTGCACATCACTGTGTATGAAGGCAAATGGATCTTTGGAAAGCCAAAATGCAACCTGGGTATCTGATTTTGGAAGTGGTAAATACCATTCTTTTTAACTGGGATTCCCTGGGAATTGAGCTGCAAAGCCTCTCTGAAGATCAGAATGAGAGTAAAAAAGTCTTTAAGTGACAGTCCTTGACTGTCAGGTTGTGCCTGTTTGCAGTAGTGGATGTCTGGATCCAGCTGTAGGTTACAGCTCCTTTACTACAGAGGTGTGAGTTGGGAATATATCTTCACCTTCAGTGCTTGTGTCCCAGCATCCTGCAATCCCCACACTCTTTGCTGTGTTGAATGATTTGAGATATGATCCTTCCACTGGTGTTTATTATGTTGGAGGAAGGAGAGAAGAAACAAATCCCTGGCATGATGCTGCTGCCTTGTTTATCATACTTATTTTTCTGGCAACTTCATGATTTAGTTTGGGAAAAGAATGTGTTTTGCAGACACAAAATTAGACTTTGCTGACCAGAAGGATTGGGACACATGAGACATGTTTCAACCTCAAAAAATACTAAAAGCCTCGAGGCAGGTACATATCTGCCAGCTGTACCATGCAAACCTCTGTCTTCCATCTAGATGTGACCTGTGGCATAATGGGGAAGAAAACTTGACAAATATAATCTGCTTCATACTGGGTTCACTTTTAGCTGATGAAAGAGTTTGGAGTGGTCAATAAATGAATTCAGTTAGCTTGAAATGTAAAAGTGTTGTTTTTTTTTCAGATTTCAATCAAAGCAAACTGTAAGCAAGTTCTTTGCTAGTGTAGCTTTTAATTTGCTGCAGATGTAGTTTTACTGACAGCTGCTGAATAGCTTGTTTTGAACTCAAATAAATGGATTGAGCTTCTGAGTAACAATTTACAGCAAGGTCAGAGATTATATTGGTGATTTTATAATAATATTTATTGTTCACTGTATGAGTATTCAAGTGTCTCTATGTGAATACAAGGGAAAAGATGCACAGTGCTAATAGTTGGAAAGCTGTTGCAAGTCTTTCCTCCTGTCCTGTGGGTTTTTTGAAAAAGTTTCAAACCAAAATACACTAGCAGAAACTTGAAGTGATCTGAATGTTGGAATAATTATACTTTTGAGCTATCTTTTTGTCATCCATCCTAAAATATTTTGTTAACCCCCATATTCTCCTCTTCCAGTGTACATTTTTAGTGGTAGTCAGAAGAGATCTGTGCTGTATAATTGTGATCCTGGTGATTTGGGAGTTGATTTGTATTGGACAGATCTCTAGTTGTATTTCTGGCCTCACATTTTTGCACATAACTTATATTCATTCTGATCCTGAAAGGCAATAGCTAAGATAGTGGTTTCCCAATTGACTTACACATTCCCACCTTATCCCAGATCCTAANGGCAGGGGGGTTGGACTAGATGATCTTTCTAGGTCCCTTCCAACCCCTGACATTCTGTGATTCTGTGCTGAGGGTTCCTCCTGGCTTTAGGGCCAGTGTTGGTGTGTCTGCAGGGCCACTCAGGTCCAGGAGCTGCTTTGGCAGCAATGTGGCTCAGATGCTAGTGTGAGCACAAGAGAGAGGTGTTCATGTGCAGGAGGAGGGAGGGGAAAGCAAGACAGCTTCTTTGCCTATACTTAGATCATTTTCAAATGATTATGAAACCTCGGCCTAAATTAATTTGTATTTGTGTTTGGATTTCTGTTTTATGTAAGCTTCAGAGCTTTGCTGTGTATGAAGTGTCTGCCCTCATTCAGTCCCGCAGTGTGGTGTTATCCTAAGCCTGGTATAATTGTTCCGTGGTAGTAACAAAGGTGGAAAATGAAAGAGAAATAACAACTTGGAAGTGTCCTGCTTTCACCCTGTCTCTTTTTGTGTACAGAATTGGTGGTATTAGTGTGGGTTCTGAAGGTCAGCAGGCTGGAATGCAGTGGCTGCAGACAGCCAGACATCCTGTATATAGATTTATAAATGGGCTGTAGGAAAGGTGGAATGCTTTATAGGTGCTGCCTGTATTAATCCTTAAGTGTATGATGATCAGATGTCAGTGTGCATTTTGTTAAGGCTAGGAGCATTTTAAAAGGGGTGGGGAGAAGAAAATATAGTAAATGCACCACACTATTTTTAGAGTGCTGACAGGTAGGCTCAAGCTGCTTCGGCTGTAGGTAAAATGCCCTGAGTTGTGTGGAACCTGGCAGCCTTGTGAATGATGTCTGTGATCCACTACAATTCTAACAGTGATCTGCTACCACCATTCCTTCAGTTAGTATACAGTTACACTTATTTGGGGTGGGGTTTTTTGGTGCCAAACATTCAAAGCAGAATTGCAGGCTTTGTCAAGGCTCACTTAAGCAGAAGTGACAGTAAATTAAAACTGTGTGTTTTATTAATAAAGCAACATAGATTTTATGTGAAGATAGCTATATATATATAGCATATATCTCATTTCTTGTATGATGAAAGAAAAGGCTGTGTATCTCCATAGATGTTCATATAGTATTTAGGAGCTGTGGGATTAATGGATATTAAAGGTTCAGATTCAGTGCCATAATCTAGCATGAAGCTAGAGATAATGCAGCACTCAGTTTGACATGTTTACTTCCCAGCATTTGGTGCTTAGACCTGGCATACTGCAGGTTGTCACCATTGGTGATGATGTCTTTAGGGTATTGTGGGCTCCCTTAATTCTCCAGAGGAGTCCATAATCAGCTTTAAGTACATTTGATGGTGATTTCACATCTGCAGTTGTTTAGATGAATGGAAAGAATCTAACCTGTGGATATACTGCTGTCTTTAGCTTCCTTAATGTTGCTGAAATACAAAATAATTTTATAAGACATGCTCTTGGATAAAAATGGTTATTAGAATAGTAATGCTGTTGTCAAGTAACCTGTCTCATATGTAGACAGTTTGGCCTCTTGTTAATATGTCTAATAGTCCACATGCATTAGATACTGAGCACATTAATATGTAGTGGTTCTCGTATACAATGGGAGGTTTATTTTTGTTATAGACTTAAATAATAGAGATTGTGCATTCTCTGTGCACATGAAGTACTGAAGACCTTTTCATCCATCTACTTGGTCTGAATGTTAAAGTTCTTTCAGCTGGAAATGCAAGATCTAGTAGTCAGGCTACAGAAGCATATATAAACAATGTTCACAAATTTCAGCAGAGTTAAAGTGAATCTTAGCATCATTTGAGCTGATCTTTTGGCTTATTTGGAAGATTACAATAAAACCCAAGATTGAATTCTCTACCTGATTCAGTTTGTTATTGATTGAACCCTTTTAGACTCCTCTCTAATTTAACAGTGTATTTTTATTAAAGCCAGGCACACAAACATCAATTATCCAAGTTGCATCTAATTTCCTTCCTTTTTTTTTGCTGCCAATGGATTAGAAGACCTGATTAGAATTCAGCTTGAAAGCTGAAAAGCAGATCTTTAAATGAGAATGTCTGCATCAAGAATTAAAATATCTGTACTGGGCATAAAATCCTCCTCCTTATCTCTAATAATGTAAACACGCTTGGTTAAGTTGATGTGTCACATGCCTGGTGCAATGTCCCTGAATTAGGAGCACATATTAGAAAGGGCAGAAAGGTGTCTGTGGCTTGTCCCACTGTTAGAATCCATCACTATTATCTTTTAACATCCAAGTGCTTTCCATAGTTCTCTCTCTACCATGAGGGTTAATGTGGTAAGAGTTTGAAGGGCTTGACTTTTGTCTTTACATGTTTGTACCTCCTAACACTGGGAATACTTGCATGTGCACAGACAGTAGGAGCAAGGCAGAGAAAGGGTTTTCTAAGGTTTCACTGTTGGTACCTTCTACAGAATTAAGGATTTTGTAACAGTGCAAAGGTGAAATTAATAATTACAATGATATCACCAACTTAATATCCAGAAACCCCTGAGCTGGTAAATGCATGCATTTTTATTAATCATGACATTAAGTTATTGGCCCATGCCTAAGTTCTAAGAAAGAGTTCTAAAATCAATTAAATCATGGAATCCTAGAATGGTTTGGGTTGGAAGGGACCTCTGGAGGTCATCTAGTCCAACCCCTCTGCAGTGGGCAGGGACATCCCCAACTAGATCAGCTTGCCCAGAGCCCTGGCAAGCCTCACCTGGAATGCCTCCAGGGATGGGAACTCAACCACCTCCCTGGGCAACCTGTTCCAGTGTTTCACCACCCTCATGGGGAGGAACTTCTTTCTAAATTGCATGTTTAGACTTGACTGGAGTACTGATTGCCTTCTGATACCTCCTGTGCTGTGCCTGTGCTGAGGAAGCCATGTCACAAGCCATATGCAGGCTTTGTGGAGCAGATGGTGTCATGTGTACCCAATTGTCACACCTCGTTTCAGCAGGAGGAATTTGGATATCAGGATTTTTAAGGGCCTTTATTATTAATTATTGCTCTATTTATAAAGCACTAGAGATGTTTCATGCTTTGAAAAGGCGCATGAGAATTCTCTTCATAGTATCAGGAATGCCCAGAAGAGTGAGAAAATCTGAATTGAATGACTCCACTGCAAATAGTCAGAGGAGACCCAGCAGCAGGGCAGGCAGCAGCCTAGCACAGCAGCACTGGAGAACTAGATGAAAGAGTTGGTGTTTAGGAAGCTGGAGATGAGAAAATGGAGACATGTCCTTTATGGTCAGATGAGAAACAATTTTGGGTGGCATTGTAGAAAGCCTTGGAGCTGGAAGAAGAGAGATGTTCATGAGGTGGTCCCGTTGCTGTGTTTGTTTTACAGCTCATGCTAGCACTGGAGTTGGATAGTACAAGGTGAACACTGCATATGCTTTTAGCAAGTGATACTTTTGCAGTCTAGGGCACTTCTCAAGGAGTGAGATGATTTCTTGTGGGAAGTCAAGTGTTGAGATTTTCTTTCCTGTTGTATTGCTGCATTGTGGATGGCTGTATTACTAAGAGTGGTGGGTGAGCTTTCAATCTGTGTATGTGACTGCACATCACAGAACTTAATTGTCACGTTTAGTCTGCAGAGAAATATTAAACCTGATTGTGCAGAGCTATAAATGTGCATGACTGCAGGGAATTTTCTTGGTGCTGGCATGAGCCTGGCTAGCTGGAGGTGGGCAAAGTGAATCTGTTCATCTTGTGCAATGAGTTAAACATAATTGTGGTTGACATCATGTGCAAGTGAAATCCAGTGATATTTCATTCCATCAGACCTAATCCCCTCTTTATCTTGTCATTTTTTAGAGTCAACTTGATTCTGGCAAAGCTTGTTTGTGACACCCAGAGAAGCTTATTGTAGAGTACCCCAAATGTCAATTAGCCCCACAGTGGAATGAGAAACACCATTGCTGCTTCTCTGTAGAGTGTCCTTGGCTTAAGCTGTGGTGGGAAGGATGGTATATGAACTAGGGTTCAATATTACCTTACCAAGTGGAGCAACTATATTACTATTTTTGTATATATCAATGCCTTTATATTGTGATGGGTAATGTAATTGTGAATTGGTTGCAGGAATTTCTGTTTCCAGAAACCAATGTGTAACAGTTTTTTGAGGTTATCAGTTAATCTGTTGTAATAAATGCTCTTCATTACATGCCTCTCTTTGTTAATTAGAAGGGATTTTTACTCCTCTTTATTAAGTCAGGGCAAGTATATTACCTTTTCCTCTGCACTGTTTATGATGAAGTGTGTATCCGGATTGATCTGTGAAGTGTCCACATGAATATTTCATTCTGTATGCATCCACACATTCATACACTTGTGTTTTCTGAGCTCCTACCTCTGATGATTATTCAATACATTAAAAAATCCAAAATACAGATTGTTTAGTCCCTTTTTATTTGTACTTGTCAGTAGAAAATCCCCTTTTCCGAGTAATAATGTGTTTATGACATTATTTATCATGCCAGTTTAGACCAAGGCAATTAATCCCTGCTACATGCTGCAGAACCAGTGGGCTCAGAATCAGGTTGTCTGAGCGCAGAGGTGAAGCTTGTGCCTTCCCTAAGTGAGAACCTGCCTGACAGAGGGGAGTTTGTACCCTGGGTTGGATCTTTTACCTGTGTTTATTTAACAAACAAAGCCAAGACCAAACAAAAACCTCCACCTCTTTCCTCCTGTTTCTGCCCTACAGGTTGAAGCAATACTTGTGAACATATTTGGTGGGATTGTGAACTGTGCCATCATAGCCAATGGGATTACCAAAGCCTGCCGAGAGCTGGAGCTGAAAGTGCCTCTGGTGGTCAGACTGGAAGGTGAGTGCTAATGCTTTCAGGCAAAACCCACCCCTCAGATGCACAGTAACCCCTTGGGACTTTCTTTCATCTCTGAGCTCTAAACAAACGAGTCCCACACAATGAGAATACATCCAATTCTTCATCCACAGCACAACCTGAAGTCAATAAACTATTTACTTCCTTCCTTCTGCATTCCTGATCCCTGGTGGTACTTAAAGCAATGAAATTTTGCAATGAGGTCATTATGGTTTTGCTTGTAAGATTTGCAATGCAAATAGAAATTATTTTGATGCAAGTTTCTGTTTACTGGGAGGTATTTCTTTTTTCAAATAGCTTTTTTTACTGAAGGCAATTCCATTATTGCTAAACCTGCAGCAGCACACCATTTGCTTAAATACACTCCAATACCATAATTAAAAGAAAGATGTTAGAAATAGTATTTATGTGAAAGAAATTACTGTAACATGTTTTCCCCAAATAGCCAATCTAGCTAAAATCTGTTGAAAGCAAGAAGCTTTGGTATTGGGAAAGAAGATTGTTTTTTTTTCCTTTTAGTAAATCCAGCATTGTTAAACTGGAAACAAAGTAGTGAAGAAGTAAGGAAGAGCACTTTGACAGTTACTATCTAATGTAATGGCAATGAGTATGGAGTTCTAGTTCTGTCTCTTATTTGTGAGAAGTCCCTGAAGGGGGGAGAGAGATTCTTCTGCCATTGAATTAAAAAGTGTTTTGGCTGAAATCAGGACAATTCTGGTAAACTTAGAACATTTTCTATGTTTATTTGTTTGTTTTTTAAGGCCTGTTCCTCAAGAAGTCAATATTGATGTTTGACTGTGTGTGTAAAGAGCATAAAAAGGCCTATTGCTCAGCATTGGTGGTGCAAGGAAGAAATGCATCCCTTTATGTACCTGAGATACAACCCAATAAGGTGGTTTTTAACAGCAGGAGGAAAAACAGTTCTGGATACACCAGACACTTTACTGTTCAAACAAATAGTCACCAGGCCTTATGATAATGCAGATTACCCATGAAGCCCTTTGATTAGAGGATACTTGTTTCCTTATTCAGGAGGAATCAGGATTTCCCCATCCTTCAATCTCATGCTGCATTATACATAGTTCACCTCAGGGGAGACCACAGGCTGTGACATGCAATTCTGTCCTGTGAAAGTTCTGCTGTGCCTCCCATTGCATGGTTCCAACACTTTCCAGAGTGCAGCCTTAGTTTAACATGGGTAGACTTTTGCTCTAGTAAGTGCAGAAGAAACTAAAATACTTCAAAATGAATTTTAGAAACAAATTGTGAAGGTTTTCTTTGAGTGATGCAGCAGCACTGAATGCCTGAAGAGAGTAAGTAGATAGTTTAATATGGATGAAAGAGAGACTGATGGATGTTGGTTAGAAGCAGGAAAGTTTCATTATATAAACTCTCATTGTTTATCAGCTCTAGGCAGTGCTTAGCTTTTTTTGTCATAGCAAAAACCTTTTCCTGTCTGTAATAGCTGGGAAAAAGTTTATCTGTTAGATCTGCAAGGCTTCTTCTCACCTACTGTAGCTGTTATTTTTTTAAGTAAGGATACTATAAAAGCCATTAGTTTTCCTTATGAACAAGATAGTTGCAGATTGTTTCTATTGCAATATTTGAAACCAGTATAAGAGAAACAAGAAAATTAACTTAGTCGTGTGAAACTGCAGTCAGCTAGATCTACCACTGGGTGTTTTTGACCTTTCTCCAGTACTTTTGATATATTCTATGATTGTATACAAGTAATACAAGTAAGGCTGGTTTGTTTTTTTTAACATGACTCCTGGAGATTGCAAGGGGTAGAGCAGTCCCTGGGCTGAATGAGGAGAGTCCCAGTGTGGAGCAGGACTGCTTCTGCCTGAGGCTTGTAGAAAGCCCTGCAGAAGTGACTGCATGGTGCCTGGCCCTCTTGTGCCTGTGACCTTTAGGAGTTGTGTGTTGCTTCATCCACAGAGATTCAGCATGGCAAACACAGATTGCAATGTGATCATCTTGCCATGATTGCTCACTCTTTACTAGGTTTGTCATAAAGCTTCTCCTAGACTAGTTGCTGACTCAGAGGTGGCAAAACCACATTTTGAATGGGAGGATGTCCCAGAAAAAAAATACATAATACTTACCTCAACAGATTTTTAATTCCTTCTGTCATTGCTAGTATTACCCATGAGTTCATCCTAAACTAAGAGCTATATCCCTGCTCACTGCAGGAGAGGTTGGACTAGATGACATTTAAAAGTCCTTTCCAACCCAACCCATTCTGTAATTCTGTGTTTACAACTTTGAGTTGTTGTACTTAGAAACTGTTAGCTTGTGACTTGTGCTTTCTCTGCTTCCTTAATCACCCACCAAGCAAAAAATAAATAAAATAAATATATATATATATATTTGGGTTTTTTCATCTTACCTCAGAAATCAATCCTTCTGAATCCTTAATCATCTCCATTGTTCTTCTTTGAGCTCCCACTGGGTTATCTAAACATATAAGGATTTTGAATTAATAATGAGTACTGTGGAAGTAATAAGGCTACCCAAGACTTTTTAAAACATCATTGATAACATTTTTACACTTCAGAAGGAGAAAAGGGACAAGTACTCTTTTGGATTTCCATTTTGAACATTTTTCCAACAGAAGGTTCATGATTATTCCCATAAATCTAACAGATTTGTGACCTGCACTTTAAAGACTCTTTGCCCACATGCACTGTATTACAAATGTCCTGATGACTAGAGTTTTAATCAGTCAAATCTGTCTTGATTTAGCAGGATTCTGTGGACAAATCTTTGTTCTCAGTTGTATAATAATTACAGGCTGTTTTACCAGTGGATAAAGGAAGGATTACTCTCCTCTTTGAAAATGGTAACTTAATAATTACATGTATTTACTTGCCTTATCAGTAAAGAACTCACCAGCTGAGACACAGGATTATTGTTGTTCAAAAGGCTCATGGGCACATGGAGAAACCACATATTCCAAGTTTTATCTTTTACAGATGTAGAAAACTAACTTCTACTGGGTTTATGCAGGGTTTTTTTCTCCCTTTAAAATGTAATGTACTTCATTAAGTTTTGTGTAAACTAACTAGGAGCTCTGAATGGAAGCCAAACCTTGTTTCTTATTTATGTAGCTCAGTGTTAGGTGAAAAGAGGAAAGAAAAGAATTGTGAATTAGAGGTCCTCTTCCTATGCTGGAAATTTGACTTTTCTCTCAGCAAATGAATTTTCTGCTTCTCTGGTGATAGGACAAGAAGGATTGGGAGGAATTAGAATTAGACCTACTTAATAAGTTGAAGCAAGGTAGCTTTTAGTCAAATGCCAGAACCAAAGTGTCCTATTCTGGTTTTCAGCCATGTGATTCCTGACCTTCTGTGTTCTTCAGAATCTAATGATTTTTAAAATATATTCAGAGATCTTTTACTATAAGTGAAATTTTGCTCCAGCTTGTATATCTTGCTCACAAATCTGGTTAGTATGTATGTGTGTGATTTTTAATATCCCAAATTGCCTATTAGGAGAGAAGAATGGGATATTGCAAAGCCACACTTAGCACTTGATTCATATCAACCCTTTCAGACATCCTGAGTTTAAACATTCAACACAAATTTAAATGTGTCTTTTGCTGTGAGGATGTAAATGTGAGGCAGAGGGAAAAAAAATCCAAATATTCTTTGGGAAAAATTTAAGATAGAAAAGGGCAAATGGAGTAGGCAGAATAGAAAAAGTTTGTCTCTTACAAGTAGGCAGTGAAAGTTGATTTATTCTTGACTGAAGAGCCAACAGCTATGAGATGTGTAAGCCACCAAACTCCATAGGTTCCCTAGCTAAAGATCATTAAATAAAGCTTATCAGTAGCCCAAATTCAAACCAAATGTTGTTGACTAAAGGTTAGCTAACAAAGAACTTCAAACCTTGTCCCATACTCTTTAGTACCTCTGTCTTTTGAGACCTGAGAGGCTGTGAGTTTCCAGCTTGTGGGCTAGCAGAGCTAACATCACCTAGATCCACACCAGGCAGGGAAATCTGGCTCTTAAAATGCTCCACTGGTGAGAGTATTAAAGCTGAAATATTGCTGTTGATAATGAAGCATGATCACAATGTGTTCACATCAATAATTTCAGACATTCTGCATATTGTGAAATGTTTTGACATAACAGAATGTTGTGGATAGACTCTTTTTTTCTGTTAGCCTTGTATTTGATAGGATACACCAAATGTATACAACTGTGCCCTCTCCCCTTGTATCTTATCTCCCTGAAAAGCTAGAAATGACATTGCAGAACCTTGCAAAGTAGCCATCAGCATTGAAGAGTGCTAATTTACCCTGTTCCTAAATGGTTTTATGGGAGTGCAAGTGAATAAATGAACATTGTCAAAATCCTGTTGCAGTATGGTTGGGGTTGATTTATTTGTTTGTTTTCACTCAACCTATGCTGTCCTCTTGACTCATTTGTAACAATGTGTGCAACTATAATCTTACAGTATAGAGCAACATGCTTAGAGAGAATATTTATTACGAGGATTATTAGGTAATGAGTTGAATAGATTTGCTTTGCTAGTGATAGCAGTTTTCAAGGCAACAGAAGTGTAAATGTGAGAGATGGCATGTTCACAGAGAGGTTGTTTTCAGAACCCAGGTTTCAGAAGGAGGATATTTAGATTAAAAAGCCTGAAGGTATGTGCTGATAAAATGACATCTTTCCTGTTTTTCCATGGAGTGTCATTGACAGTAATGTATCAGAAACAAAAACTTCTTTTTCTCATTAGAAACTGTTCCCTTAATAGAGTCCAGTTTAACAAAAAAACAAACATACTGCACATACATACAAATAAAAAACAAAGAAACCACACCAAAAAACCAGTAACAAAAGCCTTCAGTCCTGTGCATTTTCACTGTTGACTTCAGTAGGTAAAGGGCAGGTTATTTTGATAGCCTGTGTGTGGAATTCTGTTTACAGTTCTCTGCCACCATCCAGTGGCAGGAGGTTAATGTTAGAACAGTGGGATTAGTTATTAGTTTTATTTTGGCATCTACTGCAATGAGATGATACCCTTTGTAGATTCTGGAATGTTACCAGTGTTTTCTGAACATTCAGTTTTAAATCTCTCACCTCTGCTTTCAGCAACATCTCATTATAATTTTCATATTCTCCATATATCTAAAATACTTAGCACAATGCATCAAAAGCTAGCATTAAAAAAAAAAGAAAAGAAAAAGAAAAGAAAATTACAGCAAAGGAAATGCTTGCTGAAAAATATATTTAGTTGTATGGCCTGCCTATAAACCAGTATTTTATTTAGTAGATACAAAGTGTACCCTTCCATTTCTGACTGCAGTGAGATTTTTTTCCAGCTTTCATATTTTCATTTGTCTGCATAAGCTCCCCCCTCCCCTCTCAGTGGACTCTGGTTTGTATTGATTTTGTAATGCATGTCAGACAAGTGGTGTGGAGAGCAATCACTGCAGTGCAGAACAGATCCAATGTATTGTTCCCACTCTGACCTGTTAGTGAATTAATATTGGCTACTTAGTGAAGAGCAAAAGTTAGTTTTAAATACATGACCATCACAAAACAGCATAATATTTTTCTCCTGGATAATATTATCCTGGATAATTTCCCTCTTTCCATTATTTTTTTTTCT
This sequence comes from Bucco capensis, assembly GCA_013396975.1. Classification (NCBI taxonomy): domain Eukaryota; kingdom Metazoa; phylum Chordata; class Aves; order Piciformes; family Bucconidae; genus Bucco; species Bucco capensis. The sequence goes on along the minus strand of VWZO01015965.1, from coordinate 173,658 downwards.
CCTCACAATTCTTTGTCTTGTAGAACCCTGTTGGAGAAATCAGTACAATCTTGCCTGCTTTTAATGTTTATCATATTTGTATCTCAATAATAGGTAAATCCTTCAAGAGTTGATGGGAATTGCTAAGAACCTTTGTAATGTTTCCTGCCTTTCCTCTCCAGCTCTGTCCTGGAAGTCAGCAGCTTCCACATTACATTATATAGGTTGGTTGGAAAAAAAAAAACAACCAATCAAATATTATGCTATTTTTTTGCCCACAATGTTCTGTAGGAACACTCCTGTGCAGCTCTGGATGTTACTGTGCAACCAAATCTCCTTTCTGTCAGAGATTTCACATGTCTTTGACCTTCTACACAAGTCCCACAGTGTGTCCTGTGCATATGGCTGGGAAGTGGGACCTCTTCTGCCAGTGCTTTTAAACAGGGAGCAGATGGGGTCCCACCTTCCTGTTCCAGACACCTGCCTCTCCCATCACACAGTGCTGGGGCCTGCTGTGACAGAGATGTCTTCGGTCTCTTTCAGTGCCAGGAGTGGGGATCCTGACTTGAGCATGCTGATGAAACAGAGCTTTGAATGTCTCCACTTCAATTTCAGATGTTTTCTGAAGTCTGCCAAAAAAAAACCCCAACCAAAGTCAACCTTTATAATGAGTATTCTGGAAGTTGCACAGTAAAGAGTGTCCTCCTTCCTTAGTTAATAATTAAGAGTAGAATTAAGTGAGTAGCTCCAAATATAATTCAAATTCATTTTGCTAGGCCTAGGAATTACAAAGTAATTAAGCATTTTTGACACAGCAAATGAACAAAGAACTAGATGTGGAGGAGTGGGGATAGAAATGATCCTGAAGAAGATCAGCTCTGGATCTTGTGCTTGTGACTAGTCTGTGGATTCCATTTCCTCAGCAGGATATCTGACTAGAGTTGCTTCTGTAGTGCAGAGCATATCAGCCATCAAAACTGTCACTTGGCTTTGCCAGAGAAAGCTCTGGAGAATTCACATGTTCTGTTTCTCCTTGTTTCCCAAATAAGAATGAACAAGAGTTGATGGGAAGGTGAGGCACTTGTCTTTTATACAGTGTGGACAGTAGGGAAAACAGGCTTGCCTGAAGTACCTTTTGATTTTGGATGTGTTCCCCTTTACTGTGCCTGTAGTCTATTGACTAAATGTGAGCTTTATGCACACAAAATGAGCACTTGTGTAGCTCTACAGTCTCTTTCAAGGTGGCATCATTTAGTGCAGAAGCAGAGGGAATGGTGTCATGTTCCCCCCTTTTAGCATATTCAACAGCAACTCAAAACCAGTTAGATTTTCAGGATTACCCAAATCTTTGTCTTCCATTAGCCCATTTTTCAGCTTTCCCTTAACATAGGTGAATTTTAGTTACTGTTGATTCACTGACTGCTGATCAGCTGTAGCTGATTGTTGCTAACTTCTGAGTGTCTTGAAGGCCTGACACATGGTCCATACTCCACTGGTCTTGCTGGATGTCTCTGCTGGATGCTGGATTGACTCTCTAACCTTCACAAAGCCCTCCTTTGGGTGCAGGTGCTGTTATCAGTTTGCATTGTCTCTCAAAATCATCACTGAAATGAAGAGTCCTACTTCCCAGCTCAGTCTAAACCACTCATTGAATCTGTTGCTGAACTGGAATGATGTGTGGTGTGAAGCATTAACTATTATTAGATTTAATAGAAGATACTCATTTATTCATTAATATTAAATACTAACTATAATCAGTGTTCTTTTTCAGGAACAAATGTTCATGAAGCCCAGCGTATTCTGAATGAAAGTGGACTCCCCATCACCTCTGCCAATGACCTTGAGGATGCAGCAAAGAAGGCAGTGGCTAGTGTGACCAAAAAATAACACCTGGATGATTATCCTCCTGGAAGTGTTTGTGTTTCAGAAGAAATCATTCCTGTTGCTATTTCAGAGAGGATTAGTGGAGTTTTTCTAAGCAGTCATCAGTGTTGGTGGCCTTGATTTGTGACTCCTGGCAAACTCAGGCCATAGGCTTGCAAGTTAAACTTCAGAAACTTTGCAGCTATGTTCTTGAAAAGTTTGTGTGTCTTCACCTAACTTTGGTAATTTCGTTACTCAGAATTGTAATAACTGATCACTTCATAAAGCTCTTTTTCTGCTTTCCTTCCAAAATTGTCACCAATAAGCCTATGATCAGATACAGCAATTATTGACTGTTCTTTAATCAAAAGCATGTAGCTCAGCTATTTCACAGTTCATTTTTTTTATAAGGTAAAGAGTCAGCAAGCTAGAAATGATTTATATTTTTAGAGACTTCTATAATAATGTAAAGAAACCCTGTGCTTATAATATCTATTTTTATTCAAATGAATAATGTTTATTTTCTTTTTTTAGGAACCACACATTTTGCCTTAAGATGATTTTCTTTTGTAGATGCCAAGCCAAAGTATACCTCACAATAGAAGAAGGGATTGTTGGTAGTGAAAGGACCTTCTGCTGTTCTACTGTGCCTATAAGCCAACAAAATGTGATTCATTTTAGTTCCTAGTTTTTGGGAGTGAGGTGCAGTATTTCTGGGTGTAACTGTGCCATACAGACATCTCTAGGAGGATATATTTGTCAGGAAGAAAATGGCTGCTAACTCTTTAAAATGACTTCTTTCATAAATATGTCAATGCTGTGAGTTTTTTTAAGAGATGAGAAGCTGAAGCAGTTTTCTGTCAGGAGCATGGAGTATTCTTCAACTAATTTAACTTCCAAAACCATATCTGATTTATTTGGAATAAAATTCAAATGAACTTCTTCCATATTTGAAGTGGTTGATTTCTCAGGCATCAGTAAAACTATGTACAGTAAAAAAAAAACAAACAAGTTTCAGTACTCAGATATTGACTGAGATTTATTTTGATTACCTGTTCTTTTGTAACAGTTAAAATTCAAGCTGTTAATTACACAGATCATTCAGCCAGGGAACAGAAGACAATACCAAATGGCTTGTGTAACTAAAGAACTCAGTACAAATCTCACTCAGCCCAGGAATGATGTGCTGAAAATCATCAATCAATTTGAACATTGAACAAATGAGTGGATGTTACGATCTGGTCTTGTAACTGGGCAGAGAGGTAAAAATTTGTCTAATAAATTCTTACCTGTGATTTTTGAGCAGCTCCAATCAATACCATGCTCTGCTTAGTAAAATGTAAATAAATTTTTCTTGGCATTTCCATTAAAACTGTTACATTCAAAATAAATTGTCTGCACTAATCTCTGCTTCTTGACACAGATGGTATAGACAGGTTGCTATCATCAATTATTGTAGGTGTTTTCTTCTTCATTCCTTTCTCTACATATTGCTCAAGGAAAAAAAATGTATGACCATTAGGAGAGCAATAAATATGCCACTAGGTATGTTCTTACTGACTGAGTGAAAGAGAAAGGTATTGCTAGCAGTTCTCATGAAGGTGCATAGAAGCACACTGCTTTGAAGGAATAACTGTTTACCTCACCATGATAAATAAAAAACTCACACTATTTTATATCTTTCAATACTGGAAGTGGAGGGATTCTGTGGAAGAACTCTTTATACAATTTTATCACACACTATGTATCTAACTTCTGGTCTCAAAACCATTCATTGTGTGTGTACATGATTATTATTCTGCAAAGATTAACACTATGGACACCATTTTATCCAATAAATGTGAAAATGAATTCATTTAATGGCTCTGTCCTTTCTATAAAATAGAAAATGGTTTATTTTGCCTGTTTTGTTCTGTGTTTTCATAGAATCATAGTATGTTAGGGTTTTTGCCTTCTGCATTTTGTTACAGGTGGGTGAAATCAAGTGCATAGTAGCTTAGTTTCAATTGGTGATGTTGGTATACTCTTCTATATGTAAAAGTAAATATTTCTATCTTTATCTTTTCTTATACATAGACTAATGACAGCACATGCAACTTTTATTCCTCTTAAGCCATATCCAGAGTAGAACAGAATAATTTTTAGTTTTCAGATGTCATATGGAAAATGTCATACTCTCTGGGTTTGTATTTTTGAACAAGGCACTGTTGGGTCTCTGTAACCAAAGACTTTGTTCAGCTTGCTTAGTGTGGCATGGTGGAGTGGTTTGGCTTAATTAGCATGGATCATTTCTCTGTCTACAGAAATGTATAAAGTTAGTTTTGGTCTCCCTTGGAGAGGTGTTTTAGTGGGTAAGTTCCCATTAATCTCTTCTGTGTAAATTTTATCTGGGATTTAGATTTAGTTAGCCTCTCAATCTTGCAATTTGAGCCTGTTTTAGTAAAGCTCTGCAGGATTGGACACTTTAGAAGGCAAAACAAGAGGAAACTGTTAATGCTTGCATTGTGTTATATCTTTAACATGGTATCTTTAAATTCTCACAGTGAAAATATAACAGCTGGGAGTTCTGGAGGAATGTCCTTAATGTGCATTTACTATCCTATTTGTCAGGCCTGTTCTTCCCTACATCCAGAAAAGCAGCTGGTACCATGCAAAAATGCTGGGATTGGAACAGCTTGCTGGTTCAAATCAGTCACCAGATGAGATTCCAAGCAGGGTGGTTCCCTTCACACTGAAGTCTGCTTCCAGCAGTGCTGTGCCCCTTGCCATGCTCTCCAAGGTGAGCCTTTCTTATCTTATAGCAGCTTTCCAGTACCTAAAGGGGGATTATAAGACAGAAGGGGAGAGACTTTTTAAGCAGTCAGACTGTGATAGGACAAGGGGGAATGGTTATAAGCTGAAGGAGGGGAAATTTAGATTGGAGATTAGAAGGAAGTTCTTTACCCAGAGAGTGGTTAGGCACTGGCACAGGTTGCCCAGAGAGGTTGTGGATGCCTCATCCCTGGCAGTGTTCAAGGCCAGGCTGGATGTGGCCCTGGGTGACCTGGGCTAGTGATTGGCATCCCTGCTCAGTGTGGGGAGGTTGGAACTAGATGATCTTTAGGGTCCCTTCCAACCTGCCCATTCTAGGATTCTATGATTCTTGGTGATCTTGGGGATTTTCAGAGCTAGGCATCTACAGTAACCTCAGATTATTACATGTCAGCTTGGCCTGGATGGTTCCCTTGTGCTGAGGGCTGAGCACAGTACAAGCTGAGTGTACAGAGTGGCCTAAAACACAGGTCTGAGCAGCCTCAGTGGGCTGGAAGGGCTGGGAATTCTGTGCACAAGGCTAAGTGCCGGAAAAGCCACATCATATAATAAAATCTGTCAACTTAGTTACAGCAATCCCAAAAATCTCCTAGGCTTAGTGCTTTATTACATGACATGTAAAATGCTAGTAGTGGATGCTGCTGTAAGCCTCTGAACTGATTGTGAGATTTCATGACTTGTTTTTTCTTCTTGCTGCCTTCCAGGAAATTGGAGTTTCTTTTGACAGCAAGGTCACCTCTAGCAAGGTGTTAAGCTGGTCACTGCACTTTTCCATTTATCATCTCAGATTCTTTCCTCTACTGAAAGGAATTTGTATTGTATTATTTCCTGGGTTTTTTCCCCCCACTTTTCTACCCAAAAACTCCCTCCCTGTGCTTCCTCACTACTGAGAGTGTCATCCTCAAAACTGACAGAGTCCATCCACGCTGCTGGGTTCTGCTAGGTTGGCATGGTTGGGCTGGCTGATCTGGAGCTGGATGCATGGGGTGAGCATCCAGCTACCTGTCTGGGAACTGGCATCAGTAACCTGGTGCAGCTGTTGCATGCCAGTCTAAAAGCCATCCTACAGACCTCTTAATGCCTCTTCCCTTACTGGTCCAACCTTGACCTCCTGCGTTCTCCACCTGATTCTGTTCAGCAGGAACAAACACAGGAGCAGAAATGGGCTGAGGAGCAGTTTGACTTCCCTGTTCAGGAGTGCTGGGCTCTGAAACTGGGCTGTGCTTCCAAAAAGTTGTAGACATAAGAGGAGTGAAAAGCATAGGAAAGCTTGATGCACATGTAAAAAGGGCTGCTTCAAAGAGAGAAGAAATACTCTTCTTCAAAGAGAAATAGTCTTCTTAAAGTCCAGTGTGGATTGGACAAGCAGTGAGGAGCTTTGACTATGGTAAGGGATGTTTAGGTCAGCCTTGTAGCCATGAGGTAAACCAAGGATCAGGCTGTGAAATCATCAATGGGAGGGCTTTAGAGTTAGATGAGCATTTGTCAGGGATGGCTTAAGAAGAGTTGATTTTTGCCTCAGGGCAGAGGGATGCATGAGGTGACCTTCCAGCCTGATCTGATAGGGTTTAATGCTTGGTGATAAGGTTTTGTTTTCTTATTTGCTTCCTACCTTGTAGGTGCAGGGAGGAAAAAGGAGGACAGGTCTGGTGCATTCTTGAAAGAAACAGTTTTTTAATTTAGTCACCAGGAATGATCTGCAGCTGCCAGGGAAATGAAAAGCAGATTATGCAAACTCAAGGCTCCCTAACAATGGGAGCAGTCTTATTGCAATGCATAAAAGGCTGAGCAGAGAATTAGGCATATTTATCAACTTTTATATGTTTAATTTAAGAAGGAACAGGTTGCACCAACAATTTTTTTTCTAGTTAATGAGGCCCATTCATAAGTAGAATAACAGGATTTGCCTGTCACCCAGAGGAAATCATAGTATGTGTGTTTGTACTTTGGTGCAAAACTTGTGTTGATCGCAGTGAGTTAAAACTTTCTCCAGCCCAGCTGTAGTCAGTTTGATGTCAGGATCCTTTCATCCTGAGACAGATGCACCCTTGGTAGAATCCTGAACACGTCTGCCTCTTTGTTCAGCCTCACAAAGTACCAGCTAAAGATTAAAAATGAAAGTATACATAGATTATTGCATGTTATTCCTCAGAGAGAACTTCTATGAGATAAGATTTGGCTTATCCAAGACCTGGTAGCCCCCTCCTGCAGACTGCAAAAGGATCTTAGTGCATATGTGAATTTGGGCTTTTGAATTTCCCTATTCTGCCCATATTTGTGGGTGCTGAGTGGTGTAGTAGAGTATTGCACAGCATATGATGCTCCCTGTGTCTTGGAGACATTCCTTTTCTATAGGATTTAGAGCACTGGAGAAAGAAGATACTTTGTGTGTATCCTGGATCACAATGCCAGGCTGGAGACAGGACTCACCTCCATTCAGGTGTGTGGACAGATGCAGGCTGCTTCCCATGAGCTATCCTTCCACATTGTGTTTATGTAAGTACAAAGTGATCTTGATGAAAAAGCAGAGGGCAAAAACCTGGGAGGAGCCCAGAGGGCTTGATGGGGATGGCAGATGAGTCCTCACTGGGCCTCAGGGAAGGATCTACTCCATATGTCTTTGTATCTCACTCAGCTTGTAAGGAAAAAGCTCCACATTTGAGTTGTGATGGTTTCCTACTTCTGCCCTCCTTGTGTCCTAGGAGTGTTCCCATATCAAGGAGGAGAAAGCAAGAGCAATACCATGAGGATAATATACCCTTCTCCCATCTTCTTGGGAGAGGAGATGTCTAATTCTCAATCTTTTTGTGTTTGCAAACATGAGAGAATAGCCTGGCTCTCAATTCTCAATTAAAACCAGTCTAGTTTGTAATGTAACCTAACAGGGATAGCAAAGCCTGGAGAGAAGGAAGTGACTGACAGAAATAGGTTATTCTATGAACTAAGTGTTGTTGGGATGTGCAGCATGATGGGATTTGGAAACTGGGTCCTTTGTATTTATCAGAGCAACTCTTGTGACCACAAGCATGCATACAAGTAGGCCATTGGCAAGGAGGTGACAGTGACAAAGTATCAGTAAGAGAATCTGGGAGAGGAGGGCTGGGAGAGATCAAGTATAAGAATTTTTGCATTTCTCTAGATAAGGGATGAGAAAATGAGAAATTTGATCTTTCTATTATAATGGACATAAAGAATTACAGGGCAGCAAAAGGCCAGGCAGCTAAACAAAGCTGTTCCCTTTGAGTTTATTTCAAATGTCTCTCTGCTTCAGCACTGTGTCCTTCAAGACTTTCTCACTCTAATTGCATCTGGCAACCTCTATACAGCTAGATGCTGATTGCTGCTCTCCAGCCTCTCCAAAAGAGAAATAAATAACAAAAAAAAACCACCAACCAAATGGAAAAAGAAATCAGGCAAGAAAGGGCATTGCAGCAAGTACTTAGGAAAGAAGTTCCTCCTTTGTTTCACAGGTGGGTCAGTAGAGGGGTTTAGAAAGTGCCATTTTGTTCTGGAGTGATGCTTTGTTTAAGTGACCAAACATTGGCCAGTACTCAGCACCTCAGTCCCATAACAACTCTCCTTCCTTGTGCTTTCATTAAAAGACTTCACAGTTCAGGAAATAAATGATATTTGATGCCCTGTCTTACCTGGACTGCTTGCTTAGCAAAAGTGACCTTTTGCCCCAGCTACATGGGACCAGAGGCTTCATTCAAAAGGCTGTTGGCAACAGCATGGTGTTAAATCTCCTACAGCTGTAATATCCTGGTCTGTAGGGGAGCCAGGTTTGTGAAGACAGAGAACCTGCAGCTTTGGAGTGATTCCTGCTGTGTTTCAATAGGAGAGTAGCAGCTCTGCTGCTGAACTTCAGAGGGATCATCCTCCCTCTGCCATCAAGCAATGAGTGAGATGAGGTTTGCATAGCAAATGCAGACGAATGCAGGTCCTGCCCTTAAGCACCTCTCTGCCATCTACAGACAAGCTCAAACTTTACTATGAAGGCATATTTATTGTTAAGAAGTATCAGGCCTAGAATCCTCTGCTCCTCTGTAGGTCATTATGATGTACAGGCAGCTCTGTCCATTCACTGCAGTTCAGCTTCATTGATTAGCACTGCTCAGCCTAAACTCTGAGTTCCTGAGGTACCAGAAAGCCCTTAGTGCCAGCAACTTCCCACTGTTTTCCCAAGTGCTTTTCCTATATTGTGCAGCAGGAGGAACAACTTTTCAGCTGTGAAGATGTTAATCCCCTTTGAGTTTTGCTCTGAACAAGCTTGTGCAAAACACAGGGAAAATGAAGCAATACTTTCTTTTGCATTTAATTTTCCATACCTATTGTCTTGTAGCCCTGGTGAAATGTTTGACATAACACACCTCCACAGCTTGTCTGCTGAACATCTGGTAATCAGTCCCTAAATCCATTTCAGAGAATACTCAGGGCAGAAAGTAAATTTTCTCAGACATGCAGAATGTCACTTGCAAGAGAATGAATCTTTTTTCCATTATCACCGTGATGGGTGCAGGATACTTGCTGCTCTCTGATGCCAGCGCCCAGAATGCCAAGTGCTTCCTCATCAGGACAAAACTTCTGATGGCAACAGCAGACGAGTGTCAGTGTCAATTCTCCATGTACACAACTCAGCCTTAGAGCTTCAATCCTATTGATTTCCTTAACATTATCCATCTATTGATTTTTCCACTATCCTCTGGATTATACCCATTGTAGAAATTGCTGCTCTCAAGCCTGAAGAATTCTTGCTGTCATGCTCCATCTGCTGAAGCCAGCCTGCTCTTGCATGACAGCTGCATTGGCTTTTCTAGTTGGGAAATTCCCATCTCCATCCTCCTGAGGCTGCCCTTTGCAAATGGCTTGCTTTCAGAAGCCACAGAGGGGTCTGCCAGAGCTGTGCCTCCTTCGAACCATTGGTTTCCAGGTTTCATCATTAAGCTTGAGCTTTTTCACATCACAGCTCTAGTTCTTCCCTAGTCATTTCCATCTTGCAAAGATCTGACAAGGCAGTAGCAGCAGCAGAAGCAAAGCCTGGATGCTAGGGCTTTTATGTACAGAACCTTTTGTTCTTGTATCTGGTGCTGCTGTAACAGAGCCACCCACATGCTGTGTTCAGGTCTCTACTAAGATGGGTATTGAAGGAGATAACTCAGAAAGTGTCTGTGTCACTCCCAGCCTTCAGGATATAGCTGTCTACAGACATCCCAGGCCCTACCATCCCTAACTCAGTGTATAGGATTCACAATGAAATGTTAATTTGACAACTCAAGAGTAGATGCTACTTTAATGGTTTGCAAGAACTCCCTTTTCTCTCCTAGCCTAGCAGTACTCAGTTTGCTCTTATACAAGGCAGAGGTAACTGAGACCCACCAGGTCTGTAAATTCCTATTTCTTTCAGCAAAGCTGAGCTGTCTCTCAGTTGGAAATGTACTCAATGGGTCTTTCTGCCTGATATTTTTACAGGGTGGGTGATGCAGGCAGTGGAAAGATGCCCTTTGAATATGTCCTCTGGTTTCCTATCTCAAATCGAGCCACTGGGGAATATCTCTGCTGTAGAAAACCAATGTTAAAATTGCTGTGTGATATTGAATGGGCATTACAAGACCTTCTGGCTGTGGAGGTCAGACAGCAGAGTTTACTCTGAATGTGCTTTTAATACACCAAAGGCATTTGGGGTAAATATTAGCTAAGTCCTGACATGTTTGCTGCACTCAACCAGAGATAGTGATGGAGTTGTTACTGGAACTGCTTGAAGGATTGTGTGACCCAAGCAGTCAGGTAGAACACCATTTGGTGTATTTGCTGAATGGCAATGTTTGTCTCAAAGCTTTAAACCAGAAATCATGATTCTTGGTAGAATGCAAATTTTGAAGTGTGGAAATTTGGCCAACGTTTAGATTTGCTAACAACTGAACTGTCAGAAATGATTTTTGGAGCTGAAGGATCCCTGGAAGATCCCTGCTTTTCCTTGTGATATACATACATGCAATATTATGATGAAAATTTTAATGGGTAGCATTTTTCCACCACACTTCAATTTTCAATCAATTCTCTGTCATTCCCTAGAAAGGACAGAAGAAACCAGACTGGTCAAAAAACAAAACAACTTTCTGATAAAAATTCTACTCACTAACTAGGCACAGTAAATACATCTTTAAGAGGGTAATGTTTCATTTCTCAGGCTTCAGCTATGGGTGGGAGAGTGGGGTGAAACTCCTCAGAGCCAGAGCAGTCCTAGTGTCTCTGTTCCACCAGCTGCAGGACTGTGGTGGGAGCAACTGCTGCAGCACCTCAGCTCCCATCCCTTCACTGCTTCTCCACGCTGGCTGGATGCCAGCAATTAGAAACTAATTGAGGAGCTTTAAAAATGCATCTCTTCCTCATTCCTTCTGCTCTGTTTAATCCTCTAGCAATCCCCAGCAGAATTCTTCACAAGGGATTTTGCACCACTGTACTGTTTGCTCAGTGTCTGGAGTTAAAAAAGATGTCTCAGCAGAGAGGGGCTTTTTGGAGACTCAGGAGAGACTAAGTTTCTTACTGTCTTCTCTGCTGCTCCATCCTCCTGGGCACTGCCTGTTTCTGCAGAAACTGGGATGTCATCTGGTGGCACAAGGATGTCCAGGTCCTAGTGCTGTGCACTTGCTGAAATCAGTGTGTTGCCTCCAGTGATTTTGGTGGTGTGGAGATCAGGACATGGTTATGTGAGAGCAGGTAACCCTGGTAGGTACTTCTGTGCTTTCCTGTTCTCTCACTTTAAAAATAAATGTGTCACTGTTGATAGCCTGAGAATTTCCCAGAAGCAGAAGAAAGCATCTTCATCTCCTCCTCACTGGCTTCTGGCCATTTCTGGATGCATAATACATATATTACTGCACTCTTTGCCTGGCAGTGAGGAGCCCTAATAGGTGACCAAGCAGTGTTGTATCCAGCATTACCTGAACAAGCAACCCTGCAGACAGGCAGTGGATGTGCTTTGGAAAGCCAGTGATCCCCTTCTGGTTTGTAAGTCCTCCTCTAACTCATAGACCATTCCCTGATAGCCCTCAGTGACAGATGTTTATTTCCCACATGTAACAGGGAGTAAAAACAGTTATCTACCCTTTTCCTATAGCTTCTCCCCTGCTCTGCACCTCCTTCCTGCTCACTCCATCTGCTGGCATCCTCCTGCTGTTTGTTTTCAAGTCACCAGGTAATCCAGTGAAGGGTCAGAGGTTGTTATGTTTTCATCCTTAGACTCTGCTGATTCCACAGATCGTGGCTCAGACCTCATGTTGTCACTGTCACAACTCTTGTTGGTTTAGTGAGAGTTTTGCCCAAGGAAGGACTTTGAGCACAAGCACTTTAAATGCTCAGTAAATAGAAAATAAGAAGCTTCTTGGCCACATAGATCCAAGCTGCTCTCTCGCAGGGGGAGGATGTTTGGAACATGTCTTGAATGCACAGAACAAGCATGGCCAACCTCAACCCTCCTTCTTCTGCCTGGGGTGGCTCAGCATAAGTGCCTGGGGTCATGACAGAGCAGGTTTGTGTCACTTTGCTTTTTCCTCTGTTTCAGTTTCCCAGCCCATGGAGCAGAGGAGGACCTGTTTCCACACTCTTAGTGCTCACCACTGATAAAGCTTATCAAGAGATTTATGAAAGCAGCATATTAAGATCATGGTCTGTCAAATGTCAATATGCAGAATAGAGAGCTCAACATTGCAGTTGTAGAGATCCAGCAATTAAAGCATTCAATGAAAGTATTTTATGGGAGTATATATTACCATTTGGTCCAATTATTCTGCCATTAAACATTAAGAATAATTGAACCAAATGGTGCCCAATAGAAGGAATACATCTGCTCTGATGAATTCCTGCCAAAAGGCACTGGGAATCTCAGTACAAGCATTTTGTCAACCAAGATAGGAGTGTTCTTTCTCTCCAGCTGATAAAGCAGAGCTTTTGAATCTTATTTATGACGTATAAATTGGCTAATTTGTTACCAGCCCCAAACAGCCCATAAGAATCAGGCAGTATAATAGCTAACAGAATACTGACAGCTTCATCATTTGCTGACTGCATGGAGTACAATATATGCTCAATTAATAGAGTGTACAATTATCACAGAAACTGTGTGCAGGAACTAATTATACAGAAGCCAATCAAAACCAGCCCAAAGCAAGGAAGGATGTGTTTCAAGAAACTTCAGAGTGACTTTTTAATTTTGTCATCATTTTGGGGTGGTCTTTGTTTGTTTTGTTTGTTTGGGTTTGGGATTTTTTTTCTCTTTATCTGTATATTTGCCTTACCTCCACGAGAGGGAAGAGGATGTGACAAAACTAAACTTCCCATGGAAGAGTCAACATCTCTTTTTTTTCCTGGATGCTTTTTTGGTTTTGATAAGAAAATTTTGGGTGTATGAATTGTAGTCTACCTGTGATGTTCCAGTTTGGAAGCTGCTCTGTGTACTTGATTGCAGAAGAAGCTGTTGGTCTCCAAGGGATGCCGGAGAGAGGGGCAGAATTTTCATTTATATGTATTTTTTACTTTGAGGCCAGAGTTATTAGCTGAACTTCTGGTCTTGCAGCAAAACCATTTTAGTCCACAGCCTGCATTTTTGCATCCATGTGTTCTCTGCTTGGTGAAAAACAAGGTTGTTTACCAGTGGAAATGATCAATGGTTCCTGCAGGCCTGGGTTCAGCAAAGACATCCCACTGCAGGAAACCACTTAAGCATGTGCTTTGCTGTAAGCAAAGGGGGAAGACTGAAGTTGTGTTCCCTGAGAAAGGATGGATGGATGCTGATGGTTTTGTTAGCTCCTTTTGTCCTCTGAAGAGTTTATTAGACTTTCACCCACTTTCAGCTGTATTGCAACTGAGACGTGCAGAGGAGTTTATTGCTTGCATCCCCTCAGAAGAGAGTGAGTGCCTTGTCCCCCTGCATCCAGCTCTATGTACTGTCACCCAACACTGCTGCTTTAGGAGAAAGCCCTGGGGCTGTTTTTGCTGGAAAGCTGCTTCTGGTAAGCTATACCCATGGATTAATACTTGGTGACCTGACCTGGTGGGGAGTCCCCTTCCCAATATAAGGTCCTCCACTGTGTGGCACTCTGCATGTTTTAGCATCACTCAAAGCACATCTCCAGTGCTCAGTGATTCTCCCAGTAAGCTGAAAATCATAGAGTTGTCAGGGTTGGAAGGGAAAATCACTGGTCCTGAGGTGGCTTTGGATGAGAATTAGCAGCACTGGAATGGTTTAGCCTGCATGCTTGCTCCAAACAGATAGGAGCACCAGCAGGTGTGAGGCCAGAACTGAGAGGCTGACACCACTGCAATGACAATGGAGGAGCTCAGCACCTTGCAGAACTGAGCTGTATTAGTTAGCAGCAGCAGCAGTAGATACAAAGCTCTGTGGGTGGGCAGTGCTGCTTAGTAAGAAAGGCACTGAAATGCTGTGCAGGAGACCTGCCTTTTGTTCATGAGTCCCAGCTGGTCTCCTGGGGCACCAGGACAAAGAAACTTTTTATTTCTTTGTACCTCAGTTTGCTATCTGCTGAAGGACATTGGTTTCTTGTGTAAAACCTAGGGCTGAAGAGTGATATTCCTATTTACTGCTGTATGAAATTCACCATTGTTAGCTTTTTCAATGTCATTTCTCCATGATTTAAAAAATGCTCTGAGTGGTTGCATTTATTTTCTTCAAACCTCTGGAGCTGTGAAGCCTTTTCAGCTTTTCTGACAGCTATTTAAATCCTACTTTTTTTCAGTTTCTGGTATAAACTTCCATCACAGAGAAATGCTGGCACACTAGGTTGAATAGTTATTTGATGCTCAATATGTTTGCACTTGTAAGTTCTCCAAGAGCAACCCATAGCACTCCTCTCAACTCCAAAATGAGTTTTCTTTGGCCCATTTATGACTAATCACATCAATCTTAGCTGGGTCTGATACTGATAATACAGCATACCTGTGCTCTTTTTGAGAAGCAGATTATCAGAGCAGCAGAGAATGTAAGGTCTACTAATGCTCAGAAGCATTTAGACTCCTGCTCTTCCTCTGCCAGCAAAAAATCCCAGGTTGCTACAAATTCCATAGACTTGTGGAGTTGAGAGGTTTGGGAAACCAGAGTTAAACCTTCAACCAAATGATTAAAAAAAAAAAGAGCTTTTTGTAACTCTTTCTCACTTTGCCTGGCTCCTGGACACAGCTTTCTATGCTGCATTCAGCATATAGACCTCCCCAGGGCTGGGTCAAGGCTCCTCTGCAGACAAAACCAAAGGAGAGGAGAGACCATAGCTGTGTTGCTTGGGCATAGCAAGGGGAGAAGCTCATAGAGGAGAGCTGTGGTCAGGGAGCAGAAGGCAAGGAGTGTTTGGGAGGGATGATATAACTGATCTCCACCAACTTGTTCACAGCTTGGAATTTGCAAAGCGGCAACTGGATACTATTTCCTGATTCAAAAATGATATTTCACTGGTCTGGTTGTTAGATGCTTGCCTTGCCAGCTGGAAGAGTCAGGCAGGGCATTTCCCTGCCTGAACTCCAGTTCATTTATCTACCTGCACGTGAGTGCTGGCACCACAGTCATTGAGCCTGGCTGTAAACAGGTGGTAATGCTTTACTGGGTCAGGGCTAATGTAAATCTGTAAGTGCTTTCCATCAAAAAGGGAATAAAATAATTTAGTCCAGATGCTCATGAGCTCTGTCACCATTTGTCAAGAACATCTTGCAGTTCTCTTTGTTTCCTGATATGCTTTGTGCATCTTAAATATTCCTGTTTCCACATATGTGGTGTTTGTTCTGCAGACAAACCTCTCCCAAGGTTCAGGGCCTTGGCTGTGGGCAGCTAAGTCTTTGGGTTATCTTATGCTATTGAGACATGAAGATGTATGCTTGATCTCTTCAAGTACTAATCAAGACTCCCAGTATCCCTCCTGTTCATTGTGAGCTGGGAGCATATTCACTGCAGAGCAAAACTGTGTTTCTCAGCAATGTGTCATCATGATTCCTTGTCTGGGTGTCCAAATTCTGCAAGAAATACAGTAAGTTCTGTTCTGTTGTCAGGAGTGCTGCCTCATGGAGAGGCATTTGTAACTAAAACTGTTGTTCATTTGCAGAATCTGTAAGAAGAAAGAAGCCTTGACTGGAAATATGCTGAAAAGCTGCTGTAATAAATTTAACATAATATGGGTGACGTGGATGGATAAATCATTGTTCACTAGGCCTGGCAAATAACACTGGTGCTGTGGAGCCAGACTCACAGGGAGAGAGAAACATTGTTCTACAAGGTATGCTTCAGATAGGAACCAAATTTGAAACAGCTATATATTTTAGTTGTACTTAAATTGAGAATAATAAAGAAGGCTGGCTCAGAAAACTTACTGTGCCTTGGAACAAACACTGATATTTTTTGTTCTAGTGAACGTCTAAGAAAGTTTCTTCTTCCTAACTAGAAGCACCTACATATTTTTTATTCCTTTTTAATGTTATTAAAAGATATTTAAGAAGCAGGTATGAGATACTCAAGAAAGAAAAGGAACAGATGTGTACTGTTGTATGAGAGAGAGCTTTAGGACTAGCATTTTAAATTTCACTTGGGAGATCTTGCTCCTGTTGTTGATGCTCTTGCACATTCCCTGTATGTCTTTGGCAAATAACTAATTCTTTTTGGCCTGTGTTTTTCAGTGATTTTCCAGTGATTTCTGATGTTTGGCTTTCCAGCTGGGTAGCTGCTCAGGGACTTGTATGAAGTATATAAACTGTATGCAACAGTTCCACTTCAGAATTTTGTACCCTACTGTTTATCTGTCTGGTTCTTTCAAATCAGGATTATGTCTTATTATGTGCATGTACCATTCCTAGTCCAAAGGGAATTCAAACAGATGATATATAGTGTTTAGAAGCATACAGACTTTCAGTAAAGTACTGCAGCAGTGGGTAAAAGGCATGAATTTGAATAGATGGGAATGTCATCTTGCAAAAGGAGGCTGGAAAGAGACATAGAATTTTGAATTTTATGGTAGAAAATAGCAATTTTCTGTTCTGGATATTTTAGCAAGGGATTCTGGAGATTTTATCCCTGGGAATGCACTTCGTGCATTCCCAGGGCTTGATTCTGAAGTGTCNACATTGGATGAGTTGTGTGTTGTGGTGTTACACTCTGCTTTAAAAAGCAGCTGTGGGATCATCCCAGCCATGTGCTGCCTCCCTCTATGACTTGTAGCTGTGAGATTTAGGGTGGTGGGTTTCAAAGGTTTTTAAATGAATTAGGCTTCAAAGATATCTTTAAACTGTCTGTGTCTTTACTGGGAACAACTGCATCTTACATAGGCATGAGGGCTTTCAGCAGACACCTCTGTCTGAACAGGGACAGCTGGAGGACAGAAAGTATTCTTTCCAAAGGAAGGACAGTTTAAGTTTTGGCTGTGACAGTAGGAGAAGCAAAATCTAGACAAGCATGGAAGTTGGTCTCTGTTAAACAGCAAAGCCATTTGCTGAGAACCCACTGCAACCAGTGATGTTTGGGGAGAAGTAATTCACTCTTGCACATTTGAAAGAAGGAATGCACCTAGGAAAATGCTCTTTGAGCAAAGGCAGGCACACATGGGTTTCCTCTCCCCTCCTGGTGCTCAATGCACATGTTGATTTGGGGCTCTGGGGCCATGCAGTGCTGCTTAGCCCAGACAGAGAGTCATTAATATTCCCAACTTGTGCCTCTGTGCTGTTTTGACACTGAGGAAAATGGATCAGTAATAGAGAAACTTTCTTTTCTTCCTTATTTCTATGTTTGGGAGCACGGTGCAGCTTTTTACCTTGGAGCAAAATTTCATGGAAATGTCCAGACAAGAAGATTCTGTGATTTGCTCTGTATATTACAGCTATTCATTTACCTGAGTCTGGGCAGGCTGAGAGGAACCCTTAGCTGTCCCTCACCCTCACTCAAAGGGACTGGCATGGCTGCTGAGGCCTGCTGATTGACCAGGAGGCTGGAGCCATGCAGGCAGGAGAGAGCTAAGGCCTCTTCCTTGCCATCTCTAGACATGGCACTGGTTTCAGTAGCCATGTGGCTTATTGGCTCTGTCTTGAGCCACCCTGGCACTGCCCAGGGCTGTTTACTAGGTGAGCAGTGCTGGCACGGGGCAGGTGGGAAGGATGTTTTCCCCTGAACCAAATAACACAGGGAAATTGAGTAGACCCAGTTTCCCCTTCTGTGCTGACCCCAGCATGTTTCTTCAGTCCTGTGCTGGTTCCCAGGGAGAGATGGTGATTGCCATAGTGGTGGGAAATGAAGTCCTTCATGTTGAAGCCAGTGTTTGTCTCTGTGTGAGTGGCAGGGGGAAGACTGAGCCTCCAGCTTAGTGTGCAGGCTCTGAGTGTTTTTGTATTATTAATGTCCTACCTCACCCCTAATTTATTTATAATCACATAATTGCCTGGTCTAGGACTCACTTAATTGCAGTAAATCATACCTCTGACATGAGCTGAGCTTTCCAGAGAGTGAGCAATGGGGCACAGCTGTGTAGGTTTCGACCCTTGATAACTGCATCTCCTGTTTTTGAGGCCAAATGGAGTGATGCTGGCCCTCAGCACCTGCTTCTGTGTGTCCAGGTGAGATGAGCACACAGGCCCACAAGAAGAAGGCTGATGGGGTAGGTGGGTTTACACCTTTGGAAGGTTGCATTCTTCAGGGCTTGCAAACCACATTTGTTGTTCTTTCCGAGGGGATTACAAAGCATCACAGACAGTAGCTGTTTAGGAAGTCCAAGAACAGCTACCCTTGTGCTTGTATAAAGGCTACCACCTAACCTACCTGTACAGAAGACACAGGGTCATTGATGTTTTCTCAGCAGCATTGACTGCCTCTTAAGTGCCCAAGGAGAGAAATATTTTTGCACTCTCACCAGTAAGCTGGCTGTTTGGGGATGAAGGTCACCTTGCAACAACTCAGAGCAATTATCTGGAGGAGGTTAGATCTCTGTCCTCTGTCTTTATATTATTCTCATAAGCTGCATTTTTGGCATCACTTAGAAACCAGGAACATATCAAACCTGCATATGTCAAATGCTATTGACATCAAATACCTTTCATCGAGCCCCAAGCCTCTTGGCATCTTTTGAGCTCTGCACCCAGGAAAGTGGCTTGTCAGAGATGATTTTTCCAACTGAGGAAGCAAGTAGCATAATGAGACAGTGTAGCTTCAGCATACACCTTCCAACAAGTTTCCCAACTGCTCAGAAACCAAACATGAGCCTGCATAGTAATTAGCCCATAAAGCAAGCTGGGGATACAATGAACGTACAAACTCTTTATGGCCTCTCATTACCATTCTCCAAATGCATTTCTGTCTGCATTTCCCATTTGCAACAGCCAACATTATCTAGAAAAGCAAAACAAAACAGAAATCTGACTGTGTCAGGCAGCACAAGCATGGTTGCTGCAGGAAATACACTGCCCAGATGTGCCCGGTGCTGTACACATCTGTATAGCACTCAGCACTCAGGAAAGCTCTCGAGCTGCCTACAGATCTGTTGCTTCTGGACTTTACAACAATTAGAAAATGTTTGTTTTACCCAGGATGTTATCCTTCACAGGCTGAGGCAAGCACGCTGTGGTCAAAGAGAGATGTCCATCAGTTTCAGCACAATCTGGATTTGCTCCTAAATAACTTTGGTTTGGTTTTTTTTGTCCTTTCTAGAGCAATAGAAGGTGAGCACTGACCTGGGAAGATGCTACCACCAAATACCCCTGTCAGCATTCAGACCCCTTTCCTCATGCCATCATTTAGTTCCCCAGATGATGGGAAGTCCTCAGCTAGACTGACTTTTCAAGTGTTATCTGAGCAGGTGAGATACTGTTATGAAATCTAATCTCACACAGAGAGGCAGTCAGAAGAGCTGGATGCAGAGACACCATGGGCTAACTGAAATAAGCCAAACTTCTTACTCTGAACAGTGTATCTCACAGGTCTTACCTTGTTCCTTTTCTTTTTCTTTTTTTTTTTCCCCTCTGAATTCACATACTTTAGATATTCTACAGTTTAGTTTTATTCCTTCTGTTCACAGGTACTCAAACTTCAATGACAAAAGTCTTCACCTTTCTTTTATAGTAATTTTTGAGGTTCCTTTGCTTTGGGGTTTGGGGTTCTTCACTTATTTAAACCATAACCTAATTCTGCAAGAAGAAAAAAATGAAATGCTGTTCAGGACTTCTTTCACCTTCCTTGTCTCATCTATGTGACGTTGTGTTGTGTTCATGCCAGAGCAAAGGCTGGAAGCTGGGTTTCCTGAAAAAGACATTTAGCAATTATCACAGAAACTTGTGGATAGATTGTCTTTCAAAGTGCCCAAGCCTTAGGCAAAGTCCAAAATGGCTCTGTCCTGCTCCAACCTCTGCAATTGCTCACAGAAACACCCTTTTCATCAGCTAGAACAGAAATCTTCTCTTCCCCTCTACTGCTGTGACCTCTTCATTCATCAGCCTACTAGAAGACACTTTGCCCTTGTCTTTCCCCAGTCATCTAAGTTTCTTTCTTCTCTGCCTTCCTCAAAGCTAAAACCATAAAGAAATTATATATTCTCCCTAATTAATGTGATGATTTTTACAGAAATAATTCATGGCTCCATGTCCTTTCGTACTGTGAGGCTTGTATGTTCATTGCCTTACTCCTTGCCTGTCTGAAGCACTTTGAGTGCTGGTTCCAGTGGTGGCCAGCACTCCCCTTAACAGGAAAATGCTATTAACTCCCAACAGTGGGATACTGAGGAGATGCTGCATGTCTAGTACTGTGGAGTGTTTGGTTTCTGCTTAGTGAAGATGAACAGGTAAGCAAAAAACAGCCCTAATGAGTGCCAAGGGTCACTCAGCACCCTAAGCACCAACAGCAGTGCCTAAGGTGTCTCCCAAGTCTCTGGCAATTGTTTAAAACATTGATTTTGTATAAAAACAACTGGAAAGATCTGCCCTCAAGCTAAGAGTAGAAAGAGCAGTAGTTTAATGGTCTGACACATTAGAAATAATTGTTGTCCCTACTTCACACTGTTAACAATAATCCATCAAGGTGGGAGCTGGTGGAGAAGCAGGTCCTTTTCCCTGGAGATGTGAGCTTTGCACCCTGATCTGACACAAGATCTTCACCTGCAGTTGCCATACATTTCCTGTACCAATCATTAAATGAGTAGTGCTATTTAAAAAGTCCTCTTTCAAGGACTTGTTGGAGCAGTTATTATTAAAATTGTAGAACAATAGTTCTCTGTAATAGGCTGGTGTTGGGAGAGCAAGTTGCCCTGCTTAATGTATTCATAGAAAGCTACAGTTGTGGGTTTCTCTTTTATACAGGTCAAGCAGGGGGAATGGCTGCTGAATCAATGTATCTAACTCCTTCAACATCCAAATTTACAAAGAATACATTCCTGCTAAGATTTCTATCTGCTTTTTTTGATTGTGTCTCATCAAATCAAATTCACAGAAGGTGAGCCTTTAAAAGGAGTGATTTTCTGCTCCTCTTGACTACATGAGACATTCAAAAATTAATGAAAAAAAGTGACACTCGTCTGGCTTCCAGGTCATCACATTTATTTCTGCATAAATTCTCCCAGGTCAACTCAAAAACAGTTCAGGGTCAAAATCTCATCTAGTCACCTAGATTAAAAACTAATTTCTCTAAAGTATAGCCTATATTGGAGCCTTTTCATGCAAATAAATAGCCAAGGGCCTCATTCTCTCCTTCTCTATTAGTTGTGCATGTCATGAATTTGAACAGAACATTTTGCCATGTACTCTAATTACATGCATTATAAAGAAAAATCTCTTCCTTGCATACATATTATTAGGAGCAGTTTTTGGAAGCACCATTCCATCAGGGCAGTCGTCATGGTGGCTCATCCTAATATTGACAGTTTAATCTTTTTGTTTCATAGCAGATTAAAAGTCCTGTGATGGCTGCTCCTCCACGGAGGTGGCAGTGAAGCCAATTGGATTCAATCCGTGTCTAAGTGCCATTTCTGCTCTGAAAATGGACTTGCAGTTTACAAAATATATCAGGTAATTATCAGTGGTTATGGAAGAATGATAAAAAAAAAACAAACCCTCACCCTGGGTTGCTGACAGAGTAAATAGTGTTAAAATAAAGCCAAGCCATTTTGCTCCCAGCTGTGCTGCAGTACATGTACATGAGGACTAACTTAGCTGCTGTCTGATGTATTCATGGGCATGCTCATTAGCAGTTTCAGTTCCCTTCACTTTATCTCACTGAAGGAGAAAGCAACTGATAACATCAGGTGGCCCCCTACACCTATTGCAACTAAAAGTGTCTTTTATCAAAGAGAGAGTATAACATCCTTAAAAATACGCTGAGAGTTTTAATAAAGAAACTAATATATTAGACCTCTACCCTTGTTTATTTTTGGTTAAACAATCCTGAATTATCTTTCACATGTATCTAATTTAGCCTCTGTCTTTCAAAATGCAGGCCAGGAATAAGCAGTGGTATAGCTGTATCCATTTTTGGCTGCTTAGTGTGAGCCATGATACAAGGGCATGATTTTTTTCAGAGGACTGTATAATATTCTCCAGAGATCAGTCCCTTTCAAACCATCACACATGGGGCACTTTAGATCACCTGTCACCTGTACCAGTGTTCACTAGAATAAATTCCCAGTGGATCCTTCACCTTGCTGAGGCCAGGACTGTATCGAGCATCCTAAGAAGTCAGCAGCTAAAATTCAGTGTGGGTCTCAGGTGAATATTGTTCTAGTGTGAATGTGAATATCTCTGTGCCTACAGCATGTAATACGGGAATGCTGCCAGTGGATGTGCATATACATCTGTCTAGGTGACTGGAGATTCAACTTATTTCTAGTCTGGAATACCACAAGAACTTGGGTACTGTATTTTGCTTTAAATCACTCAATTTAGTCTTTTTATCTAGTATGTCTCAGCTGTGACAAATACACTGCAACTTCCAGTGTTACCCTTAAAAGTTTAGAAGGATCAATGGCTGTCCATCAAGACATTTGGATCTTGCCTCCCTTGAGTGCTTTGCCTTGAGTGGAGCATCTTGAGGAGTTTAAGCTAGTATTTAGTAACCACCTTGTTATTGTGAGAATGTTGGTTTTGAAGCCACAGCTAAAAAAACCCCAATAATTGATAAAATGTCTTGTCTCTGGATGCAGTTCCTCTTGGAGTGGATAAAACATAATGATTTTTCTCTTAAATCACTTTTGATGGAGTGCCACTGAGGTGCAGTTCAGCACAAAAAGGAGATTCAGAGCTGTTGAGGATTTTTACTGTGTAAGTTCATAGGCTTTTTTTGTTGTACAAGGCCATGTATGCATGATGCAAGCAAGCAAATGGCCCGTTGAAGCCATCTTTAGCAGAGACCTGGCACAATGGCTTAACAGCAGCCAGGGAGAAGGTTTTATTGCATGCTGAATGTCTTCCTGCTGGAAGAAATATTCTGGCTGCAGTTACCCAGCATTAACCTTTCACTTGGCTAAAGCAGCCAGAATTGCCTGTGTGCTCTCAATGTTTGCACATAGGAGTAGTAATTATGAAAGCAGGATCATTCCTACTCTCTTGCAGAGTGCTGTCCTTGAGCAAATGAATTGTGATTGGGAAACAATTGGATGGTGGAGATGTTTCTAAGGAGAGCACCTTATTGACATTATTTTCAAACTATCAGGACACATCCTTGCAGTGCAAATATTGCTTTCTTTTGCAAATGGGAGAGTTATTACTTACCACTCTGTAAGAGGACAGACCTGCCGTCAAGATAATAGCAACTTTGTATTTTATTGTGAATCTTTCCCCACAGTTTTTGTGATGGGTATCACAGCAATTGCATAGACAACCCATTCTTCATTTCCATTCTAACCAGATCACAAGTGACAGCAAAATAAAGCATGATATTTAATTGCCTCAAGGAATACTGACTTCCTGGAGCACATATTGTATACTCCCTGGCTGACACCCTCCAGAGATGTGTCATTCTGAGGATCTGCATTTTGGGGTTCCCAGGTTGAGTCACTTGAAAGAGTTCTGGCCTTCTAAAAAATCCCACTAGTGGAAAGGCTTGATACATGGATTTAAAATGAACCCTCTGGCAGGTTCTCTGTGAAGGTCATGGCAAAGCCAGAAGTTTTTGGATGCTACTGTTGATACACATCTCTCAGGCTATCTGTAATCACTGTAGCCTTGACAGACCCTAGCAAAAGGAAAAAGGGTAGAATCTTCCAAACAGGTGAACTGTGTGTTTTTGTGAGAGTTATTCTTTACTCAGTGATGCACATCCATGTACATGTATGTAATGACATCTCAGGGTAGCCTGCAAATGTGTAATAAGGGTAAAACCAAGCCAAAAGAAACAAATGTTCTTTGTATTGTCGTAATAAGAAGCTTTGGCAAGTGGATACTAGGAAAAGCCACCTTCTCCCAAAGATAGGGTGAACATCAGACTTGATTGCTTAGGGAAGATGGGACTTTCTGTTGTTGGAGGTTTTCAGGAGCAAATTAGCCCAGCATCTGCTGCTGAGTCTGTGACAGGATGATAGCTTCCCTTCCCAGAGCCATTGATTTGGGCTGTGTGCAGGTATGGAAGACCACACTGTTTAAGTCTCCTTCAGTGATTCCCTTCTCTGACAGCAACCTCAAGTAGCCAAAATCATGCATAAGTAGTAAGAAATACATGTAGAAATTAGCTCAAACCCTTTTTAACCTGAAGGCCTGGAGGTGCCTCTGAGAATAACAATGTATGTGCCTGACACACCTGCAATCCATGGAGCTGGGGAGCCATTCTGGGGCTCTGGCTGCTCCTAAACACCATGCTCCTGCTTCCACATTAGACTCACTCATTTCCAGACTCTGTGGTAATAATCCACTTCTTTTGTTTTTTGATCTATGGGAAAGATCACTGATGAAGGAGGTGGAGGACTTCTTCCTCTGTCTGCATTTCAATTTAAACAGTATTACTCTCTTTTTCTTACTCTATCTCCCAGCTGTCCAGTCATATTTTAAGATTCATGGAATGGTTGCCAAATGCCAAGTCCATTTTACAAATGCCCCTGTAAGTCAATAAATCAAACATATCTCTTATTCTTCCCAGAATCTTTAAGTCCTTCTGCTAGGAGAAATTCTATGTATTTGGGAGCCTAAAGTGTAATAAACCTTTCAACTATTTTTTTCTATGAATTAGAAATTACTGGAGCTGTAACTTTTAAGAGAGCACTGAAGTTTAAACTGATGTCTTATATTATTTAAAATCATATCAAGTGTAGTACCAGTAATTATTTTCAAATTAAAAATGACACTTTTAAAGAATATTTTGATGAAGTCTTATGTTCAGATTGTGTGTGGCATGTAACATAACACAAAACTGTTAATGGGATTTAATAAACCCCATTATTTAATAATTTAATATTAATGATATAATTTATATTATTTATAAAATAATTTAATGTAATTATAATGTATTATTTATTATTATCATTTATAATGAATTATATTATAATTTATCCTTTTTCAATTTAATATTAATAATTTAATAATAATTTACTAAATTCCAGTGTGTGTGTTTATATATATATTTATTTGATACCTATATATCTGTATCAGATAGAGATACACATACATATTTTTATTGGAAGACATACCAACTTGTCTACTAAGACTTCAGTACCTCTTGATGCATGGCAGCCCATTTTAGAGTGTGGATATACAAGCTGATTTTATTTCAAGAGCAGAGAGTTCTATAAATGTCCTCTAAGATTTATCTGCCCTAGATACTGAGTTAGTTTTTGATTAGTTTCTAGAATTCCTGAATTAAAGATGCTTTAAACTGATAAACCCAGTTTGCACAAACACTTAGAGATTATGAGATCCTATTAGACACGGAAGTAAAACACATATAATTCCAAACTATTTTGGTTTTATTGTTTACAGATTTCTACATGGAAAGGATTTGCCTTTGTCTGTAGCATATTTGCTCAATTTATTTCAGAGAAAATTGCCTTAACCCTTTTGGTTGTGATGCTAGTGTGAAATGCAATCTGAGAACAGGTTAAGTGCCCAGCACTCATCATTCTAGTTACACAGTTTATCAGTGGATTGAAATAATATTAGATGATGTTAGGATTGCACATTTTTTGTCATGAAGAGGAGGCATCAAAGAGCTCTTGTGTCACATACAGTGTTCTGTTCTTAATGATGCCTTGCAGTTTTCTGACTTATTTCACTATTTTGTAGCTCAATTGGCTGTCTACTCTCTTCTCTTCTTGCCTTGAAATAGAAAAGGTGAGAAAGGTGGCATTTGCAAGCAGTCTGTGGGAAGAAAAATGCAGAAACTCTTTCTCAGTTGGATGTAGATCCATTGATTGGTTGGATTCCTTTGGCTTAGTCAAGGTTGGACACATATGCTGAGGACATGCAACTAAAAAGCAAATGGAATTCCCACTGCAGAGATTAGTGTGTAAATAGAGATAGACTTAGTATGCCTGTGACAAATGTTGTCATGGGCAGGAGAAAGAGAAGGAATTTCACTGTGCCTGAATTCGATGAGTCTTTAACCAATTTTCTTACCCTGATTATGTTATCCTCTCCTCTTTCTGCTTGAGAGAATTTCATGTTTCTACAAGAAGAAATAATCCAGGAGAGGTGGATGGGTCCAACCTTCTACTGAGTTTCTCATCATCAGGTTCTGCAAAGCAAAGGTAATGCCCAGCTGCTGCTCAGGGATGTTTCCCAGAGGTAAAAGCTAAAGCAATATTTGGTAAACTGTGGCAGGGTTTTTGTCTGCAGCATTCCCCCTGTGTTTTGAGTGGAGCTACCTTAGTCTGGTTGTGGAATTATCCATCTTTTGCCAGCTGTGTGCTTTATGCTTCACTTGACTCAGGTGCAACATGTATGTTGGAGAGTATGGTGTGAGGTTATGCCTGGTAGAGAGATATCAGTGGATTCCTTCTTCCTCCAGATCAATCAGCGTGATAGAAGATCCACATTTTTTATGACTATTATTGCTATGAAACATCACATTGATTAACAATGGAGATAAGCCATGCACTGTGGACCAGGGGTGCAGTCAGGTGATATTGCAGAGCAAAGCAACCTTAACCCTGGTTAACTGATGATCTGAAGTGGGTTTGAGCATCCTCAGGACAGTACAGAGCAACACTGCTTGCTGCCAGACTCTGATTCTGTGTATTCAGAGGCACTTCCTCACAATTCTGACTCAAGATGCCAGTAACTTCAGGCAGAGCAATGTACTCAGACTGAAAAATGCTGCTCATGAAACAAACCTGCACTATATATTATTCTCTTATTGAGGAGAAAGGCTTATATCTTTATACTGGCTAAAGCTACTTTAAATGGACAAGGAAGATTTCTCTTGTGATGGAGGGGCATTTAGTTGGTGCAGAACCACATTTAGAGACTTGCTTTGTGTTGTTAGGAATATTTTGGGGAAATTCTGGAGGGGAGAGAGATACAGCATCCTCACTTTCCCCCAGTGAAATAGTTCTTGGTGTAATAAAAGTTGCCCACAGAGATGGCTCCCATTCCTGCTCTCAGTGGTTCTTGTCCAGTGGCTGAGTTGCAAACTGGCAATGAAGAATTTTATTGTCATTGTAATAGTTCTGCTTACCATGGCTCATTTCCTTCAAGTTTTCTAAAGGCTTTGCTCTAGACAGACACTCAGCCCAGGCTGTAGCTAGAATGACTGCTGTCATTTGGCATTTATTTCTCAACACCTTAGTCTGGTTGAGGAGTTAAAACACTCAAATGACTTGCTCTTTGGATGTGTGAAGCATTGACAGACCTGTCCTGAAATCGTGGCACACACCATAAATTCTGCCTGCATGCCATAGTTAGCACAGCCTGTTCTGCAGGTTATGTTCTGTAAAGTTGCATCTTGGGAATTTATTAACACCATCATCAGAACTAAATCATATGTGGGGTTTGGGGTATGTTGGGTAGGCTCTTTTGTTGTTGTTGTTTGATTTGGTTTTTGTTTGGTTTTTGTAGTTTTTATAACCTTCTGTCAAGGCCAGTGCTCACTTGTGATGGAGCCACACACAAAGGCTTGCTTCTTGTAGACTTCTGTCTAATACGCCAAAGAAACCAGAGAGTAAAGCATAGATAGGTAGAAGGAGCCCCATGGGCCTTAATCAAATGCAAGCAGCAGGATAATAGCAGAGCTGTCAGAAAGTCCTTCTCTTCTTGTCTACTGCATTACCCATTGAGTGTCACCTCATCTCACAACAGTACTGACAAAACCAACCTTCATTTCTGTTGGTCTTTGCTCCCAAACAGCATGTAGAAAGCTCTTTTAATATGTTAACCAAAAGAAACATTCCTGTTAGCCTCAGTGAAAAATCACATCACACTCTTATTCCTTTTGTTCATAGCCACTTTTTGTTTGTAAAATAGCTTATTTTCCATCCTTAATGGAATTAATATTTCTGCTGATGTCTTCTGTACCAAGAGCCCTGACAAAACTTATTTCTTCATGTAGACTATGAGTGTAAGCTTAATGCTCTATGTGCACAGTGGAATGTAGCAATAGGTTTGATTCTTAGCATTTTACACCATTAGTGTCCAATTACATTGCTCTTTGTTCTGCAGAAAGTGATGAATACACAATTCATATGAAAAGGGCAATGAAATCCAGTTCAGGGATGCAACTGTTCCTGCAGTTCTGCCAGCAGGTCCCTGGGACAGACATCTTGCTTCTTCATGTTCTCTCTTCTAAAGCTTACAGCTCTAGGGATTGAAGCTGGAGCTGTGGATGCTCCAATGCAAAGACTGTAAAGAGAAGTTTATAAGAGAGAGGGAACTGGTATGACCTGAAACCATGGTGGCTAAGAACACTGGCAACACACTTGCTTCATTGGACAGGAGGCTAGAAATGAAAGGACTAAAAATTCTTTCTTTCTGTTTTTCTGTTTCTTTGTTTTACTGGAGGGAACTTAGTTAAGCCAGTGGGAACTCTTCTAAGCAACAGCCAGCAGCCTTGGTCTTATTGCTGTCTCCTTTGCACTGCATCATTGTCTTTGCTCTCTGGGGGTTCTCAGAAAAAACAGATTTTGCTGGCCACTTGGTCATTTTGATGTGTTACACCTCAGCTGGGATCTGGTTTGGCTCACAGAAATGAGAAAGAGATTTTTAAAGGTGGTGTGTGAGCAAATGTTTTTTGGCATTAAATATTCATGTAAGTTCTACAAGGCTCTGGAAATGTTACTGTAGGTTACAAATATTATAACCCTAAAATGCCAACTTGATTATAATTATAATGCCCTTTTCTCATATAAGGTGCAGAGGAAAAGAAATCAATTTTTAAAAATCACTCATTGTTTAAACAAAATGGGGAGTAATTAAATGTAAAAGGATAGTGTGGTTTCTGTACAACTATATGCAGTCTCTAACAAAATCTACAACTCCATCACGAAGAAATGACAGATTACAAATTAAAGGAAAAAGAACAATAGTTATTACTTTTGTGATCTTCAACAAGAATGTGCTCTGCCCCATCTGCTAGTTCTGCAGCTGTGGTTAACTAACAAACAGTATTCCCATGCCTGTACTAGCTGCTGGTATACAAAGATATCTTGGCAGAATCAGGTGCTGTAGGAGTTGTTGAAGAGGAGAAGCCTTGGCAATTGTAGATCCCATGGAAGCAAAGGGGAAAGCTTCTGGTTTGCCACATGGAAAAAAAAAAAGAAAAAGAAGTCAAAACCATTTTGCTCACAGTTTTCTGAAACTATACAACAGATAGTGTAGAGTAATCATAAGAATGTGCTGGAGGTTATAGAGGACTAACATCAGCTTTCAGAGCTCTCACAAGCTATGGTTTTCTTTTCCCTTTATTTCCAGTGACTCTGTAAGGTACAACCAGAGAAAAGACCCTCCTGAAACACTTCAGCAAATCCATCAGCTTACTCCAAAACCTTAATCTTGGATCTTTCACTGCTCTGGATGAAAGGCAGCTTGCACAGGACACATCTGGGATCTGAACGAAACAAGGCTGCCGTCGGCCTCTTCCCTGCTAGCTCCACACTCACAGCCTCAGTGGAGCTCCCAACACTCTGAAACTTGTGTCTAAGAGCCTTACTGCAAGGGACTCTAGACACATGGGGAGCCCACTCCAAGCAAGGCTTTAAAAGGTAGGATCTCTGCTATAGTGCTTCTCACAATGAGAATATTTCTAAGCAGATGGTTATTTTTCAGAGCTTTGGCCTCCCAAATACTTAAAGAGGAATTGCAATGGATGCTACTGGAAGGCAGAATCTCTTTTTCCCTTTGCTCAGCTGTGGATTCTGTAGTTCATCATTCAAAGTTTAAAACAATTTGGCCTAGATGTCTTGGTTCAGGGATATACCAGACCTGCAGGTGGAAGGTTTCTCTTACTCTTGTTACGCATGGATTGAAATACTCGGCTTCCAAAGTTAATTACTGTTTTCACAGAGATGTGCCTGAAACATCATTGAGGTTTTCTCTTCTAGTCACTGGCAAATATTGTTATGCTAAAGTAGCTATGAATCATGCTGGCAGCCACAGTGTTGGTTCAAAACTGGTACAAGGCTTTGATGTGCTGCTTTTTGAAATGAAAGGGAAAATGCTTCTCATAGGAAACTGCTCTGTATGAACTATTGCAGCCTTGGCAATAAGAAAACAAGGAGATGTAATTCTGTTGTCCCTTGCATTTGTTCTGCAACCCAGACAAAGTCAGTGAGACAATATGCATAAGACCTTGCCTAAATGGAGATTTTAGTATTTGGGGGAAGAATGATCACTACTACCATTAGAAACCAAATTATTTACTCTGACATAGATACATAATGAGTCTTCAATAAATATTTCATAGTACCTGGTACAAGTGAGTTAAGGAGTCTTTACTTTTACTGCTCTAAGAGTGTGTAGAAGAGGTTTAAATGGAAAGAGGGGGCAATAAGTAAACCAGGTGAAGAGAAGGTTGCAGGCAGGGTCCTGTACATGCTACAACTGTTGCCAGTGGCAATAGCACCTTGAGGATATTTTGTGCCTCTCCCCAATTCTCCAGAGCAGTACTGCCTTGAAAACACTCTGCTGCTTTCCCTCCCGAATGCTTCATTAATCCCCTAGCCTTCAGCTGCTTACACCTGATTTTCTTTGCCTTTATGGATAGCTTCATTCGGCTCAGTGAGCCAAGATATGTTTTGGACCCAGACCTCAGCTTTCAGGCTGTCTCTGGGTGCACAGTGTGCAGAGTTCCCCACAGAGCAGCACCCTGCCTGAGGCTGAGAGATGGCATATGCATCATAAGGGAGCACAGGGCCTTAACAACTACAGATGACATTTAAGTTCTGAAATCAGGAGACAGCTGGGGAGAGCTGTGTCTATAGAAAATATAGGCCAGCTGAGATGTAGATGCAGCACATGCCCACATGAGCAGCCATGTCAGGCCTCAGTTAGTTTCTAACTTGTGAGGGAACCCCAGGAGCACCCAGGTCCTTGGTGATGTAAATCCAGCAAATTTACATCAGCTGAACACACAGCTCTGGGCTTTTCCTGGGACACAAAATGGAAAGGCAGAGAAAAGGAGATTGGTCTTTCTTCCCTTATGAGTTTCTCTTATTTCATCTCTCGAATGTAAAATTACACCTCCTCTAATGCACTAAAACTTTCCAAATAGATTTTGGTCCATTATGTGTCTGCATAGCTCCTCAACAGCCACCACCTGTGCTGCACCAATTTACACCAGAGAGGATCTGGCCTTGTGTTTGTAAACAACACAGTGCTATAGATAATCTGGAGGAACACACAAATGAACTGTGTTCTTTACAGCCAGTAGCTTGCTAGTAACTTTCTAAAATTGTTCTCCAACATTAATTGAAATCATAAATCTCAATCACATTCAAAGCATAACTACTGTAAGCCATTGACTCACTTCAATTCTTAATCATAGTCTTCTGGGGAATTTCCTTGCTGCTTCTTCCTTCCCTCAGGAGCAGCCATATTTATTATTGCAGTTCAAATACCTGGAGATATTTCAGTTGAAAAGCCATATAACATCTCTCTAAGCATGTCAATACGTGTTCAGCTTAATATGAATGTCTGTGCCATTCCCACTGGAGAAAAGTAAAAAATGTCAAGGAAATATATTTGACTTGTTTCTGCACAGATGCCTGCAGATATCTTGGATCTAAAGAATATTTAAATTCTGTTTTCTTAAGACAGGATACTTACGTTATACAGTGGAGCAGCCAGGAGGTTATAGTCTCCACTAGACAATTTGCCAGACAAGAAAGATGGCTTAGTTGCAATGTTGACAGCTTTATTCTTGTGGCTTTGGCAGAAAAATAGGAAAAAAAAAAGATTGCAGAGGCGGCAGGATAGAATACAACATGAAAGTTCAGAAAAATATTAACTGGTTGTAAAATGAGTGGGTGGATGTACTAAAGGAGATGGCATTTCAGTTATATAACAACACTTATTGCAACAATTTTATGGCCAAATTATGCTCTTTTTCTGTGCTGTATTTTTGCATCTGCTACCCAGCTCCAGTGGCGAGGGACAAAATGTTTATTTGGCAGGAGAAAAGGGCAGGAGCTATTCATCATTTTCAGCTGAATCATCCCGTGAGGGAAGATGCCCCTGAGAATGTTATTCCATTTCTAATATAGTATACACTGTGATTTCACAGATCTACTTCTATTTTCTAAACCAGCTACTTCCATAAGGCCATTTTTACATTTGAAAGAGACGACCAGGATACTTTCAGTGGCAGAATTTTGGTGAGTTAGGGATTAATTTTTATTAAGAAAAGTCATGTAAAAATATTGTCTAGTATGTACCAACACAGATATTAAGTTACTGACAGAGTAAATAGTGAGAAGGGAGAAGAGTTTTCAAGGAGCAAGTGCACCTAAGGTCCTTTTCCTGGTGCCAATCTCTCTGATATCATTCTAGCCAACCACCTGAACCAGGCATTTCTTGATTACCACTAGCTTTTTATAGCTCAAACTTATGGCATCAAACTTATTTACTGCGCTCTTCTCTATGTTTTCTACAGTAGTGCTTACTGGTTCAGACATATTTTCATTGCATGAACACTTTATTTCACATTTTTACAGGTACACTGTGTGCAGTTTGGCTTAGAGAAACTTGGGTTTTTTTAATAGAACATCTATAGAACATTATTACCAGACATTTAATGGAACATTTTTACAGTGATGGAGTTTTGTCAGAAAAGCAGCAATTGATTGTGTCTGTGTGTAAAATTGATGTGTGTGAATACTTCTGCCCTGGCACAAAATAAAAAGAGCATTTGAAATTCTCTTAGAAGTAACCTAACCTCAACACTAGATATTTTAACAGATACCCTGCTTACATTGCTCCATGAAAACCTCAGAATACTTTCAGGGAATTTTGGACATACTTTTCCCTCCATTCATCTTCATGTTGCTTGATTGTTTGCTGTGAAGGTTGTGTCATTTTTTAGTAGTGTGGAAGACCAATTCCCATAGGACTACTTTCCCCCCAATTATTCTGTAGATTTCTAAAATAAAAGGAAAAAAGGGATTCTAGTGTGACCTCTCCTGCTGGGATTGGGCTACTTTTCCTTCAGAGGTTATTGTGTAAGAATAGTAATTTCATTTCTTTTTTACTACTGTGCCTTACAAAGATTTGTTCCTTTACTTGTACATGGGACAGGTGTACCTTACACCTCCTACAGCTACAGGAATAGGACATGAACATCAAATGAAACAATGAAGTTTGCTTGTGGAAGTAATTTACCTACCTCTACTTTAATATAAAGAGGTTAACTGGATCTTTCATGGCTTTACAGCTATTCTGAAATGGTAACTCTGAGGGATTTGGAGATGCTGAGATCAAATAGAGTAAATCAAACTAAAAATCTCTAGATACCTCCATGAGGGTCAGAAGCTTATCCGAGCTTCCCATTCATGAAATAATTTGATATTTACTTTCCATAGTGAAAAACTACATGAAATAAGCAGATGAATTATACTGTAGTCCTTGCTGGCTATTTCTCTACATATAACAGTGCAGCTTGTCAGTAAGAACTGCCTTCATGGCTTGTTCTGTAGGATGTTCTGTTCCTTTCTCATGACACTGCAGTGGCTTTAAAGCCTAGTCTTGGTTTCAGAAAACCTTCAATTCAGCCTCTTTGCAAAGATGTCTGTGTTTTACATGCATTGTAGCCACTGGAAGGTCTGTGCTTAAAATGTCTCCAGGTTTTTCTGTGTCTCTCCTGTTTTTATCTATCTTTCTATCATGTTGTCAGCCATTCCTGATATGGGTGAGACTGGGGTCACTGTGAAAAAAGAGTACTGGGTAAAGAGTATTATAAGCTAAATGGAAAGCAATTGAGGAAAGCAAAAAAAAGGGGGGGGGGGGAAAACTATTTTCCATGCAATTCCTTCAAGGATTGTTCCCTTGGAATCCCAGGGTACTGTTGCAATATTTGTGGGGTTTTTATAGACAAAAGGGCTATTTGCTCTGTGAGCTCTACAGCACTGGGAGGATGAAGAGCTTTGGTTACCAGCCTGCTTGTGATCTCAGCTCATGAGTCAGGGGAGACATTTTTGCTCCAATGACCTCCAGGCTGCCTTTACTTTATTGATTGGCTAATAGGGAAAATTGATTTTTAACTAACTCACCAGTTTTGAGACCTGAATAGAGTTGTCACTTCCAGTAAGTGTACTTTCACTCAATCATAGAAGTTGTCTCAATCATCAGTTCATTCTGGATGCTACAAGAGGTAAGGATGTGCCAAAAGATTTGGCAAGGAGCCCAGACACAGAAGACATAGTGCAGGAGAGTCTGTAGCTAAAATGTGTTTAATATTATGTTCTGTCTATCATACATGCTCTGGTCTTGGCAGAAAACAGCAGGCTATGCCTAAAGGGTAAAAGGCTAAAAATAAGAAAAGGCAAATTCAGGCAATATCAGGGAAATATGTTAGGGAACATCAGTGGAAGAATATCAGGGAGAGATCTCTCAATGGAGGTATCTCATGTGTTTGTCAATTTTTCTTGCCCTGAGATGTTTAAAGTAGCTGAAGATATAATGTTTAAGAATATTGGCCTGAACTAGTTCAGTAAGAAATGGGATCTCCCAAGTGGCCTTTCCCAATTCTAATATCCATGATCTGAATGAAAAGATTTAACAGGTAGAAATGGTGCATCCTAGTTCATAAATGTCCTCCTGGAAGACCCAAGTTCAGGGTTTCTAAGTCTCATGTCTTCACCTGTTTTCAGGTCACCTGTATCCTTGAGAAATGCCAGCCAAGGTGACAACCAGAGTGAGGGGTGTAAGCTGGGGCTGATTGAGCTACAAGAGGTTGTTTGGTTTTTATTGTTGTGTTTTATAAACAACACAAAAGGAAATCTCAAAGAAATGTCATTTTGGGTTCATCTGAAATATTCCATTTGCCCAAAACAGTGTATTTTTATTTTGAGGCTGTTTAATCAAACAGAATTACTTTAATTTTTACAGGAGAAAAATGTCCTATCAAAATGGAAAATGAAGGAGCATCAGTTAGAACTGACAAAATGAAACATGAGAAGAGCAAAGTGAAATGCATTCTATTTTTATGAAGAAAAAAACTGGAACTAAAGATTTCAACGTTTTCAGAAACAACTTTTTTCGTGAAATTGAAATGATTTCTCTGCATCAAAATGAATTGGTGAGTAGCTCAATGCTCTTCCTTCCAAACTCTTATTTTTCTAGTGAATTTACTATATGTGATTCCTCTTTATCTGATCTCTAGGTTCAGAGTGTGACATGGAATATACANCAAACCATTCTGTGATTCTATGATTCTATATCACCAGATGCAGGTATGGAAATACAGACTGAATTCTGCAAAAATTTGCTTGAAATTTCCAGTAAATATGTGTGGAGACATCAGGGCCAGGAACTAAAAAAAAACCAACTACTAATTTGGGGCATCCATATCACAAAAGTTTAACTTATCTAGTGTGGCACCCCACAAAATTCATGCTCCTAAAAAACCCTAGGCTCTCCATCTTGGTTCAGATATTTCTGTTCCAAGCACAATAATTTCCTGACAAATTTCTTTGGACAGATTCTTTTCCTCAGTACATCTGAGCTGTGTTTCTTTGCATGACAAACAAGACTGTGAATGGATAAAAGTCAATCTGATGCAGTGCAACCTGGTGCCACAGATGAAACACAGCAGATGTAAACAGCTGAATGTGATGAAAATCCTTCAGCAGGATAACTAGGTATGGTGCAAACATGCTGCTGGGGATGATGGAGTGTTTGAGTCTAGGCTCACCGTGGCAAAACCAGAGGGCTGCAAAGATCATGGTCTAGAGAAAGGGTCGTGACACCTTTTCATTTATGTATTGGCACATGCTGAAATTTTCATTCTTATGGGGTTTTTCCTCTTTCTTGGTCTGTCAGCTACACAGAATTCAAATTTAACCATCTTTTTTTCAGCTCACAGCTAGACTACTGTTGTCCAAAAGATGGAAAGTAAACAAAGTAGCAAAGCTCTGAAGTACTTTCCTGGCTTTGGACCACATCTTAGCCTATAATTTATGAACATTGGGGCTTGTAAACAAGGTAAAATCATACTGCAAATGTCTACAGGCAGGATGTGGTTCTGTATTTACTCATAGCTATTCTAAGGTGTACATGCCAACCTCCATCATGTAAAGTATGTAGCTAAGTGTAGCTGGCAGCATGGCAAATTTTAAAGGATACTTTTAATTGAATGCTGCAGATTTTGATTATATATCATAGGTTGTGCTGTTGTAATGTACTCCACAGTAGTCTCTAGAGGGTGAGTGGGACTGCAAATGTGCTACATGAACATTAAAAAGTAATGCCATAACATTGTGTCACACAAAGGAAAACTCCAAGACATTTGTTGATTGTTTTCATTAAATGTTCCCTCTGAAATTGGACATAAACACACCTGCAACCTGCATGCATTGAGTGTTCCTTTTCTCTGCAGTAGTCTCACTGGTTTCTATGGGACTATTTGAGAATGACAACACTGATCCCTGGGTAGGGAAAAAAACCCCTGAGTTTTACTGTTAAATACAAATCTTGACCTCATCACTCCTAGACCATGCTGTAGACAGATGCTTGTTTACTAGAAAAACAGAAGCAGACATCCAACCCAAGATGTTCCTTGTCATCTCTTGTATCTGCATTTTTCTTGCATTTCACTGATGTTTATGGGTGGTTTAGGCTCTTTATGTCTGTGCTGAAGTGTTGTCCTCTGTCAGAAGCAATCAGACATGCAACAGACTGTGGGCACCTTAGCTTAGGCTAGAGAGGCTCATTCCTCAAGCCTCCAAAAGGCATCAAAAGCTTGCTTTTTAAAAGACATGCTTTTTACATGCAGGTTTAATTTGTTCTCAATAATTTATTACTTATTAATGGAGGTTTTTTTGTTGGTTTTTTTCAGTCTTGCTTATTCTCAGTGGAGACAGCTGGATTTTATCTGAAGGCATGGTTATTGTGAGGAGGTGGAGTAAAGAACTCTTAATGGTTTCTCCATTAAGGCCTTGAGTTTTGCAGACTTGGGCTTTCACAGAGTGTTTTTCTTCTCTTCAGTGAGGAATGTATCTGTTAAATCCATTTAAACAGGCAAATGTGAGAAGAGCCAATTTTTTGAAGCATTTAGAAGTGTTAGACAAATATACCTGATTTCTGATGTTTGTTACCTTTTTATGTTGAGTTTGAACTTGTACGAAATGCCAGGACTGTCTGAGACACTACCTGTGCTGTTTCTGTTGGAGGATCATCACTGTTTATCACATCAGGTAAAAACAGTTTTAAACTTAATTTTTTGAACCATTTTAAGCAAGATCACTGATTAACTGGATGGTTGGCTCTTCTGAGCTCCTGTTAGCCCTTCCTTGAAGTCTGCACAGTTTGACTTGCTGAACGAGTACGCAAAATACAAACAGATTTA
Organism: Bucco capensis; assembly: GCA_013396975.1. Classification (NCBI taxonomy): domain Eukaryota; kingdom Metazoa; phylum Chordata; class Aves; order Piciformes; family Bucconidae; genus Bucco; species Bucco capensis. The sequence continues at coordinate 136,076 of VWZO01015965.1, read as the reverse complement.
TAACTCATTTATATTACACAGAAGTCCCAGCCTGGGACTACATTCCTGGTGAGAACTCAGCATTTCTCTGTGGGCCAGCCCTGACCATAGAGGAATCAGAGATACTTAATTAGAATAATTTATGTTCTTTTGATCTTACTCATTTGATAAATCACATATTGCAATGGCTAAAGTGCAGCATAGTTAACAGCTGATGGTGTCTTCATATTCATATTGCATACATATATGTGTGTGTTTATGTAACTTTCTTTTAGGTTCTATTTATATTTGCTAGTTTTCTCCTACTTTGCTTGCTCCTTTTTAGTTAATTATACTAGTGTTGCATTTCACCAAACTTGTGTTTTGGCATCTTTTACAAAAACACCTTTTCTTACTGTGCAGTTGTTTGTCCAAGAGTTAGAACTCCTAAATATTTTTCTTTTTGGGCCCAGTCTTCTGAATTCAGATGAACAGAAAAATACATCTCTGTTGGATAAACCCTTTGGCCATGATTTTTCCACCTTTCTATTATTTGTATGTTTTCCTAAACACTCAGAGCCATGGCTGGAATAGCTGCTTTATACTAATCAGTAGTGCCCCTGAAATGTTGATCTTCTTTGCCTCCTACCCTCAGCATTTTGATCAAGCCAGTTTATGCATCTTGAAGCCAGAAATCTCTTATGGAAACATTTCAATTCAGCTCATTCATAATATGTATTGATAAAACCTCTCTTTCCCTCTCTCAGGATTCAAAAAGCCCCTACCATTACCCTGGCAGCATCTGTGTTAGTTCCTCTCTCCACCTACATCTGGTGAGGGTGATGAGGATCATGCATAATGCAAAAGTCAAGCTGCACTTGGGATGTGGCTTTCAAGGTGATGGTTGTACAGAGATCTCACCAGTGCACACATGTTGGCCTGGAGAGAGCAGCCCTGGGAATCCATTAGGCAGATGTTTGGGTTATTGCTTTAGAAACACTTGGGGAAATTTTCATATCCTGAAATTCAGCTTGTGTTGCTGCTCGCTGCATTCTGGTTCCCCAAGAAATTCAACCTCAGTGGAAAGTCCAAATAAGCCAAAGTTGCAGGAATTTGCTTTCCCTAGAGAAGAGTCTCCTGTGTACCTCTGGAGAGCTTTGTGGGCTCAGTTTTCCTGGTGCTATATCAGCAGTCCACCTGCTCTGTGTTTCAGTTATTCCAGTCTGATATTCAAGTACTTCCTCCAGCAGATTAATTACACAGGAAATATCAAAGACATTCCTCTAAATCCAAAGTATATGCTTTAACCTGAAGTGAATACATAATATGCCTGCTGTGGTACTTTCTGTACATGTGCATGCTTCCTACTCAGAAGAATTTTAATAGGTAGACTTGCTACTTATCAAGTCAGTGCAAAGTTTTGATTTGGCAAAGCATATTTAGACCTTCCAGCCCAATTTCTTTGTTGAGACAAACAGAGGATGTATTAAAACCAATGCTGTTTACACCAGAGAGACTTCCCTGGACTTCTGTCTGGAGGATAGAGGGTGCCAGGAAGAGGGTGCAGTCTGATTTAGAGAAAGGTCATGCTTGCTCTTTTCTGACAAATAGAGATGTGAACCTGAGAGACAGAAAATCAGCTCCATTGGTAGCATTAAAAAATCCTTGTGTATGGAGATGTCTTGAAATCTGAAAAAAAAACCCTTGTAGTCCAGCAAGGACTGGAACTGCAAAAGGAAACATCTGCTAGGACTGAAGAACTGTTCCCACCACTGTCTGCAATGTCCTCTTCCCTCTCTTCTCTCCTTTATTTCTAAGCAGCTGTATAGCTACCTCAAAACCAAGTCTCCTACTATTCCATCCAAGGGGAAGGTGCATCTCTTTGGAGGCTGACACATCTTGGCTATCTAAAAACAGCAGGAGTGAGATCACAGACCTCCATTCTAACTCCTTTCTCCTACCATGCTTCTGCAAACTATGGCCCCTGTTCAAAGCATTATTGATCTTGGTTTGATTCCACACAGACTTAAGGGGAAGCCAGAACAGATCAGACAATGCCATCAGGACTGTAAAAGCTTCATAATTAAGAAAATCCCAGCTGTGTGCTAGTTTTGGCTAAATCTGCTTATCCCCTTAGTGAGTGGTAATTATTAACTGGAGTGTGTCTGGGGCTCACAAGAGCACAGTCCTCATGCCAAATGCTTTGTGTCTCACATAGCACTTTCTGTAGTATTTCTTTTCTTGTAGCTTATGAATGCAGCCTCTCATTAATAAAACAGCTGCATTGTTGGCAAAGGGAATGATTTCTCTGACACCATCTCTACACTGGTGAGGTTCCAGTGATATTACTAGGGATTTTCCTGATTTACCATGCTTCACAGAAGAATAAAACCAGGAGGAACTAGGGGTTTGTTTCTAGCATCCTTAAGCCACATCTTTAAAATAATAAAAATGATTCTTGCCAAACAACCTCTAGATGGCTCTTGAGGATTGCTTTGTTCAATTAGCAAGCACCTGAAATAAGTCTGCATCAGAAAGATTTTTCTACTACTTCTTCATATGTCAGATGAAACCTTGGAGTGTTTTGTATGTAGTAGGGAGGCTTGGTCTTGTAAAAAATGCTGGAGAGAGGAAAAGTGTTTTCTTTCTACCCAGAAAGTCCTGACTGTGGATTCCACCTGTGCATAGTTTGCTGTAGTTACTACATATCTGTTCACTTAGGTGTGGAAATAACCACTCTTGGTTGTAGCTTCTCAGGAATAAACCCACTCATTCCCCTAAATAAGCAGAAATGCTTGCAAGCATCAGATTTACTTTGCTGAAATCCCAAGGCTTGGTCCCTTCAGAAACTCTGCTTACAGAAGTACATTCCTTTTTCATGCTGCAAAGGGCATTTGGTGTTTATTCATAAAGAAGCAGGAAAATAGGGGGATGAGGGAAGGAAGAAAAACATATTCATAGTTTGAAGGTGAATCACATCATCTCCATCCGTGCTTCATCCCAAACAGATCCTCTGGATCATTTGCTGCTCAAAGTATGACTGAGCAGCTCATACTGGAGATGACACTTGCAATCCAAAAGGGCACAAAGGAAAGTGACAATTAAGGAGGTAAAATTTGTTAGGAACTTTAATCTGTCAGACAAAAAAAGTATTTCTACCAGTAAGTGCAGTGCATTGCCCTGTTGGCAGTTACAACCTCCCATGCCTCCTGCAGTGTTTCCTCTAGCACAGTAAGTAGATCTTTCTATGATGAAGCCAGGAATTATATGAGTTTGATACTTAACTTCACTTCTAGCTGCTTGAAATGATTTTTGTTTCAGGATGAAAATGTCATAGTTACAATTCTAGGGCCAAGAAAATACTCCTTTGTCCCTTAACCAGATAAATGGACAAAACACTAAATAAATATTCTTGCATACATTGGTAACATTTAATTGGAAAACCTATTAATGCTTCCAAGATAAAAAAAGTTTAAAAATGCTGCCTCCAACCAAAATATATGTGTACTTCTTCCCTTATGTAGTAAGAAATCTGTTTAATAACACACTGAGGTCCTCCCCAATTAAAAAGCAATGAGCTGATTTAACATTACTCAGATACCATGCAGCAAAGAAGAATTCAGTGCCTTCTTTGTTGCAAAGGTTAATGTCTTTGTGGGTTGTACATTAAGAAAACATATCAAATATTTATGTGGTTAAAGGCAATACAGAACTGGCCATCAGCAACACTTACGGTAACTTCCTAGGCTTTTTTCAGAAAAAAGAGATCTTTGTACTTGAGATGTTCTACCTCAGTCAAAGGACAGATCTTGAGCATCTTAGATGTGCCTGTGTACATTAGGCAGGGATACACTTCTCCCTGTGAAAACACTCCCACACTGTGTTGGCATAAATTCTAAGTATAGGACTTTTCTTTGTGGAAAGGTTTTGATGACAGGACTATTCTCAAACAAAGAAGGATACACAACTTGACCATCTTTCTGTGCTTGGACTTCAGCTCTCAGTCACCAAATGGTCTGTGTTTTCTTTTGTTATTTAGGGATTGAATATGCTGACTGTAAAGAAACATCACAAAAGATGCTGATAAAAGAAATGGAATTCATAATCTTTTAAGATAAGCCTGTTCTGGATTGTCTCCATGAGGGAATACTATCCAAACTGAACTGGGAGCAGCTATATGTATGTTGCCACTGTGAATTTCAGTTTTAAAATATCAATTCTTTCTTAAATACATGCCCTGGTCATATGAATTTAATAGAACATAATCAACTGTACTATCTGGTTTGGTTTTTGATAAAAATCATTGTGCCTTGCTAAGACACATTAGTAACATTAGTAGATGTTTCATTCTTAGATTTAGCCAGTAGACACTCATTCAGACACTGAAAGAGCTATGTGCATGGGATCAGTTTAGAAAAATCTATTCCAAGGCCACTTTCTTTTATAGACAATATAAATAGATATGAAAAAAAAAGCATGTAACCACAAAGTAATAACACGGCCTGCAGATTACAAGGTAATTAAACTTGAAGCTACCAAGTACAGTGCTTCAGGAATAATTTACCACGTGGTGTGGAGAGCTGAGATGTTCTGATGTTTCTTGCTAATGCAAAATGAATAGGCATTGGGAGCTGCAATCTGCCAGAGCTAAGGAATTAACGGGTTCCCTACCTGTATCTTTCACTTCTTAACACTCTCAATGACAATCTAATTTGGAAAGCAGCAATAACCATGTGGTAACTGTCTTTAAAAGGCACTTACCTTGTAATTGTACAGTCAGTGTTTGAAAAGATAGTGTAGCTGGCTGAGAGCACTGATGTGACACACAGTGCCTTCATTAGCTGACCATCACCTCCATAGAGACCTGAGTGTATTTTGCTGACATGTTGGTTCATTTGGTTCCTGGCTTGAGCCAGGTGTAAAAGAAATGTGAGGAGCTGTTTGATGAAGGATTTAAACAAGCTTTAGGACATGCTGTTAATTTCTAGGTGAGTAATTCAATCTCCTTCTCTCCTTGCCCTAGGAAAAATGATATGAAAGTGAGTTTTTTGGGAAATGAAGATGTGCTCTCCCAAAGGGAGGAGCTTCAGCAACATAGATACATAACTCCATTTGGTAAAATACACTTTTTGGTTTTCACTTCTGTTTTTCAGACTTGCATCTGGTCAGGGGCAGAATTGAGAGATGACTCCAGCTAAATTTAAATGAAGATGAAGGTGATTACACTGATTTGCTGTGATGTACTGCTAGCTCAGAAATTGATTAACTGACAATTTAAATAAATATCAGTGCAGGCAGATGGCATTTAAATAGGAAATGTGGGGAGGGGGGGTTAAACTTAAAAATGTAGAGTGTTGTTTTGGGGGGAGAGTTGTAAATTGTTATAAATTGCTGGTATGATGTGGTTTTGTTCCATCCTATCTCAGGCTTCAGTACTTGGTGTTGAAGTCATTGCTTTATGTTCACAACCTGTGAGCACAAACATACCAATCTTGTCTTTTACACTTTGCTTCAAGAACAGTCAGTGGACATGTTTTTAACTCTCACCAAACTCAATGAGACTTAAATGAATTTTAAGTGCTCTGCTGGCTGCAGGTGTTTTCTGTAACTGGGGCAATGGATATTTTTAGCTTTTTCATTGTTTATGTCTCTGTCAATGTGTCCCTGAGAACAGATGATAGTATTCAGTCCAGCACTTCCCTCTGCAATTCTAAGGATGCATTTAAGGTAGTGCTCATGAACTCCTCCCTAAAGATGTATCGAGGCCTCTGTACATTACAATTATTAATCTTCCACAGCTGGATGATTTCTGCTCTTTCAGCCCTGCCCTAGCTTTGAACTATCACTCAGCTGGGCTGGTGGAGGCTGAGTGCCTTTCTGTAAACCTTGCTGCTGTAAAAGTCAAGAACGTATAAACCCAGACAGCAGTCTGCAGTTACTTGACAAATCTTGCATTAAAACTCAAAATCATTTTGACACAGGTGTATCAGAAAGTCCTAACCTGAATCAGGCTACTCATATTAGTAAAATCAGGCAGTCTGCATTTTGAAACATTGTGCTAGATTCTATTTAAACTTGGCTCTTCCACTCCCATCAACTCACGTTCAAAGGTAGATGAGCACGAGTTCCTCATCCTATGAACCACAATATACAGAATTCAGCAAGATAAAGTGAGCCTCACTTCACTGTGTGTAAAATACACAGAAGCAGTGTAAACCCCAGAAACTCAGAGAGCTGTGGCAATGATGAGTCTCTTCTACTTTCCTTAAATCAAGAACAAAGCAAACACTGCTGCAAGAAACCCCTCCTGTAGTTCAAGAGGCTCCTCTGTGCCCAATGACATGTATTTGACACCTACTTCAATAAATCAGACATTTTTTTGTAATGTTATTCAACATTTATAAGATTTTCTTTTGTAGTCCTGCTAGAAAAATCCAGAAGCTGGCCAGTTGTCTGTCTTCAATGAGCTGGAGTAAGCCTCCTGATTAAAGGAGTCCCACAGATGAGCCTGGGAAGCTGGTACCAGATCAGAGATTGATCCCAGCAAGGAGGAGAGATTCTGCTCTAGACAGAGCTATTTGCTTCAATTCATTAGACCTGTGAGTAAGTGGAAGTGATTTGGTCTACTGGACAAAGAAAGGCAATGTGATGGCAAGGGAAGAAATACTCATTTCCTCCCCAATAATACCAGATCTCAACATAATATCAGGAACATAATGGCAAGGTTCAGCAAGGACAAGAGAGGACTGCAATGGGCCGTAGCAGGAGACGAAGGTAAGAGGGAGGCTTTCTTGGCTGGGGTGAAGTGGACAATTTCTCTGTGCTGCAGGTCTGCTGTGTGGGCTGAAATTGCCACCTCTGCTTTCTTTTCCTACCACCATTTTCCAATACAGCTGGCAGGCACTGACAGCATGCCAGAGGACTGGTTCTCCTCTCCTTGAGGTCAACAGAGAATGCTTCCTCAACACAAACAAGGGCAGATCCAGCCTTCTGAATGGAGCCTGCTCCCTGCAGCTGGCACTGCAAACAACTCCCTGCAGAGCTAATTCCCTCTCAGAGCTGTGTGTGCCACGCAGAGGCAATTCCTCCACACACATGTCCCTTCCTCCTCATTTATGGTTTTTTTTTTGAGAAATGACAATGAGTGCACACAAAGCTTCAATTACAAAAGATTATGGGCTTCAATTTCGTGTGTGCTGTAAAGTTGTATTAAATGATCAAATGCTAATGAGGAGAAAGGCTCTTCTGGAGAAATCAGGAATTAGCATAAATTAATAGAGTTCCATATGTGCAAGTTTTACAGGGTAACAAAGTATCTCATCACAAAAGTATAAATATTTAATTTCATTCTTGCTGGGGCCAGTACACAGCATTACAGTCAGCAGAGAAATATGAATTAAAGTGTGGGAGGGAGCAGAGCACTACCCGGTTCAGGTTCACAGAGAGGTCACTGTGATGGCTCTGCTGTTCTTTTTCTCTGCTTTCCAGCCACAGAGTTTGAAGCCAGGTCCAAATGGCACAGCAATGTATGCTTGTCTTCATCTGCAGTTTGAAGAGTCTTCCTATTGGCTTCACTCAGTGCATTACCAACTTCCTTAGCTCTGCCCAAGAGTATATTTGCTTGTTAGAACAGGCTCTTTCTGCTCTTATGGCAGAGAGCAAAGGCCTCAATGGCATTTTCATGGTGTTTTTACAGCACTTTCCCTAACCATGTGGGAAAGATCTGCTGCAGGTATAAATTGAGTTGGGTTTGTATTTTACATTCAACCTTACAGTGTATTTCGCATTAATATTGGGAACGAATTGCTATAATTAAGATTGATCTTACTGAGGTAAGAAGCAAGCTCAGTCCTGTAGGGTTACTTTGCTGAACAGCTGTGGCATTCATTAGCATGGTCTGCTCCAAACAGTGCTCTGCACACATGGGCAAGGTCTTTGTTCCACTGTAATGAACATCTGGGACTCTTGGGCAGGCTTTTTTCTTGTATGACCCAGTTTGTGGGACTCAGGAGAAAAGCATGTACCAATATTACTGTTCTTCCCATCTTCTAGTGTTGCACTGCTGGAAGTAGCTGTCTTCAAAGGTGCACATGTGTTCACACATGGATGATGTGTGCTTAGTGTATTTACTTTCTCTCCTGCAATTGTGTAAATATGTAGATGTGTGAGGGACTAAGTTCATTTTTACCTCTAAATAAGTATAGTTTTTGGGTGTCCTTTGCTGTGTTCTATAATTAGAAGAAACTATAATTCTAATTTGAAATTGTACATGTGAATACTTGCATGCTTGACACTTGAGAGACAGAATTGTCCTTTTGAATGGATTTTCGTTTGATTATTGTCTTATATTTTGCAGCAGAAATATGCAGCAAACTGGTTAAATCCATGACCCCAGTGAAATGCATCTCCTTCCAAGTCCTTTTGGTCATTATATATAGTCATTTTGTTAATAGTCTTTTTACCAGTTTCCTGTACACTGAGCTTCAGGAAATAAGTCTTTTTACTAATTGTTCCATTTTCAATTCCCCTTCTTCATTAGTGTGATAAACAACTTGTGGAAAACAAGGCAAAATCCTGTAAAAACACAAGAAGAGAACAATGCCTCAAAAGTTCATTAGAGAGGAGCTTAAACATCAGCATGTATCTTCAGAAGACTGCAACCATAGTCATATCTTTCCCACTGTTCCCCATTCCAGCTCATTCTTTGACAGAAAATGGGGAAAAACAGCTTCACTAGTTATCAGAAGTGGAATTATCCTTCTTTTGGCTGAAATTCACAAAAAGTACTTCTCAGTGGAAAAGCAAGTTCTCTGTGAGGGCACTAGATTTGGTTGGCCAAGCCTTGGCATCATCTCTCTAGCTCCAGCACAGACTTCTTCTTTTGACCTTGACCAATTCCTTTCATAACCCATATCTCTGCTCACTATTGATAAAGCTTTTCTTTCCCTTTCTCCCCTGTTACTCTTTTCCATACTGACATCTCCCTGAGACACGGGCTACTACTTACTCTGGATTTTCTCTGTATAGCCCAGTGGAGACAGAATTTCCCATTAAAATAGAAGTAACAGATAGCCAATTGTTACTATAATAATTTTGAGAAGAGTACACACCATGGTACTCCAAGGCAGGAATCCCATCAGGGTAAAGATAAGCTGGAGACTGGTCCAGCAGGAAGAAAAGGCACTTCCTTCCAGAGCACAGAGCTGCTATTTTGTAACTGGCATATATAGACCTAAAAATCACACTCAAACCTCTCTGCTCTGGTGCATATTACATCAAGGACAGTTGTTTTCAGCGGTCTTAGGGAGCAGAATTGATAATTCTGGTAGCAATACAAAGAACACCACTTCTGTTTGATGCTACTTGGATTGATCTGAGTTGCTTTACTTGGTTTCAAAGGAGGGATTGATTTTGACTTTGCGGAAGAATTAATATCAGGTCTGATATTAATGTGAATTAGACCACGTGTACCTGGTGATTAAGCAGTGGTTTCCTGCTGTGATTTTGGCTTTTTGTAACTGGTCCTTGACCAGGAATATCAGTACTCTGTTAGTGGTACCACAGTGATCTCATCATGGCCTGGATACACACAGGTCTAGCAGAGTGCATCTCCCTTTCATGGTTTAAGGTGAAGCTTGTTGCCAACAGGCAGTACATGCTTGCATCTTTGCTTTCCATCAGCTGAAACTGGTTCAGATTAGTCACTTTTGAGAATCATTATGTCAAGAGATCTATCTTGATCACAGAGCCTCTGTGGACATAGACATGTCAGTCCTGTTCAGAGCAAGCTCCTGACACTTGGTGACTTTGTGCCAGGTTACATGTTTGACAGCTGTTCTGAGCTCTCTGTTCCCAGCCACTGGCCTGACAACGATCATGAAGCCAATTACAGTCACAGGCAATTAATGTTCCCCTCCTCAGGTTCTCATGGCAATGATAGCACAATGCAGAGGAACAGCATGAAATCTGTGACCTTTGGAAATATAAGCTGGAGATAGGAGCTGGGCTTGTGTCTACATTGACTGTGTCCAATTAAGCTCTTAAGGCATGGCAAGGGAGAGGGAAAATTGCATGTTTCATAAATGCAATGTGAACAAATTTTTCCTCTTACTTCCAAACACAATAGCCTCTAGTGACCTGAAAATTCCAGCTCTTTCCCCACACTCTCCCTGCATCAGTTACTCAAATCTCACGGTTAGAACTCTCCAGCAACAGCTATAATTTTATACAGATTTTCTGTATTGCTGTTGTACACAGGCCTGAACCCATCACGTTTCTTCTGTTCTGAGCTGTGTGAGGCAAGCCTACAGAGCCAGCTCCTTCCCTTTATGTAAACCAGTGTAACTCCACTGAAATGAAAAGAGGCATGTTTATCTGCATCCTCTGGGCTCCTTCCCCAACAGATTTCAGTTTAACAAGGGAGAAGAAGATCCTTTCCAGGGTGACACAGCCAATTAACATGTATACAATTCTCCCAGGGATGTTTTTTGTTGCTGTGCACTCTGGAGAGAGACTGTAAACAAGCAACGAGAAATTTCAGTTCAATTAGTGGATGACATAACTTTGATTTTTCTTTTCCCCTCCTTCCTGGCTGCACCAAACTCATGGATGTTGTTCTAGTTCAAGCTGAAGTACCGGTATCTCTTCCTGTCACGGTGACAGTAGACCACAGTTTTCCTGTTTTGCCATTGTATATGTAGGTAAGCAACCTGATGTAGTTGAAGAGGTCTCTGCTCACTGCAGGGGGGTTGGACTAGATGACCTTGAAAGGTCCCTTCCAAGCCAAACCATTCCATGATTCTATCTGCATGGCCCATTTCTGGCATTTCTTGCCTGCCATGTAGAAAGCCACCAAAGAGAGGTTTGAGCAAATAGTTTGGAATTTAGGCAATTCATAGCAAGGAAATTGCGTGACAGCAACACCTAGAGTGCATGTGTTTCATCTGCTTTACTCCAAATTCAGAGGATTTGTTCATCTGCTTTTAGAAGAGCAGGAAGTTGCTCCTCTGGAGCAATGAAGCATACTGGAGCTCTAAAGCAGAACATTTTCAGGATAATAGGTCTAAAATCATGTTGTCTGGGTCTGTAGCCTGGAGCATAGCCTGTCTAGCTGTTAGCTCTTTTCCACCACATCTCACATCTCACAATAAAATATGCAAACTGAGAAAACAGAAATTCTGACATACTTTTGAAATGTCATGGCTTTCAGTTCAGCCCCATGATTGTTAAGGATCCTGGGTTTAATTTGTTGAGTTTTTAATTTTGTTTGTTTGTTTAGTGTTTGCCACTGGAAATACTGGTCTGAGTGACTCTGTTCCCTGTTCTTGCTGAGAAAGCAAGAGAAACAAAGTATTTGTGAGTGTTAAAAATAGGTCGTCTTACCTTTTTAAACATGAATGTGCATTTCTAGGGAAGACTTCTAAGGTTGCATTACCTATCACTCCCCAAAAAAGTTTTAGCTGTCGAGTGGAAGAGGAATGTGTGGAGAAGGGAAGGGGAATTTATTTTTGTGTGCCTATAATGTTTTGGTTAGTGAAGTTCCAGAGATTTGGAGCATGGATATCCCCACTGGTATGACACTGGTGGCTGCTTGGTGTCCTTGGGCCACAGATGTTCAGTCCTGGTGTTGATGTCCAATATGTCCAGCTATTAAGGCAGATGGTGAGCAGCAAAAATATTTCTGAATTTCTGGAAATATACCACCCTGAAGCCCAACGAGGGAGATAGCTGAAATTGGAAAATAATGTAATAGAATATTTTATTTTTCACAAAAGATTTTAAGGCTGGGAAGGCTGCCATCTCTGAAAGGGCACTTTGGCTGACTGCCCCACATCCTGCACAGCTTTGCAATGATCCTCCATTTGCAGCCCTTTCCTCTTTTAGACTGAAACTGAGGTTTGTACTTCATTTTATACACATACACACACACACACATGAGACAACAAGAAGTCATATTGAATTTGTAGACTCATTTTAAAAGGTTTTTTTTAAAAAAAGCCAGACTTTAGCTCAGTTTTTCTGCACCAAAGGACAGAAATAACTTTCTGCTTTGTGTATGACATACTGAAATGTTTAGTCTCTGTGAAGATGTGTCCATTCAGCCATGAGTCTATCTGTCCTCTCTCCAAAATGCAGGAGACGAAAGATGAAGAGAAGTAAGAACCTGGATTCATCAGAAGACTTGGAAATTTCATGAAGTTCATGCAAATGCATATTTTTCTCTCTGGAGTGTTGATTTGTTAATATTCTCTGCAGAACAAATTGCCTTCTCCAAGTCTGGGAATTACTGCTTGAGGGTATAGCACCACTCACACAACTGGTTTGAATGGTAGTTTGTAAAGCCATAGACAACAAGAAGAGGAAGCACAGTCAATCCACAGATCCATTTGTTGACCAAATGGTTGACTGAACTGGTTGTTAGTGAAGTAACCAGAGAATGTGTCAAACGTGTTTTTTCTATCAGTATGGCTTCCATGGCTGTAGTAACATCTCACATATATTACTGAATTTCTACCCCCAAGAACTCAGTGCAATCTGGACATATTTTAAAAGGTTCTTAGTTAAAATGATGAAGCAAAGATGCCTTAACTGTTCAGTCTGTGCAGGATCATGCTGGAGGTACCCAGATGTCTCCAGGGAAGAAACATGGCTGCCTTCAGGGGATGATGTTATGGGTCCAAGAGTTTAACAGAAGTCTCAGAGACTATTTCACTACTTTTAGAGCATGCTGATGGTAATTGGCCTTGAGATGTTATCATACATAAGGACTGCATTTTTGCAGACCAATGCCTTCTCAGTATCTCTTGAACATTAACATTTTTTCTGGGGCTCATTGACATACATGGACTTTCCTGCTATTTGTACCTGTGAAGGTGTCACTGGCATGAAAGGTGCTGTTTAAATATAATTTATGAAATTCCTGGTTGATGTTCAAGGTGCCAGCAGGCCAAATCAATTTTCAGTTTAATTGCAGTGACAATTAGCTATTCATGCTACTTCTTGTAATGGACATAATGCTTTGCATTAAAGGATATTCTCATTCCAGTACAGAGGGATTTACATGTGTATCAAAACTTCCAGTAACAGTTAATATGCAACTGTAGAAATCCCTCTGCATAAAGATGAGAATATAGTCTGAGCCTTCACCATCTGGTCTGTTCTCTAATGATGAATCCAGCATCATAATAGTCACAATCCACTCCTTTAAAAAATGAGGTACAAGTCATTCAAATGCAGGTCTACCATCTCTTTTATTTTTTTAGAGAAACTTGTCTCTGCCTTGTTTACTGAGAGAAAGATACTCTGGACTACACTGAGGGTTATTACTTTTCCTTAGTGCTTTGATCTCAGAAAGCCCAAGAACCGATGATGCAACTGGAATTTCCAAAGGTAAGTTTAGTGTCCTTCAAAAACAGAGTAAAAATAAGAGTGTTATAAGCAAGGCTCTGTTAATGACATGGATTTTGTGCTGATGCTGTCAGCTTCATTTCCTCACAGAATTATAGAAACTGCTCTGGTTTGTTGTGATTCTGATGATGCCTTATTTAACAGCCAATATGCAATGGGAAGAAAGAGGAGATTTGTTCAGGTTCTGAAATCTTACAGCCTAATATTACTACTTGACATCATGCAAGAAGCAAGGAAGGAAGCAGCACCATTAAAGTGCCTGCAGCTCTAACATACAGTGTCAGAAATGCTTAAATATGTATGCACTCCTCAGAACCAAAGCATTTCATTTTTACCTCTCGCTTGGGTTTTTATCAAAGGTGGCAAAATTGTCAGGAAGGGACCATCGTGCAAAATATTGCTGAAGCAGGTGCAGGTGGTTGTGGAGCTCTCCCAGAGGTGCAGCCTTCTTTGCTTCTCCACACTGAGACAGTGCTGCATCAACGTGTGACTGCTTGGAGATGGAAGTATATTTCTAATACATTCATTGCTGTCTGGAGGCTGTTATCTGTCATGCTGACAGAGCCAGAGTGATCTACCAAAGCTGCAGTGAGCACCTTTCAAAGCACATCACTCCTGTCCTATGTGGTGACAATAAGGCTGGTGCTGTTCCTTCCCCCTTGCATCAGGTTTAAGAAATTAGGAGAAGAGAAATGGAGAGAGTAAGTGGCTCTGAGTTGCATTAAACTTACTGTTTGCTAGATTCACTGCATGTTCCCACCAACCATTGCTGAAAGCAAGTGTAGCACTTCATGATTTTAGGAGCATGATTTCAGGCTGGGGTAGAAGAGGTAAATGGCATATTGCACAGAAGGAAAGGTCATTTCTCCTTTTTAATCCTCCTTTCTTTGGCTTATCTGCTCATCTTCAGAATCCAGAGGAAGTGAAAGTCACCCAGCCCTATCCTCTGTAGGCATATAGTGATCAATTCCCAGAGACTTCACGTGGGATCATGGGGGAGCAAGAGCAGTTGGATGACCAGCAAAGATGCTCAGGTGAGTAAGAGGTCTGCACTCAAGTACACTGGTTACTCCCTTTAATTTCTTCTCCACTGTCTGCTGGATACAGAGACCACCCTGTCAGGTACCTAGCCTGGAAATTAAATATTCAAGCTAGGAATTTTCTGAGAGCACTGCAGAATTTAGATGCACCCTCTGCATTAATTTTAATGGACAATACATCTGAATTACCTGCTGTGCTTGGGAAAGTCTCAGCCTGAGGTTTTATTTATTATTTATTGAATACTCCCTGAGTAAACAGAACTTATTAGCACAAAGATGATCTGGCAGGAAGAACTGCAATTATTCTGCATCACTCAGTCTTTTTTATTCTTGTTTGTATTACTGTAGCACCTTAAGCCCCACAACAGAGATGAAGGTGTCTCCATTTCAACTTCTGTTTGAAGACACATTAGGAGTCAAACCCCATCCTAAGATCTTCCAATTTAAATGGATAAGGGAAAACAAACTATAAGAGAAGCAACTGTGGAGAGAAAAAGTGTGCTTGCCCAAGGTCATGCAGCAGTCTGTTGGTAGAAGCAGAACTAAACCTTAGCTATCTTGAACTCTTTGGCCAGTTAGACCCCATTACTCCTCTTCTTCCTCAAATAGCACATCACACTATGCTAATTCCTCCTCTGCAATACTTACCTTATGAGTTTCAACAGTTCTAGTAAAATTGTTCTCCTTTTTAGCTCCTCAGCAGACTCATTTCCAACCTACCAGCTTCATTTTGACAGGTCTAACATTACAGGAGAAGAAATATATATAAGTTCACAACACAAACCTCCCATGTTATTGGATTTCCTTAACTGGACCCAAGGAAACACACTGCAGCCTGATGCTTTTATAAATCATAAATCTTCAAGCAAGGTCTGCAAAGAACAAAACAAAGAATGAAAGCCCCCAAACCAGCATAACAAATATGAAAATGATAAACCATTTGGATCTAGTTAGTGATTTATTGCTTCACTGTCACTCATGATGCTGATGTGTTGAGACTGGGTGTCATCTTCTCCTTCCCCATAAAACTGTGGTCGTCCTTATAACGTCCCTGCAGAAACAATATTGTCCTCAATCAGGCAACAGAACTCTTGGGGGAGAGACCATTAACTGAGGCAGGAGGAATTGTTCCCTGTGTTCTCTTATGGAGCAGTCAGGAAAGAAAAATAGTCATTCCTGAGGCTCTTGCCTACTGGTTCCTACCAAGAGAGCTTTAACCTCTTTACAGAGATGTGGATATATACTGTACGTCAAGGTTTACTGCACCTCTGGCGCTCTGTGTAGAATATGTGCCCTGCCACATTGTTGGCCTCTTTTTGCAGCTGGAACACTGCTGAGGATGGGGAGGCTTGGTCTAATCTCACCTCACCTCGCCTCTCATAGCACTGCCAGACACAGTCTTCATTCCCTTCTCACACAGCTAAGCAACGGAGCGATCCGTCACATCTCCGCTGCCACGGAGGAAGGCAGGGGCTGGGCACAGCTGTGAGCACAACTTGTGTAAGAAGCAGAGCCAAAAAAGCAGGCTCTGTGCATCTAAGCAGGCAGGAACTTTTTTTCTCATTTGCTTGTATTTATGCCTACCTCTGCATTGCACAGTGGAAGTCTGACTGTGTTCAGTCAGTCAGATGCTTCAGCAGCAGGATGGTTGTTCAGCTGCTGAGGTGTCAATTGAATGACGTTATCATATGAGTCAGGAGCTCTATGCACCTCTTGGGTAAATATGAGGGCTCTCTTCTGTGTAACATCTCTGTACAAATAGAGGTTGCACATGTTTTTTTTGCCTACTTACTGGATAATGTGCCACAGGAAATAGAGGTGAGGGTACAGTAGTATGAAAATCTTCTGTGAGTTCTGCTCAAGCCTTTCTCGTGGTCACAATGAAAATCTATCTTTGGGATGGACTGTGTATCACCTTCCCAGTCCAACACATTGGCCTTAAACCCATCCTCCCCCTAAAGTGCTGAATGGTGATTAGAAAGGACATACTCAAAGACCTACTCTCATCAGCCCTGAAAACCACTGAGTTATCAGGGCTTTGTTGTGCCTTCTGATTGTATCCATTAGGAGTCAAGAACAATTGCCTGTTAGAGAGGACAGATGTAATGCTTTTCACAGCCTCATGCCAGAGACCAAGTGCACATCAACACTTCTATTGTTTTGTCTTGCCTCGTCTGCAGATTTTGGCTGGATGGGTGAACATGTAATTCTTTGCATAACTTGACTATAAATAGCTTTTTGCTTGTATGTGTGCTAGTATTAGACATGGCATCTGCAATTACCTTGTTCTGGACATGCTTCCCCACACATCCTCCTGTCTGAAAACACAGTGCGGGGATGGCACTGCACACCCTTGTTTACATTTGCTGTGAACGTGTTGCATCTCTAAAGGAATGAAATGGGCAAGGTGCAGTCCTACTGCCTCCTCTCTTCAGTGATTATTTCTGGGAGGGGAAGACAATACATATATATTTCCTTTTAATTTTAAGACACGGTAATGGTTTAGAAAAAACCTATTTATATGTCAGTGTGGAGTTGCATGGACTGAGTTGTTAGCCAGAAAAGCTGGGAGAGAAGGCAGAAGGAAAAACATTGCTGGAGGAAAAGGTAGCTTCAAGAGGCAAAGGCGCTGGCTCTTCCACCCCTCAGCAATGCAATGCACAACCCTGCTAAGCCATTTCTGAAGCCCCCTTAGTTTTTAGCAGAGGGCTGGGTGCATTTGAGCTAACCTTTAATGTCTCTACCCTGCAAGAGACCATGAGCATTGTTATTTCTTTTCCTGAAGACACTGGGAAATCTCAGTGCTGCACTGCAGAAGCTTAATACTGTATTTCCAAATATCAGTCACTGAGATCTCATTAAAGCCAGGCTTTCCCAGGTCTTTACCCCATTTTCTATCATAGACTTATTCCTTGAATTGAGCAATTAATAAGTAATGGTCAGATCTGAATTGATCTCATAATAGTCTAAACTTTTAAGGACTGTTTCAACATGTATTTCTACAGTCACATTTGGGAGAAGATTTAGTCCTGCACAGAGAAAGCCTTCTGATATGAGCAGGGTCTCATCAACAGGCAGTCAAATCAGGTCACTGACAGCAAGCAAGCAAAGGACAGGGACTGAAGCAGGTAATGATGGATTGAGTCAGCTGAAGTCATCATGGATTCCTGTAGGAGGGTTGCTGGATGAATGAGGATTTCTTCCCCACAGACATCAGAAATTTGGCAGAGCTATAAGTGTTTTAAAACCCCTGCAGTATCTGCCCATGGTCCAAGTCAGAGGAGACATGCAGAAACAGTTCAGAACAAACACTTGAAAGGGAGAAATGCAGGAATAGTTAAATACTTGCAGCTGTTATTCTGCTCTATCCTTCAATGGCCCAGCCATAGCAGGAATAACCTGAAGACCACCCTCCTCTCCAGCTTCCCCTCCAGTCTATGGCTCAGAGGGAGCCTGGCTTTTAGCTCTGGTACCAATCTCCCTGGTTGGTGACTCCAACAGTGCACAAAAGCAGCCCCTAATCCTTAAACTCCCATGTTTACTTATATTGTTCTTCCTTGTGACCCAGAGTAAGTCCCCATTCCTCCCAGGGATGTTTCCATTCCTCAAGGCTGTGACCCAACCCCGCAGCTGTGCCCCTTCCAGGTGAGGCTTGGGGACACTGGGGAAGAAATCCTGAGCTCAAGTATCCTGCAGGCACCTGTTCCCTCACTGGCCTTTCTGCCCAGGTTTACAGGTGCAAAATAATGATACTAATAGGCTTACTCAACTTCTTCCTCTCCAAACAGACAGTTCCTACTATCAGGTTTTTTTGGCTATCCCTAGGAAGCACCCATGCCACAGAGATAATCTCTCTCCCTTGGTAAGAGAATAATGTTCAGTGTCATGTCTCTCATATGCCCTGCAGGAAGCAAGAGCAGGATTTGACTCAGATAAAAGACTTAAATGACCCTTGTAAAAGCAGAGAACTATGCTAGCTTTCAGAGTAACAAGGATGGATAAAGTGCACGTCAGTCCATGTATTTCACTATTTCTCTCTGACTTACAAATCACATATCAGGTAGTCTCAGCACTCTGGTAGAGTGCAGAAATCACAGTGGGGTCATATAAGCCACCAATTAAAAAAACTCTTTGAACTCCTGGGAGGAAAAACTTCCTTCTTTTAAAATGTGCATGCTCAGAGTGTTGTGGGTGGAAGCCCTGCTTCACTTCACTGCTTTGCAGCACACAGGAGGCAAAGTATTGCTTTGTGTGAAATGTTTATTTGGAGATCTTGTGGACAGGAGGATGACAATCCTCATGTATTCTGGTTTTGAAAATTAACCTGTCTTGGTTTGTGTATGCATGCCTTTGCTGTTACTGCCTTTTAAATGGAACAGAGAGGTGTCTGTGCTTAATTCAAATGTCACATCAAGCCTGACAGCAGGAGGCACATTTCAATGATAAAGGAGCCAAAATAAATGGAGTTCTAAGGAGAATAGCCTGGGATTTGGGTGGGAGTGGAACAAGGCTAACCGCTGGGATTGATGGCCCACAGCATAAATGATGAAAGCAGTGCTTTTGCTCAACCACACACTAGATCCTTCATCCCATCTATTGTGTCCATTGTTGTTCTCTTTAGACCTTGTCTTGCCCTATATTTTTTCCCCTTTTTCTAAAGCCCTGCTAAAAGAAATACAATTTTATAAGGGAAAATAATGTATGACAGTTCCACTCCAACCGCTATCTCCCAAAATAAATTAGAAAAAAAATCCCTCCCTTCTGTCACACAATAACTTCCAAACTGTTACTAACAGCAGACAAAGTCCATAAATCATTCCTAAATTGCCTATCAGGGCACAGTTGGGCTTTTATCTACAAAATAAAGTAGGGCAAATATATAACATCTATAAAGTTTAAGGACGTGCTGTTTACCATTGGTAATTAAAACCCAAGTGCTCTACAACAGGCATGTTGTTACAGTGGACTCCAGGCTGATGTAAATAGGCACAGATCCATTAGCCACAACAAGGCAAATCACATCAATTTTAGCTGAAGATTTGCTCCTGATACATCTTATTTTGCTACCAAAAGACCAGGCAGTGCTTTCCCTACCTGCATTATATAATCCCAAATTGATTTCAAGGGGACTATTTGAGTTGCAAGGTAGCACTCAGCTTGAGTAGGGATGGTTGTACTTGGCCTTTGGTGTGCAATAGATCTTTTTTTTTTTAAGCCTATAAACCCAGACATTTTCTTTACATTCTCTTTTCAAGGACTATAATCTAAGTAGTTGTAACTCTTCACATCATTTGTCTTCCTCTTATATTAATGGTAATGACAACAGATGGAAATAGTCCTAATTGTGGAATTAGCTGATGCAATTGGGCTTTCTCAAGGAATTAATACCAATGAAGGGGTTAAGATAATGCAGTGATTCCTGTCCCTTCCTGGGACACATAGCGTGCTAATGTCAGCCTTCTGAAGTCACACTCCTCTGTCAGCTCTCTCCCTGTCAAGCAGGTGGAGAGTGAAAAGTTATTCAAGGATGGTGTTATGTACCCTTCATGAATTATGCATCTTAAACAAACTTACATGATCTGAAGCACTCAAGTGGAAGCCTTTTAGCTAGAAGCAGGCCACTGGAGAGGTGAGCTACAGATCTCCAATAATGGTTTAAAACTGCTCACTGTAGTGACTCTGTGGCCCATGCTTTGCTTCATTTGCTTGCTGTAGCTGCAGTGGTGCTGCTAAAACCCCTGTAGGAAAAGCCCATCTTAAAACATCTCCAATGGTTAAAGAGGCTATGCTTCCTTCAGCTGGGGCTTTGTCTTTTGATGGGCATGGGGGGAGGTACTGCCTTGGTTTGGTTTTGTTTTGAAAGAGGGAGAAGGAAAGACATATTCTGCCAAGGTCGTGGGGGTTTGATTTTTTTGCCTTTTTTTTCCCTTTCGTGAAAAGATAATGAATGTTCTTTTAATATTTGCTTTCAGTGAAAGGGAATCTTGTTGTGCCATCACTGCAGCTGTAAGCTGGTTGAGGAAATGTATTAGTTACTGTGTTGCCTAATCAGCCTATGACAATATTACCTGGCACCAATTAATTGTTTCCTCTTCAGAATGCATTACTTGGGCACAAGACATGGTATTTCATTTCTTATCCTCCAAAGATGTTAATCTTGTAGGACAATGGGTGGACTGACTGCCTCCTTGTACTCCACAGGCCATGTTTTTTCAGTACCTAAAGTTCCTTAAACAGAGGAAAAAAAACCCCACCTTTTACTTATTTATTTTAATTTACTTCACTCTGTGCAGTCATGCTGGAAGGAGGCTGCTTTCTCTAGACATTAAGTTGTGGTTTCATTATGGATATACCATTAAACTCGTACTGGATAGGACTTTATTCCACCAAAAGGTTCTTCAGCCTGATATAAGGCATCTCAGATAGAGCAGCAGCATACAAAACAGGACATTATGGTACAGCTTATCACAGACTGATCTCAGGAGTGCCAGTCACTTGGGATTCAGGCTATGTTGCTGGTGTTAATATTACATCTGGCTTCTTCTTCTGGTCTTATGTATTTCTTTGTCCCTTCATGTAAAGAAGAGCAACACCTATTAACCAAGGACGTTGTTTATCCAAGCTTGTCCTGATCCTCTGCAACCACAGGCAATGAGAATTTTGCTACTGGATTCTTTGAGGTAGGAACAAGCCCACACTCATTAATCTCACAATGGCAACATGACAGCTGCTGCCTCCAGAAGAAGCCTAAGGTGGGATATACATCCTCCTCAGGTGTTAGATGGTAGAGATCTGGGGAGCAACTTGTAACCTGGCCAGTCTCAAGAAGCCAACTCACCCTTCTGACCATTCCTGTGTGACCAGCCCACCCTGCTCCTGACCAATCCTCTGTGGCCACATCACCATGCTCCTGACCAGTCACCTCCTGAGTTTTGCTATTTAAAGACTGAAAACAGATATGGTCTCTTTGCTTCTGCTGTTAGGTGTTGCTTCTGGCCTGCTGTCATCTCTTCCTTGTGTCTTCTGGCCCTGCGTGATGGAGCAAGAGAGATGCTTGGGAGATGCACATTCTACTGTAAAAGGTCAGAGTTTAATTTGCTTTAATAGTGTTGTGCTTGAAGTTGCTTGGCCTGCATGTGGTTTACAGCTGAGAGATGCTTTCCTTGTGGGAGCAGCCTTGAGGGGGTCATGAGTGAGTAAAGACTGCAAGTTGGAGGTAGGAGTCTTTGTGCAAGCAGCATTGTGTGTGCATGGGAATAGTTAGATTGTTCAGAGCAACTTTATTCTTGCTTGAGGACACTTGGGCAATTGGTGCTACCAGGGCAAACTCTTTTGCAGACTTTTGGAGCAGCATTGTTTTCATCTTGTCAAACACTTTATGAACAAAATCATCATGGGGTATTTTGATACTAACATGCAGCTTAAAAATATTCTCTTTCCAGCTAGTGCTAACCCTTTTTTTTCTAAAAATGCAGAGGGAAAAGAATCAATTTGTATTAGACTTGTATTATGGGGGAATGGGGCCTTTCCACATTTCATGCTATGTCAAAGATGCAGTTTGTATAAGTCTGCCAAAAAAGTAAGGAGGAAGAAAAGAAAATCTGAGATGCCTCAGTGCAAAGAGAAAAGATTGTTTGGGTAAAGTTTGAAAAGACATTGTTAGAAAATATTGGAACTTTTGTATGTTTATCTGTAGGGACTAAATCTGGTAATATGCCCTCTACAAGGACTTCAGAGTAAATAAGCAAGGCTTGTCATCTCCTGTAAGAAGGACTTACATTCAGAAAACTTAAGGAAGAATGAGGTTTTGTGTGTAAGTTTCTGCCTCCTTCCTCCCACACCTGAGTGCTTGGGTGAGCACTGAGAAGCCAATTAGGTGCAATGGGGCAGTTAAAGCAAGATCTGGCTGCCCTCTGGTTAGGTGATTAGTTTCAAAGGATGCTGCTACAGCTGAGCAATTTGAAGGATCTGGTTTGAGAAACAAAGGTTTGGGGAAACATAATTCACTTCTTACTGTGCAAAGTTGCTGTGGGTTTGTGCTCTTTCCTCTTCATCCTCAAGGTGATGTTGTAGTTAAATGATGAAGACTGCACCTAAAACTTCTCATTTTTAATGAAAAATCACAACTTATTCCCTTCCTGGGCACAGATTATCAGACCTACTTTTGTCTTTAGAGTTTGCATAGTCACAACAAATCTTTTCCCTTCAGGTAAAGATTTCTTGGAGGCAAGTTTCTTCTGGGTGCACACCCTCAAATGGGGTGGGAATTGCTGCATTTATTGTGTGATTAACTTTATATTACTGCAGTTCTGAGTGAAGGACATCATCTTTTTAATTGTTTATACTGAGTAGCTGAGGAAATACATCCTTTACATTAGCTTAACTGCATGCCCAGCCTTTTTGCAAATATATTTCTGGAAATAAAGCTTAATAGGAAACTTCAACAGCTTGTGCAAAAGCGAATAACACGGAGAGAATTCAGGTTACAAGACTCTAGATGTTCCACTTTCCTCCTTACTTCTAAAATAAATCAGAGACACTCTAGTTAGCCAAGCAAAGGTTTAATTGCCAATGTGTCCTCAAGAGAAGAGTTGGCTTTATTGACTGCAAATGTTTTTAGAAAAAATCAGAAGAACAAAGGAGCTTAGTATGACCCTGCAAGATCCTCCTTTAATCACTACTTTGATCAACCTTTTCCCAATGGATCTCTCTCAGCACTGGAAAACATCTTCCCTGGCACGCAAGCAGACTCCTTTTGGAGTGGAGCACACTTGTCCTTACTGCCCCAGCTCTGCCCTGTGCTCACCCTCATTGCCATTGCTGCACAT
Organism: Bucco capensis; assembly: GCA_013396975.1. NCBI lineage: Eukaryota > Metazoa > Chordata > Aves > Piciformes > Bucconidae > Bucco > Bucco capensis. The sequence goes on along the minus strand of VWZO01015965.1, from coordinate 112,843 downwards.
TCTCATCCTCAGACAAGGACATTCAATCTGTAATAAAGCAAAGCCATTTGGTTAGTATGCCTGTCAGTAAACTCCAGAGGACTTCTGAAAATGGAATTTAAAAATCTGATTTTCTTAACCATAGTTGTAGTAAAAAATACAAATGAGAGATTAGGAAAGCAGTTACTGCAATTATTTAAGAGTGCCAGTAAGTTAGCAAGTCCTTGCCTTCTTGGAGAACAGTCTATCCACATTGCTTCAGCTCTTACTTGCTTGTGGAAGGGAGAGGAAGCAAATGGCAGTGTTTGTTTCTGGGTGTAAATTGGCCTTGCTTTCCTTCACTGACTTCCCAACTGCTCACAGTGGTTCTGCTATGACATTTTGCCTTGAAAGTCATTCATACCTGCTTAGTGCTGGACACTTCTTAAAAGGTTAAAGTAATTTCTCCAGCTGTACTTTGGCCAAAGTCTCTTTGGAGAGTCCATGAGCCAGGCTGTGGCCAAAGCCCTTGGTGCAGTGTTTGCACCCAGGTGAGAAACTCAGAAACCAATGGCTTTGAGGCCAGAATTTGACCTTTTAGCTGAACACATCACATTCATTCTTATTTCTTCCTGCTCTTTCTTCCAGAGCCAGTTAAGGTGACATTAGAAAGCCAATCTACAACTAACTCATTACAGGAAATAAAGCAAAATTATAATTATAATATAAATCAAGCCCTAGTTGCTAGTTACCTGGCTAATCCCATGGAATAGTGTGGCTCTGCTCCTCTGTTCCTTGGACTTTACTGAGACTAAGCCTACAATATTCTTCTGGGTGTTTGAGTGGTTTTGTTTAAAAAAATTAATTTAAAGCTAGATATTCCAGTGTTGTACAGTAAGCACAAAAATGTGTACCCACAAGACCAAAAAAAAAAAAAAGATCCTTAATTGTCACAAAAGGGTTCAAATAAATTTTTAAGCATGTGCAATGTCCTCTAACTTGGAGGCACTCAGTCAAACCATTCCAAAATATCTTTTATGACTAACTCACTGAACTGCATTAGATCTCTGAAAAGATAATCTTGTATAGAATAAGACTGGATTTAATTGAGCTTACCTTAATTCACTTTGGAAACAAACATCAAATTATTGCTCTTTTACTCATGAATAACTATGCCTACAAAAAGGTAAATATGATTCAACAAATTCATTTTATACTGATGTCTAGTTTTAATTTGGATACATGTCCCTAGTTTTGCTCTGTAGACAAGTTCTACACCAAGTTAAATTCAGCATAAAGCAAAAGTTATTCCAAGATTTCAAGATTCAGCAAGATAAAAGCACAGTTGACCTGGGCAAGTGTTTACTCCTGGATGGAGGAGAAGGTTGTTGCTCTAGATGACCTTTAAAAATCCTCCCTCTCCAAATTACTGATGTGCACCAGTGTAAGTGGATGCCCTCTGCTTGTTGGCCTCACTGTCAGCTTAATTTTACAGCTGAATTTTTATAATGGGGCTCTTTAAATACTTAAGTAGAAATACTGCTATATTTTTTAAGCTTCCAGATTATTTTTTTAAATATAGAGATGGGAAACAGATAATTATGGAGTCAAGTGGCATTCTAGCATATGATGCTAATACCTCAGCTAGGTTTTTAAAGCACTGAAGTTTGTATTAAATTTAAGCAAACATAAACCTGCTTCATTATGTATAGGGATAATGTTAAGGCCTTTACTTTGGCATATGCAAACAAACCTGGAAGAAAAAAAATACATTGATGAGTTTAAGATGCTCTGGGGATAACACAGAGTCCATTTAAATCAGTAGGAAAAATATCACATAATCTGGTTTTTAGAGGTTTTGGATTTACAAGAACCCATAGGGAAGAATTTTTGGTAGCACTTGTGTTGCTGAATTACATAGACACTTGATAAATCTCACCCTTTATCTCCAGTAAAGTCTCCCAAATGGAGTCTGCTGGGTTTGATTTACTCAGGCTGGAAGGGTTTTATGTGGCTTTTTCAGACATTTGGCATTTACTAGGAAAGGGGCTGAGCCCTCCCATGCTTTCACGGGGTCTTCTGAAAGGTGATGACTTTTAGCTGCTGCTTCTCAGCCAGATTGCCTTCATATCCTCCCTCTAAAAGCTTTGTGCCTCTTCAGAGTATCACCTGCTTACCTTTGTCAGTCAGTGAACTGCTGCTGATTACTTGAGGTAGAAAAACCTAGCTCCTATTCACAGAGATGTCCTTTGGTGTCAGCCCAGGCCAACTTTCATCTGTACAGAGACCTTGCACTGCCTTCAAACTCACCAGAGTCACAGGACTTCCTAGCTAAACATGAAATGATTTTGGTCACAAAGCTGAACAAAGTCATTAGTGTTTCACTGAAACACTTCATATGAACTGGAGAAAAATAACTAGATTGACCTCCAGGTCTTCTAATCCTGTCTGCAAAGTGCTTTGACTTCAAGTGTCAGATATCAGTTAGAATTGAAAAGATAAGGAAAAATAAAACACAAGAAAAACAAGGAAATATTTTGTTTCACAATGATAGCTGACATTAGCCATCTCTTTGCTCCAATGACTTTGGAGCTGGCTGCACTAACCAGTTTGGAGCCATGCAAAGTGCTTGCTGAAAGTGTTTAGCACAGGACTTGAAGTGACCAGAGCCAACTTTCTATTGTAACCTTTTGCTCCATCCTGTAAGCAGGGCAACTTCTATTTTATGACCTTTGAGAAATGATCCATCTAAAACTGTACATGGAACAACTAACCATGAAACTAAAGAGTCCATAACTTCTTTTACTCCACTGAAAATTACCCTCTTGAACATCCTTGGAGGATCCAGCTTGTTTTAAACCAAGTCTTTTCCAATCTTCCCCTAGAAATGTTGTTAAATGGGGGCTGACCTGACTGAAATAGAACATTTGATTTTTATCAGCTGAGAGATTTTTAGGTTAAGGAGAAATCTGTACTTACAATAGTCTTCCCAACAGACTTTATCAATTCCTCTTAGGGCATACAGCACCCATTTTTAGATGCACTGAGCTGATTGTCTGGGGTTTTTTTAATTGCATCAGTAATATTTTAAATGTGCTGAAGTGGTATTAAAATTTAAATTTTTGGGGGCCAGCTAATAATTTATTTTCTACCTGGCAGACAGACAGTCTCTCCTGCATAAAAGTAAACAAGAAGAGAGATAGTGTATTAGATGTACTTTAAGCCTAAAGCAACTTCTGCAGTCCTGGAGGGTGAAGAGTAGACACTTCTATACAGACATTGTGGTTTATTGATCCTATTAACATTATCATGTGGTAAAATCAATGCTAGGTTTTCAGCCTTGCAGGAGACATGTAAATGAGAAGATGAGAAAACATGCCAAGGCAAATGATTTCTTGATAGAAAGAGATATGGAAAGAAAGAATGGGAGGAAGGCATGTGTAAAGAGAGGATAGTACTTAGAGCCTGGACCTTGCCAAAAGTCATGCTCAGTGCTTGGTACAGAGCATGTTCTCCTGGAAGATCTCTTCACTAACTGGGACATGGCCTTGAAAGGCATGAAATGCTGACAACTCCTGTCACTTGGACAAACCCTGGACCTGTGTTGTTCCTTCCTGTTTCAGATCCTGCACAGCTGGGGTTTTTCTGCAAGTCTTGTGTTTATGCAGGGTCTGCCCAAGCCAGGCACACACCAGCAGCATGTCCTACCCTCAGTAAACCAAACCTGAATGCAAATGGCTGTTGCATGTCCATAGTGCTTTAAACCTGCTCATTACTCTATTTGGTGGGGGTTTTCCACTTCAGTTCCTGCACACAATTATCTAGAGAAACATGCTGGCACCCTAAGCTGCTCTGCTGCACCTGCAGCTCCACATTTAGGGTGGCCTTAGTCCAGATTTGATGGCAGGAGGAGAAGGGAGACTGCTCAAGCAGCTATATCAGGTTGGATGTGCAATTGAGATATGCTGCCCACCTCCCCCTCCTGTGTCTTTGCTGAATGCTGCAGCCACAGAGTGTTGGGAAAATCCAAAGGTGTTGAACAGGAGATGTGATAAAATGAAAGGAGAAATCTTGGAAAAACCTTGCATTCCTTTTGAAGTGGTTTAAAAGGATTCTTTAGAATCAGATTTTTAAGTAACTAAAGCCAGCTCCAAGGCATTCACTCAAACCACAGTATTAACTTGGAATTAAATAGTTCTATCTTCCCCATTGCAATTACTGAATCATATATTTTTTTTAACCTGACCAGCTCTTTGAAATCAACATGACTTTGTGCAGCCCTTTGGCTGGAGGAAGTTGCATGTTTTTAAAGGGAACTACATAGGATGTGCTCAAGAAATTCAGTCTGGCTCAATGCATAGGTATCACTGGATGCTGAAATTTGCAGGTAGCTCTAATAGTATCTTTACCCTTGTGCATTGCTTTGGGAGGGCAGCATCACTCACAGATATAAAAGAAGGCTCAGGTCTGCAGAGATGCTCCCAACCTGACAGGGCCAAAATAAATCTCTGTTCTGCTGTAGCTGGGTCTGAACATAATGAAACATCAATGTTCTCTAGATTTATTTGGAGGGAATGGTGGTTTCTTCCTTTCTGAAGTGCAGTTCCTCTCACACCAAGAAGTCCACCTTTATAACAGTATGTTCTTAATGAGCAATTAGCAAGTTTCCAAGCCACAATCCATACTACAGGATGGCAAATCAGAAGTTCTGTGTGAGATCATTTTTTCCCCCCTGTAGTATATTTAAATTAGTGTGGCTTCATTTGCCAGGCACCTCGATCAGGGGAGCTGTCTGTGCATGAGTGAATGTAGAGCTACATTGTTTTTAAAGTTCATTTGATCTGTAAAATAGAACTTAGCTAGTTCTTTGCTTTACCAGTTCAGCCAGGTTATTAATGAAAGGTAAATTTTTTTTTAGAAATTTCAATGATGACACAAGTTACACATTAAATCCTGATTCCTCCATGCCTTTTTGTCACAACCATCAGCTGAAAATGAACCAAGGAATAAGAAAGCAGCTATACTGAGTAGGATAAATGTCCTGTCCCTGAGAGCAATCAGCTGCAAATGGTTAAGGACATAAGGTTGGGCAGTTGTAGGTGGTTGTTCTCTGATGGCTTGGATGTCTTTGTGGCTTCACCAGACTGGACTATTTTTGAGAAAACCTCCTTATCAGTGGTTGACTCTTCCCTGTTCAGCTTTTGAATCAAATTACATTTTTGACCTTTGCAGTATCTTTTTGGCAGGGATGTTGTTTGAGATTATATTTCCTTTGGTTTGTTTCGTATCTGCTCCCTGGTATATTCATTGTGTTCTCCAAAGTTCCAGCTTCTATGAGAAACAGGGAATAACTCTCTTGTTTAGCTTTGATTCACCATTCATTGTAGATCTATATCATGTCCTCCCTCAGTTATTTTCTTTTTAATTTTAGGTACTTAAATAATGCTATTGGCCACTGCATGCCTAATATTAAGCTTGCTATAAAGTGTTTGCCTGAGTCAGGGCCAAGGCTTTTGTGCCACCTAGCTTTCTGTGCACTATTAGCCAGAGAAGTGTTTGGCACAGGACTCTTTGTGCTTCCTTTTCCCCACAAAAATGAAGTGTTGCCCATTGTTCTGAGCTTCTGTGTATATATGGCTCCTGGAGATGCTGCTGGCCTCCAGCAGCTCTGTTTGGTACCTGGAGCTGCAACCAGTGGAGCAAGACACTGAGTGCCTCTAGGGTCCTGATTGTTCAGCCCTCTGATGGAATGATGCTGGCAGTGATCTTTATGTATGGAATAATGGGAGCAGCATGTTTGGCCCCAGAGAGGTCCTTTCAGGCTAAGTTCTAGTGGTCCCCTGAGCCTTCTCCACTGACTGTGGGAAGCAGAGACCACTGGAAAAGGGAGTAGTGTCTTGCACTGCATCTGCTTGGCCTTGATGAGCAGTTCCTCTGCTGTGCCTTGGGTCAAGAAGTAGGTAAAGGCAAAGCAGAAAGGGTTTGTGCTCAATTCTGTTGATTCTGGAGCAAACCTTTTTCACTCAATCCTCTGAAACTGTATTCAGGCAGGATGAGGCCATAGGCACATCTATTACAGCATCTTTCCAATAAAATAAACCAAAAAATCTATAGTTCAAAAAAACCCCACAATGACTAAACAAATAGATCTAGGCTCATTAATAACTATAGACTCCATTGCCAGTTTAACATAAGGAGCAATCTGATTGGGACCTAGACTAGTTTGGGTAGCTTTGTTAATGTAATTGAGTCATGCATATTGATTTTTCATGGGGCTCAAATCTTTTTTCTTCATCTTGTATAAGAAAGCCTGTTAAGGAATTATTAATCACGCTATAATTGCTTTAAGATCTGTGCTCTAATTAAAACCATAAATTCTTTATTACATCTTTATTTTAATTAGGCATCCAGAAAGACAATAATTTTTACAAGAAAACTTGTACAATAAAATTACCCTGCTTAGCAAGGCTTCAAAGAGCCTGTGCTTAGGCCACACAGACTCCAATAGGAAATGAAGACATGCATGATTCTAGTCACAATCAGAATTAAAGATGTCCTCTGAATATAATTAATATTATAGTAAGAGATTTTCTATACAACAAATCTAGGTTCACCCACAGGAGTAAGACTTGACTTTCTCTTCTTGTTTTTCTTTTGTCTTTTAAAAAAACTCTAGGATCTAAGAAGCATGTTCTGAAATTTTAAGAGTCTAATCAAAGGTTTAAAATGTAATCCTACTGTAATGAAAATAAGCCTATTATCATAACCTTCTTCTGCTATTTTCTTTTGGGTGTCTCTGTTCCTGCTGTGCTAGGTACTTCTTACCTGCCAGGGGGGATTTAAAATGAGTATATTTCCTCACCTCTGTCAAAGGACCTGATATTTCTCCTAATTAACCTATTGGGAAACTAGGTCCTGGAGAACAGAGTTTAGCCTGTAGTTTGAAGGGGTGGTTTATTTTTTTTTTTGAACCATGAGTGTTATGGGCCTTTGTTATTAGATTTTGAAGATAATTAAAACTACAGCTTCACTTAACTTTTTTTAAGATTAAAATTATTTCTGTAATATGGAATAACATCATGGTTTGAAATGTTAGCTAATCTACAATTTGCCTGGGTTTAAGTCCACAACTTTATCATAAAGGTCAATGACTAGCTGACTCAGACTGAAACTTTTCTTAGTATCTAAGAATAATTGAGAGATTACCTTACCTCAGTTTAGGATAAAATGTCTGAGTGCTCAACATTTTCACAGAGAAAAGCCTTGTAGGTTTCCCACTTGAAGGTGGGATATGTGCCAGAAAAGCTTAGCACAATTCTGCAACCTATTCTTGAAGAGGACTTCATTTATGGCCATGCTCTTACTAGAGCCAGGTAAGGAACATGGGCCAAACAAAACATGGTTTTACCCATATTTTTTTTTATTTTGTGGGATGAATATACCAATTCATTCCTCAGTGTAAGGCAGAATTTAAACTGTGGCTGTGTGCAATGCACCAGGTGTAAAATGCAGTGATGTGTTTGTAACAGAAATGAATGCCTGCATCCTGTTTTCCTTGAAGAATCTGCAATGTGTCTCCTTTCAAATCCCAGATCACCACTTCAGAGTGATATGTTACTATTTAGACTGACAATGTCTGATTGAAAAGCCAGCTTATAGCCTAGCAGTTGGTAAATGGTGAAAAGATAGGTTTATTTAGCACTAACTCCTCTACTCATCACCCAAGGAAGGCAGTACCCAGCCAGTGCATTGCCTGGATACATCACTTGTCAGATAATGTCTTGATGGTCACTTGATGCTCATTCAAAAGAGATGAAATAAGGTGTTTCTGGAGGGGTTGTTATAGTAGCAATTAGATTTACATTTCTGGCTCAGCTGCAATCCCTACCTGTATTAAGCAGTGGCTGTTCATCTGAGTGATGCTGTAGAGGCATCCAGGGGCTGCAAGCCCCAAGCTGCTCTGATGTGGGCTGAGACACGGAAAGAGGGACTTGCAAACATCTTGGTACTTTCTCTCCTCTCTTCTGCCTTTTTGATGCCTGCCATTCTTTTCCAGTGTTTCTGTTCTTCCATGGCTCTTGCTTTAATTTAACCTCTACATATCTAGGTGATCCTGCTCTGGCAGGGGGGTTGGACTAGATGATCTTTCTAGGTCCCTTCCAACCCCTAGATTTCGATGACGATTCGATGACTTGACACAGTGGAGAAAACAAATGAGCTAAGTGTGAATGGAAATGATTAAAATATGTGGACACCCTCCCTAGAACAGTCTGCCTTGGCAAGGCATGAGCAGCAGGTCAGAAGGATGCTAGTACTGCATTCACCTAAGTGATAATGGAATTATGGGGGTGGAGGGATGCAGGAAAACCTCTGTTTGACATGCAGAGGGCTGCCTGCCATGGAAAGATTAGCAAATAGATCAAACACCATTGCCAGTCCCGAACTCCTCTGCCTCAAACAGTTCACTTATTTGGCAGTCTTTGTGATGTTTGCAAGATCTATCTGCCCTGGCACCCACTTTAGAGACAGGGAACATGATGTTTTTTCAGTCTGAGAGTTCTGAGGCTTTGCTTTCCTGATCTCTTTGCTTAGCCTGGAAGCAACTCAGCAGGTTTTCTGTTGGAATTAAGCAAAGAGGGGCTGGGTGTATGTTTTGAATACCTGAGCTGAGCAGCTAAAATAAGGAGTGAAGGGATGTGCAGCAGCCAGAGCTCATTTTAAGCTACATGTCCTTCTGTAAGGAAGGGTTAACTGCATTTCAGTTCTACTGCTGCTACATAGAAAAGTTGAAGTCAAGCAGAATATGACATTGTTCATAGCTTAACCTGTTCCCTCAAATGTGATCTAGCTTCAGTTATACTACTAGGGCTACTGCAGTTTATGAACATTGGTTTATTGGATTTTCTCCCAAAAAATGGACAAAGAAGGCCCAAGCAGTCAGAAGGCTGTGGGTGGAAAATGTTTAATCTCATTTATTTATAGGTATATTAAAATTTATTAAACAACAGTTTGTAGAGACCAAAGTACAGTGAACCACTCAGATGAATTAGTGATTGGTCTCTCTGAAAAGCTTCCTCAAACATGGTAAGCTTTTAGATACCTGTATCAAGAGCAGATGTCTATTCTACCTTGCTGCCCAAATAGAACTCAAAACAATAAATAGACTTCCTGTTATGTAGGAAATGCCATTATTTAGCCTATCAATACAGGTAATAAATCAAAAGAGGTTTTTGACATCTCTGGCTTTTGAGCTCCACTAAATTCCTAAGACCTTCATTTCGTGAGAATCCCTGGGTGGATATCATACTCAAAGATTCAATATTTATGTCTTTAAGAATCAAACAACATAAACTAAGCAATTATTTGCTCAGATAATTTGTGTTTAGCATCCCTAAGTCACTGATTGTCTTACAGATAGAATCTGGTTTTACCCATTGAAAAGCAAAAACCTTTTTTACTCTTAAAAATGTCAGGAAACAGTTACTCTCCATTTCTCATGAATGACAGAGAGGGAAATATCACATGACATTATTGGGCAGAAATATAAAAAAGGAAATGCATAATGGAATTGTGGAACTCATGACCACAGGATGCTGTGTGGCTGCTGGGACCCAAGCACCCAGGGAAGGCTGTTTGGTAGTGGGACCAATTTGTCCAATGTGCTGCCTTCAAGGGAAGGAAGGGCTATTTTAGCTGTGAAACACCCCAAAAGTGAGCATCTTGCTTGTGACCAAGGCTTCAGCTGTCAGTTTTGTGGGGCTAGAGCCTCAGAACTAACCTCCAGCTCTAGCTCTGCAGAGCCTGTGACAGCTGAGTGACTAACAGTTGGTGAAGGCAATGAGAGGGAGAAGCAAGTACAGTGCAGAGTTATGTCCATCAATTACCCTCAATTCTTCATCCAGCAAGATTAAAGGCTGTTTGTTTGCAGTTATATGTAATGTCATGCGCTGTTTGTCATCTTATTAGCTCTCCTGGGATCATAAGACATGCCTAAATACTATAGTGCCACCTTTCAGAAAACAGCCTACTAAAACTAATTAATAGTGCACCCTGGTTAACACATGCAAACTTGGCATTATTGGGCTAATTAAAAGGATTTTAACAACCTGAGTTCCCTTCTCTATCCTTCTCACAGATTCAACTCAAGTAAATTAAACCCATTAATCACCATTGGTGCAAATGATCTAGGTGCCTGTATCATGGGCTCATCTCTGAAGAGAGACACTAACAGGCCTCATTTTGTTTAATTTCTCTCCTTAGCAAAGGATAATAAATACAAATTGGAACATCACAATAAAATATTTAATTATTCAGCAGTTGGGTACACAATTAGCTCACTGGTACATGTCTTCATTTGGGTGATAATAGACCCAATTTAGCAGCTTAACCATTTCTGGAGAAAGGCTGAAAATGAGAGTTTTTCCAGGACTTTATTGCTTAAACATAAATAGAATGAACCCATTTCCATAATCCATTACCTCCTGTGGAGAAATCTGTCCTGTGCAGATATCCCAGCCCATAGGCTTCCTAACAACGTGTCCCATGTACCTGGAGCTCTCCTGCCCAGGAACAGGCTCAGGCTTATCTCTTCAGTCTTGCAAAGTTGCAGTAAACTGAGAGCTGATGGTGTTTCCAGAGATGATATTAGGGCAATCCCAAAGAACAAAACATCAATATTGTCAGTTTAACATTGATGGATATTTAATTTGCTGCATAAAGACTTTGTGTTTTGCAGCTGGTTTGAAATTCAGGGATTTCCATTCAGCTACGTGGAGGATGAGTTAAAACTGAGGAAGACCTGCCAGAGTATCACAAGTGGTTTAGGCTGTGTCCCATTTGCAAAGAGAGGAGAGCATGCTTACCCACCCCACTTCCCTTCAGTGGATCTCCATCCTTGCACTCAAGCCTGGCCCTAATAAAAATGTCCTAGGAGCTGTTGGTGGATGCTGCAGCTCAGGGGTGCAGGAGTTAACCTGGTGCAGTCCTTGGTGCAGAAGGCAATTCAGCAGCTGCTGTTTGCTTTTATGGGATCCTAACTTTATTTAGTTTGTTCTTCTTATTGCATGTCTTTAGGTGACAGATGTGTGCATTCCTTAATCTCTCTCTCATTACCCTATGAAATTGTAGCTGCCTTTTGACAGCTTTCAGACAAAGATAAAAGAGGAGAGGAAAGCTTCAAACATATGGAAATTTGCAGAGACCCTGGGCTGACTCCTGGTGGGGAGATTACTGAACACATAGTTAGAGGAATTAGCTCAGACTGGTGGCCTTTGAGTTCAGGGAGTCTGAATGCAGATGTAAGGGAAGGCATTTCTCCAGCAGCCATGATCCCAGCTTTCGATTATGTATCATATAGGAGTGAAGGGAGCTTAGGAGTGGATTAATTCCCTGAACAGATTAATTCAAATTGCACTTGCTATGGACCTCTGCCCTGGAACCTTTGCATAAGGGAGGGGGGGGGAACAACCTACCAGGAAAACCTAGCATGTCCCAGCACCTGTATGGTGCAAACAGTACAATTCAAACTTTATAAGGTACTTAACAGTGAGGAGATTGATTGGTTTGGTAGAATGTAGTCTTACCACAAAGGGAACAGACAGGAGCTTGATGTCAAAATTAAGAAGAATGTGGCACTGTATTTTTGCTTAGATTATATTGTTTGGCATTACTTGCCATACTAATTTTACTTCCCTTGTCATAATGTCCCACTCACCATTTCCCCTTTCTAAATAGGTTTTCAAAGAATCCCCTAAAACATGAATTACATTGTCTTTCTGAAGAAGGCATTCACATTAGTGCAAGAGACTGAATATAAATTTGCAATCAACATTATAAATGTGGTGTAAGTGTTATTCCTTCCTCCACTAATTTTTGTGAACAAGATTTACTGTCTGTGAGGTTTTTTTTTTTTAAATAAATTAAATATAACATGAACTAGATAGTTGTTCACATGGAGCTAGAGCTGAAAAGGCTCATTAATCACTACTTTAAATCCCAGAGTATCCAGTCATCCTAATTAATGATTCAGTGCTGAACTTTACTCCAGCAGTGGCAGCAGAACCAAGCTATTACCCATCTTGGCTGATAGGGACTGAGTGAGTTAGAGAAAATGAAACAGCACTTTTGGGTTGGGGAGGCAAAGCTGCTGCCTGGGCAGCTCCATACTGACCTGTACCCATCACACGAGCAGAGCTGACTGTCACTGCTTCCTGATGACAAATGGAGCTGCTCCTGCCACCTCATAGCCACCTCTGCAGCATTTGGCTTGTGGGACGTGTATGAAGTCGAGTATGACAGGATACCACTGTGCCCTCTAAGGTGAATTGCATCCACACAGCAGCACGGGCCCTAAATGTCAAGGGTCAGGGGTAGGCTGGCCAGTAGATAAATGATAGATGTTCTCTATAAAGCCCTCTGCTCTCCTGAGGGGATGAGAAAGGGAATAAGAGAGGGAGACCTACAGATTGGAAAACTAAACCGGCTTAAATGAAAATAATGACAGTAAAATGAAATACATAGAAATATATACAAAACTAACAATTAACCCAACCTCCTTAATGCAATCACTGGGAAGAGACTGAGCTGAAAAGAAAGATCACTGAACAAAATCAGTTCTGTTCTAGCTCAGGCAAGGGCATTCATGTATATTTGGGTGGAGTGAAAGGTTTAAAATGATCCTACAGTCTAAACCAGGACATCCACAAGGGAGAGAGGTCATAGCTGTCTCCAGCAGGTGCTTTAGCACCTATTTAGGTAAAATGGATGATATTTATGAAGGTTTCTAGCCCTCAGTATCCCTGGTAAGCTGCTGGCTGAAGTGCTGCTTTTGGCAGAGATGTAGGGCTCCAGGAAGGGAGGTGTTTGGAAGCTGTGTCTGTGTATGGTGCCTGAGGTCTCCTCTGAATCCTGTCTGGGGTTGTGATACTTCATGCATGGGAACACAGCAGCTTTGTACAAGCCAGGGCATAATTAAAGGCTGCAGAATTGAAACTCATTCTTGTAACAGGAAAGTCATAAATCATAATCCTATTATTCAAATGAATTTACCTGCTCTTTAGAGCTACATTAGTGCTGTATTTCATTTATCTGTCTTTCTAAGCGAACAATTTATACTATTTCAGTGCTATTTTTTCTATAATATTTTAGCATGTAAATACTCCTCACAAATGCCATGGAAAGGATATTGTCTTGGGTTTGTTGTAGGTGCTTTTACTTATTATATATTAGCAGGAAACTCCCTTAGAAAAATGTTTCATCATTGCCTTGGAGAACAAGAGACAACTAGAGGCCCTAGATTAGCAAAACAACAAATTACAAACTCCTTTGCCTTGCTACAGTTCTGCTGCCTGCAAGTTAATTAATTAGAGGCTTGCTGACACTGGGGGCAGGAGATATTTAGTTCTTATTTGCTTTGTTACAGGCAAATTCTTACAGGAGAATGTCAACTCAGTGCATGGAAAGTCTGCAGAGAATGGCTTTTGCAATTGTTTTGTACTTAAAGTTTGTCAGCTGTTGTTAAAATTAACTTAACTGTGAGAGTTCTTAGGGCTTAAAGCAGAATCAGGGCCTTTGCAGCAGCAGCAAATAATTTTTATTCTTGTTGATTATTTTTTTTTTTAGCCTGGCTAGTGGGAGCTGGGCAGTTTTAGCATATGTAATTTGAATTATTTCATGAAACATTTAACAAGGGCCTATTTCATTCTTCACTAAGGCAAGTTGATTTAAGAAGGATGATGTTATGGTTAAGGTAAATCATAATTATTACCAGGTGCATCACTGAACTGGGAAATTGTGCTAAAAATGTAAGTTTTGCTCCATTTCATATTGAAAAATTACTTTGCAGCCTGACAGCCATTAATCTCCCTTACAGGAATGTTATTCTTTATTTTGGTAAATTACAGTGCTGGGACATAACAAGGCATAAATTATTAAGCTGCAGGAGTCCACTGAGCTAAGCTGGGCTCAAATAACCCCTAATGATGAGAAGAACCAAGCCACCTACAGCCCATGCTCCCATCCCAGTGCTGTCTACCCTGGTGGGCACTTCAGTTCCCCACATAGCCAAACCTTTAGCTACTCTCCATTCCCTGAAATTTGTCTTCTGGACAGATCTGAAATTGCTTGTCATAGTAGCACTCTACCTTTGTAGGTCCCCACGAGGCTGTACCCTGGTGAGATTTGTGGGCTGGGTGTTCATCTGTTGATTTGGCTAAATCCTCTCTAAAAAGAGTTTTTACATAAACCAGAACTCAGGAAGAGTTCCCTTTCTATCCAACAGCTTCACTCTTAAAGCAGGAAGGGAGATCTGTGTTTGGTATCCATCTCTGAAGTGGGGGATGCAAAACTTTATTTGCTTTATTTATCCCCAGAAGATGAATTGTCTATTCCAAGACAGAAGCTAGAAGTACTTTGACTTGTAATAATGATGCTTTTCCAGAAGTAATTAGCTCTGTGTTAAACTTGGCAGATGAGGAAGCACTATGGCAAGTAGGACTCAAATAGTACTGGGTGTAGTAAGGTCTTTTCTTTCTACAAGAGAATTTGTACCAAGGAATATTTATTATAAAATCCCTAAACTTCCTCAGAGCAAGATACTGCTCCTCTCAGTTTATGTCATTACATCAGAGGTATAGAGTCCAAGTAGTTCTTGCTTTACAAGCAGAAGCAGCAACTGAACATGAGTTTCCAACCACTGAATTAAATAGAAGCGTGTAGGTTTTTGAGATGCTTTTCATGTGCATCCAGTGAAGTGGTTTTACTTGGTCCTACTCCATTTACTGTGAATCTAGCTTCCAGGCTACTGACTTCATAGTTGAGATGAAATTCAGAATGCTCTTTACTTATGATAGATAGGTCTTCCTGCATATCATTTGATACCTCTTCTCTTCCTCTCGCTTTTGACAGCTCTTCCAAAACAGCATAATCATTAACTCTTCACAGTAACGTTTCAAAAGTTGAATATCAGCAGATCCTCACCTGCCATGCCAAGCTTAAGCCTAAGTAGGTGAATCTCAGGTGCTCTCTAGGAAGTGTCTGCATTTCCCAATTTGGTGAAGCTCAGGTGCTTGTACTCAATTCACAGTCCAAAAGCCCTGAGGACACCTCCAAAGCTGTTGGGTTTTCTTCATTGTGCAAGCAATATTTCTAAGAAGACTCTTCATTCATCTTTGACAATTTCCCAAGAAAGGATGAAGAGTTTTGCTAACATAACTGAGGGACAGACCAGAGAAAATCTGTCTGCTTTTAGTGACCATTTTTAATTTTCCTTATGTCATCTTCAGGCAGCTGGGGAAAAGGCTTGCAGTGGATGTGTCTGAGTCTTGGCATCTCTGGTCTCTTCACTTGCAAAAAGCAATCTTGAAAAGCATTTAGAAGTGCAGAGCAAAGCCTGTGAAAATGATGATAACAGCAAACAGGAAGCCATTTAATCCTAGATGTGTTGGTTAGCTTGACAGCACTGCAAGCATTTTGCCAAACCTGAAATGTATGCTTTGCTAGAGCAGAGTCAGCAGAAAAGACCCAAGACAGTTCAGTTGCCATGCTTGTGTTCAAAGAAATTGCAGCAACAGATGCAAGTCGTGTTGCACTTCAGGCTTTGCTAGAAGCATGTGAGAGCAACAGGGAGTTGCCCTTTATGTAAGCAAGGCAAGAAGTGAAATTAAGTACATTTTCCTAAAGCTGGTGACTTAGCCAAAATGGTGCTCACAGGCCCTTTATAACTTACCTGATCAAATTTAGAATGCACTTATATGCAGCTACCTTCAAATGATTACTAGAAAATTATTGACATTTTCCATACTTTAGCACCTGGTATATTATTATATAGAAGGCTTATTTCTCCTGGAGAAGTGTTGAATTGAAAGGGTTTTTTAGTAGGATTGTTACCATTTGATAACAGGGAGCACTGCACCACAAACATTTCTCTGTGCCATTTCCTGGGCTCTTAAAAGAAATCTAGTGTCTCTGCCAGAGAGAGCAGATGTGAGAAAATTGCAAAATGGTTGCCAAGCATTATGAATTAACTCTGCTGGTCAGATGTTCAACAGCCCCAGTTGATTGTGTGCTAATCTAAGATTGGAATAAATCAATCATTATCCAGGCTCAGGATATCTAGGTGGACCATAGGAAGCTTCTTGATTAATACACACACCCTCACCTACATGATGGTTAGCTCTGCAATTCATGGTTAAACTTGTTGATTATAGAATTGCTTTTTAATAACCTTGATAATAACCCTTCTGATAGCTCCATTTAGGCATCATTATTGAATAATAGCCTGTGCATGTCATCAAGTCCCTCTGACATTAGTACAGAAAAGACACAAATACCCTGGTCATGCCACTGATCAAAACAAGAGACAAATCCTCTGCTGGGGCAAATTAACATGGCTCCCTTGATATCATCAGAATGGAGCAGAATTTCTAAACAGACACTGAACCAAAATGATGATTCAAATTTTGATGTGGTATGTAAAAGATTTTACACATCTAAGATTCTTTTAAAAAGCCTTAACTGCCCCTCTTCTGTCATTCTGGCTTTGTGCAGCACCTAAAATCATGCTCAGTGGATCTGTGATAGACTTGAAGTTGCCTGAGGGGTGATGTAGTTGGATGGAGACCACAGCCAGAGGGGACCTGAGCTGTTGCAGAGCACAGAGGTGTGGGGACATGATCAGGGCTCTCATAGGGTGCTGAAGAACATTGCAGCTCTCAAAGGCTTACAGCCACTTACCATAGCTACTGTTGTGGCAAAGGAAAGCAAGTCTGGAGAGACTGTTGGGACAGACACAAACAGAGAAACATAATGTGGAATATTCCTGCACCACTCAGAATATCTCATGGAGGGGAATGTGCTCATTACTGGAATATGCTACCCTCAGCTCAGCAGTGCTAGCATCAGTAAAACCACAGTGAATTAAATCAACTGTTTTTTACCTTATCCATCACATACTGCATCTGAGCTTCCTCCCAACACTGGAATATCTCTGCTGATTTAAGTGGGAACAAGACTGTGTCCAGCATGAAGTAGCTGACACACTTTGCACAGTTAGCATAACTTCAGCCATGCATGCCATGTGAAATACCCATTTCATGGAGGTTTTGTTTATTTTTTCCTCTATTAAACCAATTACTCAGCTAATCATTTTGTATAAAGTAACACAAAATGACATTATTAGATCTGATCCATGCAAACCTTTTATGTATAACAGCCTTGGTTTAATTTTGTTTGTAGGATTAACAAACAAATCTAACAGCAAAACTGACATTAGGGAAAGCAAAGGAGAAGGCAAATAAATGTCACTCATGTTCAAGGCAGTGTTAAATGATGTCAGTTTTATCTAAATTTTCAGCTCAGATGGCATGAGGCTAGGAGGAATCTTCATGCCATGTAGTCAGCAAAGAGAACCACAATTATACAATCACATTATTGGCTGTTTCTGTCAATTTAACACTCCATGGTCCCTGTCAAAGGCCTTTCCTTCTCTTTGTGTAAACACTGCATTTATTATGGTATCAGCTCTCTGAGTTTACCCATTCCCCTGAATGGCCCCAGCATGAAACACTTGCTGGCTGGGCAGAGAGGCAAGACCTGGCTGAACAGAACAGATGTGAGAGAAGAGAATGAGTAAGTGACCATAATACAGGTACATGGATGTGACAGCATGCCAGCTGACTTCTGCAGGTTGTGGACCCTAAAGAGTGCTGACAACTGAGGAGCTTGAGGCAAACCAGCTAAGAAGATCGAGCTGCAAGCAGGAGCAATAAGCCCTGTCATTCACCACTGGGTACTGCTATGCTCTGGCACAGCTGCCCTCATCCCTTCTGATGATTTGTAAGCCATCATCTCTTGATTTTGCTGCTTTGTAACTGGTATCAGCCATTGATCCCAAAGGGCTTTTCAAAGGAGATTAGTATTGTCATCCAGTTCCAAATGGGCAAGCTGGGGGAAAGGGAGGGGAGGCAATGTGTTGAAGTTGCTCTGCACCTGCAAACCAAGACCTCTCCCAGGTCTCTTGTACACCAATAAACTGTTCCATTCTGCAGCAAAGGCTGGGTAACAGAAGGCAAATAAAGTCAAGGAGGTGGTGATGGAGAAAGGAAAATATTCAAATCACTTTTCCTCTTCCAGATGTATTTAACTGAGGCAATAGATATTTTTCCCAAGTTTGGAAATGAAAGACCTAGCTGCTCTGTTTTGTCCCCTAAGCTGTTCCTTACAGACATGCTGTAAAGCTAAGATGACAAAGCAATGCTGGAAAAGAAACAGATTTTTTTGAAGGAGGATTTGAAAGAGTATTTGCAGAGTAAACAATTCCTGTTGTCCTTCTTCAGGGTGCTCTGGCTCTGTTAGGAATGTACAGTAACAATTGTTCTTGAGCTTCTAAGTCCTTCACAGCTTGCTGTAGTCTGGTGCTTTGCAAATGTCAGTTAAAGTCTCCCTAAAGAATCAAATCCCAGCCTAGCTAGGTCAGAGATATAAGCTGAAAGGTGCCTATAAATCACAGCATGCTTTCCTAACTCCATTCACATGTGAACAATGTTAGAGCTCCTCCATTAAGCAGTGGAGCTGTGCCCAACAGCTCTGTGGACAACTCTGTGTTAGCTGCCACAAAAATATAATTTATCTGAAGTCTTTGCATACAGAAAAACTTCTACTGGCTTCCAGGTGGCTTCCCCCTCCCCCCCATAACTTATGGCAAAAAGGAATATTTTGAGCTGACAAGCCAATGAGCTGACTGATGTGCTCAGTACTAAATAACATGCAGTGGGCACAGTCCTGGAACCAGGAGCTCAGTTTTAGCACACACCTTCCTGCCCTGCTTCTTTTTGAGTGGCATTCATCCAGAAGTAGAAATTAATCTTGGTGAAGAAGGGCTTTGTACTGGCACTAACCCCTGAACCTTGGGTTTGGGTGGCTTTAGAAGGATTTTTTGCTTCTCTTTAAGGTTTACTTTGCCAAAATTCAGAACCCTTGGTAACAAGAGTGATTTCAGCCTAAAACCATTACTGCTTACTGAGTTGGGGGTTTTTGTTCTATTTACACTACCTGCAGCAATCCTTATTTACAATTACATTTATTTCCAAAACTTTTGAGGCAAACTGACATACTTAGTTTGCTATAAAAGATAAGGTGTGGGGTTTTTTTATATTCACCTTATTCTGTGACTCTAACATGCAGGCAGATCTCCTTCTTATGCATCTGTTATACACTACAGATTTCTTATTCTCTGTGTCAGTGGTTGTTTAATGCTTGTTTATTCAGTTATACCATGGAAAGAAAAGGGACACAAACCTGCTAATATTAGTAACATAGGACCTAAATATACTCCTTTCTGGCTCACTCTTAATGGCAGCTGACTTCTAATTTCCAAGCTCCATACCTTCATAGAGCCATAGGATACTCATTTGTCTATACTGGCATTGTTCAATAGCTGAAATAGTTATTCTTCTTCTCTAGGACTTGCTCTCCTTATATAATAAGGTTTGAGATTTTCCAGTAGTTTAAATTGGTGTTTGCTGCAGTATTTTTTTTTCATATCCATACATTTTTCCTTAAAGATAAAGACAGAAATGAATCTTTCTTAACAGTGAGTGGGTCTCTTCTCTTGTTTATTAATGTGGTGGTTTCAAGTGCTGATAGATGACAGTTAGAGGACCAGTGGGAGGGAGATTGTCATTCCACAGTATTACCCTGGCAGGTTCCTGGATCTGAGCTCCAGGTTTCCCTCTCTTTCTGCAGGGTTTGATGGGACTGTTTAACAAATTGGCTGTGTAGTGCCTACAGTAACTGTATATCCTGGCAGGGCACATAGGAGCTCAGAGGAATATCCTGAGTTTCTCTTTCTGGTGGATGCTTGGAAGCACATTTTGGATATACCTGCAAGACAGCAGACACAACTGCCTGGTGGTTTAGCAGGGAGCAGTTAATGTGGGTGTTGTGCACAAGTGGAGAATAGTTCACTATTCTACTTTGATATAGTTCAAGTGGGATGCTTTCTGCTGGAGGGAAGTGTAATTTTTGTTTGAAGATCAATGGAGGTTGGAGAGCAACAGAAGTAAGAGTGTGCTTGATTTCCTAGACTGGTCACAATCCTGGATACACTCCTTGCCTTCTACAACTCTTTGTGTATGAACCTGCCCATTTCCACCTTAATGTGACGGGTGTCAAACTCTTCTGCTTGAGAAGGTAGAGGGACCCTAAACCTGCCAGCAGTGGTGTCACAGGGAAGCAAACAAAGTAGGAAATTTCCTACACCTGGATGGTGAAACTAGGGAATAAAGAAGCTATTGTACATGCAGGATGTCTTCCTCCTTTCCCACCTGTGACATGATGTAAAGAAAATGTAAGGGATGCTTGGGAGGAATAATTCAGGGAGGAAACAAGGGGTATAAAGCTGGTGAGCTGTGAATATGCAGCCAAGAGAGAGACTTAAAGCTGTATCTGTGCATCATTTCCAAGGCAATATTGGATTTTAAACACTTATCTCCAGATGTTAATCTTTAATGGGAGCAAAGCTGGAGCTTGGCTTCCACAGCTCAATTTGTAAAATAGCAGCCACATGTTCCCTTCATCCCCCTGTTGTTTTCTTCACATAAAATGCAGAATTGCATTCCTTTGATTAATTTTTCTCCTATACAGTCTTCCCATTTAAGAGTTATCAGTCAAAAACCCATTAAACAATGTTTTTGTCTCTTATTATGAGAATATGCTGGTTTACTGCAAAAGGTTACAATTTTCAGAGAGCTGAGTTAGCCTCTGACTCTGTGCCAATTCATTGTGAGTCCAAATTATTGATTCACTTTTATTTCAGGAGGCCAGATCCTTACTTGGTAGGGACTAGTCCAACTCCTTAATATACACTGAGGCTGTCATGGCAAATGCTGACCCTGCTTTTGTGGGCAGCAGCAGATAACTGTTCTACTTGCAGTCATTACAACTAGTTTTGCATATAGTCAGCTGCACAAAGTGAAAAACCCCTTTTTATTTCCAAGCTTCTACTTCTGAGTGAGGATTTTCAAGCTCCTGTTAGTCTGTGCAAGGAGAGATGTGCACCAAGGAGTATACAGGTGTCTAGTTGAGCCCTACAAGGAGGGATACCTCAAGTTCAGGCCCTCATTTATTTGTGTGTACCTGGGAGAAAATTGCTTCTCTGTCACAGTGGCAGCTGTTGAACTGGAAAGAGGATTAATCAAAACTGGTAGGCAAGAAATGTGAAGAGGCTGGATAAAGTCAAGCAGCATTCAAAGGGGAAATGACTCCGAATCGATCTACAGCTGCAAGCTTTGGGGCTGCAGAGAAAAGCAGTTGGAAGAGGCTGGTAAATAGTTAATAACATTTTCCCTGTGAGGGGCTGACAATATCAGTGACAGGCTAACAGCAGCGTGACAAGAGCTTGGCCATATGTGAGCGCAGTGGCACAGCGCAGCGCCCTGCTCGCCACGTGCCAGACGGGACATCTGCTCTGGTTGGAGGGCAGGCAGAGACCTCTCACTCTCCCAGCCTTTGTGCTTGGGTTTCCTCTAGGTAAGATCTGTCTTCCTCCCCCCCTCAGTACCTCTAGGGCCTGAGGAAACTAGAGGGAGAGCAGAGTGAGGCACATCTGGAGCGATGGAGCAGCTGGGAAACATGTAATGCTGCAGGGAACGGTGGTGTCCTGGGGATGGCTGTGACCTTTTCAGTAATCCAGCTTTTGATTGATTGGCCATTTCCCCTCTTTTCCAGGCTATAAACAGGGGAGCAGTGAAATAGGTGGCCAAAATAAACACAGAGTTACATTGGTCGAGGCAAGTTTATATTGAATTTATGAGAGAGAAAAATGGGCTACTTTGTTCCACCCATAAAAATTATACAGAGAAAAGAAAGTGGCATAAAATCAATCCATTTCCATGATAAAGCTCATTAGGAGAAGAGAAAATAGTCCCATATTATCTTATTACTATTCTAAAATTTACCTTGTGGGTGCAATGTGCAAGGAAGGAAAGGAAAACCTTTCTTGCCCTTACCTTAAAAAAAAATTAAATAGACAAAATAAGCGAAATTATCCTCATCATGTTCAGTGAGCATACATTTTGCCAAGCCTCACAAGGGGCAAGATTAACTCAAAAGTTGTGACTCTGAGGAGCCCTTCTAGACCGGATGCTATGGGGCAGGGCATGTAGCCCTGTCCTGGCTGTCACTACCAAACCAGCTCTTCCCTCTGTTGGTGACAACTGGCACTCTCGGAGGAAGATGCTCCTTGAGGGCTTGACAAGAGGAAGGAACCTCTCCGAGTCTATAACCTCATACCTTTTCTAAAAGGTGGCAGGAAGTGTGTCAAAGCACAGCTATTAACATGCACCAAGTTTTTAATGCTTATAAACAAACACTTATGAACAATTAAAGCAGTTAATGCATTTCCCTTTTTGTGCTGCTGCATTTACTCTGAAATTCTCTTTGAATGTAGCAGTTACCTGTTTTCTAGCAATTTACTGTAAATGTAGATGTTGGCAATGGCTATCTCAAGGGTGCTAAGTATTGGCTTGCAAATATACTAGAAATGTTTTAATTGGAGGAGCTGCTTGGCAAAGCACAGAACTTTGTATCTGCTTCCACTGATGTGATCACAGTCAGGTCAGATCTTGATTGAAATAGCCACAAACCAATGTGGAAACAAGGTTCTTCACCCTGCAAAAGCAGGGTGTACTCCCACACATGAGTAACAGAGTAGCCCAAGTGTTGCTTCAACTGCCTGACTCCAAATATACCAGGGACCAAGATGCTCTGGATTGCTCATCGGTGGTGGATGAGTTAAGACTGGTCCTTCCAATGTGTTTCCAGTAGCCTGTTAGGAAACAGGCATCCTCTTTCTAGAGGAGCAGCACTGTGAGAACAAACAGCTGAGCTGGAAAGGCTGATGCACACCATGTCTCTGACCTTCAGCTGAACTTGACCACCCACTGATGTAGCATGAGGAACCTGCACAAGGGATTGGAAAGCTTGGGTGGCTAAGACCTCCTCATCCCAAAAGTCCAGCAAAGAAGTTATCTGCTCCAGCCAGCAGGCAGAGCCTGGGGCTGCTGTAGATGTAATGTAACACCACATAGGTGGCTGGGAACAGGATTTGACTAGGAAAGAGCTGATGGAAAAATAAGAGCAGATTTGAGTTGCTCAAAGCCAGGAAAGGGAATTGCCACATTTAGGCCAGCACTAAGGTCAGTTATTTTTCATGACTGCTATATTTTACCTTCACTTCTCATACTCAGCTCAGTTTAGCAGAGGAACAAGTCCTAGCAGAGAACTCCAAACCTGCCTTTGCAGCACTTGCAATGCAAGTCCACAGCCCTGGCTCTGAGGGACCATTCCAGAGTCTAGTCTCATCCTCCCATGCATTGCTCCTTGTGTACTGCTGAACAGATGCAGTTCATTTTGGAGCTGACATCTGGTGCTGTCAGAGTACATAACTGGTGCTGATTTGCAATGCAAGCTGAATACTCTGACCTTTTTGGTGCACTCATAAGAGATGTCAGTCTGTATGCACTCTATAGATAAACTAGCCAGTGTGTGGTATGTGTGTTTGTTTGCAAGGATGACGAGGAAAAGGTGTGCATACACAAAATGAAGCCTGCCAAATTTGGTCAGTGTAAAACCTGACTGGTCAGCTGAAGAAGGGAAGAGATGACAGCTAAATGGAGGGTATAATGCCCTGACAAACACAGGCATTTCCTCAAATCAGGATTACAAATCCTGCTTCTCAGTTCAGTCAGCCTTCTCCTTACCCATGCAAATAAGATTCCCAGCCCTCTCCTGAGACCTGCAGAGGGTAGCCCAGAAGTATTGTGATGCTTTAACAGGATGGTTGCCTTCATATTCCAAAATCTGGGCAGAGCAATGTGCAGTATCACTGTGGCTGGGACAAAGAGAATCATACCAGGGATATCTGTACTTAGCAGCATAAAACAACTCCTGACCTATCCATGAAATCTAACCTAGCACTGACTTGAACAGTAACTTTTATATAGGGCAGTGCAACACCCTGTAGAAAGGGTGGCTGTAGTCTGGAAATAGTCTTTGTGGACAAGTTAGGCTTACTTTCTCACACATGGCTCTGGAAGCCCTCTATGGCATACTGTTGTGTGACTGGAGTTGCTTGTGGTGCTTGGTCCACCTGTTTTGTCTGTGCTGTGGCTTTTGAATATCTGTCTTTTGCACATTTGCCACCACATGTTGCACCTGGGGAATGGAGAGAGAGAGAGAGAGAGAAGCTTTTCAGGGAGAGGCTTTACTTTACTTGGCTGTTAGCACCCAAATCCCACACGCCCCAATGCCTGTTGGTGTGGGAAAAATACAGGGTCACACAGCAGAGCCCCTCAGCTATCAGCTGAGAATTGAACAGAGCTATCCAAAGCCATAAGTTAAAGCATCGTTCCTCCATAAAAAAATCAGGGTCCTGATGAAGGGCAAAACTTTATGCTGCCAAAAGAGAGTTGCCTGAGTCCTTGAACCTAGTAGAGACACAGTACCCTGACCATCATCTTAGTAAATTATGGGTTTTCCCTTGGCTCCATCAAAGCTTTTCCCTGGTACAGACATTAAGAATCCAGCTTAAAAACTTCCAGACATCTACAAGATAGAGGACAGCAACCTCATAGTTTGTTGGTTTTTTTTGAAGGCATCCTGGGGACAGTCACCTGGGGCTTTCTAGATTCCTGAAGTCATGGTTCAAGGAGGGACTGTGGCTCTCCCTAGGACCAGACTCTCCTGTGAGCTCAAGGAGTGAAACACCTTCCAGGGCTCCATGAGTAGTAATTTGATTTTCTGGTAGCCAGGAAAGAGTAGACTCCAGGTGAACGTTCTCCTGGGTTTGGGGTGCTGGTAACTTCTTTTCCCATGTGAACTTTTCCATGGCTCAATGAGGACAAAGTCTGGCTGCAGCCTTTCCACCAGCAAGGACAGCAGTGCCTGTTTTCATGACAGCCAGAGGATCTCAGCTCCTTTTGAAACTGCTGCTCCCTTTCAAATGTGGTGCAGACAACCCCATGAAGTGAGAATTACTCAGGGAGAACAGACAGCGACACGTAGAGGTACATGGAGTATGACTGTATGAACCTCACTTGCTTGGGAAAATAGGTTAAAGAATACCAAAATGCAGAAGTCTTGTTATTATCACAGCTGGACAGTCCTTTCTGACACATTCTATTAAGTTGTTTGTTTTTTACTCAGGTTTTGCATTACTGTCTCTGCTTGCCACAAATGACCTTTTCCACGCCAGGCTGTGTAAAACTATTGCCATTCCTCATTTAGAAATTGGCTAAAGTGTGTTTGCAGAAACCATAGATTTCTTTTGTTTCTGATGAATCATCCCTTTTGGGGGGTAAGGAACAAAGAATTATGCTGCTGACCTTTCTTTGTATTTAACAGGATCTTTTTGCAAGTTGAAAATCATAGCACTGCCTCTAAGTAGGAACAGTTCTTCCTGTTCTGCATCAGTGTAGGGATTTACCCATTTAAGTACATCTGTAATGGTATTTATAGCACAGCATGTTTTGTGGGGAAACTGCACTTTCTGATCCCACATAGAACATAACTGAGAAACTGAAAGAATATTATTAAAACATTTAAGGAGACAGGGGTAGGCTAATGAAGTGAAGCATTTGATGTCCTGTATTTTGATGAACGAGAACAAAATTTATTATTAAGCCATATTTCAGTTGTTTTGCAGTTTGGGGGGGTATACTTAGAGTTCCTATCTTGTGCACAGCTCCACTGTCTCCCCACAGAGCAGGGAGGGAGCAAGGCTCAGATAGCTGGTGGTGTTGGATGAATTGAATGTCTTGCTGCTGTATTGCATTGTGCCCTGATGAGTACCCACACCAGCATGGCCCTACAAGAGAACAGGATGTAAACAAGGTGTAGTTGGACCTCCACGGTTGTATTAAGTGTGTTTGATGGCTGCATGTACACATAATACTTGTTCTGTGCAGTTTTATCACCTGCTCCAGTAGCATTACTTGTAATAAGGTTGTGAGAACTTTGTCGGTGTAGGATTTTATTTGCTGCATGAAAAAGCCACTAAGCATTCACCTTTAGCACTAAACTAGTTATTCTAGCTACTCTTTTCTAAGGCATGTTACCATTGCAGTGTAGTACCTAAGCCTTGGTAATATATAACATCACCTGGTGCACTGAGCAACAATGCTCATCAGCATCTTGTGATCCCATGGTTTATGCTAAAGGTAGATGAATGAAATCATGCAGCTCCAAAAAGCTCATCCAGCAGCTCCTATTCAACCCAAGAACATCCCCTTTGTGTGCCTATCAGGGTCTACAAGAGCAAAGCTCTGGGTTGGTGATTTTGGTCTTTCTGAGATGTACATTATAGATCTCATGAGGAATTCATGCTTCCTTCTTTAAAAGCTGGCTCCTGGAAGTCTTCTGAGTTACATCTCATGTTGTGACCATGCCACAGTTGTTTCAGGGAGAGAGATATTCATCTCTTCTGAGTTGAATATGTAGGGTTTGGAAAGATTGCTGGCTGTCCCTGTGAATCACTTATTTCCATTCTTTCTGGCTATATCCATAATGAGTTTTCATTCTCTCAGCATCTGGCTCCTGTCTCACAGAGCTGAGCAGGCAGTAGGCATCAGGTTCAGCTAGTCAACCTAACATTCTGTTGCTAAATGTGTTTAGGAGAGGAGTACCTTGTGCTGCAGCCCTTTCCCATGCCATGATTCCCACTGATTACCAGGGCTGACTTGCAAAGCTGCCATTGTTGGCACCACAGTTGACTTAGCCAAGGAGCCCAGAAGGGGCACTGAGAAGTCCCATTAACTTCAGCAGCACATAGGTGCACAGAAGGACCTGCTCAGCCTGGGCTGCCAAGTCTCCCAGCTGATTTAAAACAAATCTCCTTTGTTCTCCCTCTTTGCTTCATGTAGTAAGTAAAAATGGATCCCCAAGGACCAGAGCATTTAGGCTTAGAGTATTTTTGTTTATTCAGAGCATATCAGTCTGTTGTGTTTCCTGGCTAATCAGATAGAGCGGAAGCTAAAACAGTCTCAATTTGTTGTTCCATTTTATTCTATACATAATCACTGCTCATCATTTGCTTCTAAATAGCTGCATAAATACACATTAAATGCAGTGACATCTCTTTTGGGATTCACTCCAGTGTTTCCTGGTTGTTTTCTGTCTTTCAAAGAGATTAGCTTCTCAGATACTACCATGTTTCTTGCAAAAAAATACTCTTTACTTTGTGCATGAAGGAATGGAGATTACAATGCCAGACCCATTCTTGTCCCTTGAACACATAAGGGGTTTGGTGACACTAAATGAATCTACAAGAATAACCTGTGCCCACATACCACTTGTGAAAGCAGGAAAAAAAACAAACAAACCCTTGTCTGGGTAGCCATGAAGGTTATTTTGGAATATCACTTCTTACACTGCTTCCTTTTCTCTCAGCATTCTCTCCTCCTACTCAGTCTGTCTGGCTCTCAAGCTCCCCTCCCAGTTTGCAGTGGTCACTTTGGGTTAGTGGTTTGTGGTTCCTACAGAATGGTTGGCTCCTTTTTTGATCTGCTTTCCATCACCCAGCAAACAGGTGCTGTCCCTTCTGGCTTTTCAGAGAGCCTTTTTGCTCATCACAAGTATGGATATTAGCACTTGAAGCTTTCAAGACTGAGGTAGATACAGCTGTCAGAATCTGAATTTCTGGCTGGCTGATAACTGTCCTTCTAGTATGAAAAGAGACATTTGATGCCCTGTACACTAACTGCCAGCTCTAGAAAACTGAGCACTAAAATCTCAGCAGAATTCTTGAATTAATTTTGACCATCTTCCTGCGCCTTCTGAATTTTTTTTCCTAGGGGTGAGCAGGAGGAGGAGAGTTCCCAGCACCTGAAGAGAATAGCTTTCAAATTTACCCATCAGAGAGTTGCACAGCATTGTTCCCAGAGCAGCAGTGACCTCTGGCAGGCACATTCCTCAGGGGCTGCCACATCTGGCCAGCTCAGAGCAGGAGGAAGCTGAGCCCACATCTGTTCTGGGTGTGCAACAGAGTCAGTGTTCATTTTGGCTGGAGAATCAGGAGAGCATCCTTGTAAGTTTAAGCCAACCCATAGGTAGGTTTTTGCAGTGGGGCATTATGAGAACCCCTATACATTTTTTCAGGAGAGATTGTAGTTAATCTGTAATAAATCTTTTTAGTTAACTATTTCAGTCTAGTAGTGAGACATGCACCCAAAACATATGCACATCATGTGAGATGCACATAAACATGCACACCCAGGCATGCAGATTATCTGTGGGGCTCTTCATTTAGGAAGAAGGTCCCAGCTATTTGGTAAAGCACTGGGACAAATCCTGAGGGTGAGCACCATTCTGCCTGAAACAAGCTGATAACAGGTCATATAACACAGATGAAGTTGAAACCCAGTCCTTGGCATTTCTCATCCTTTTGTGTTCCAAGTGCTCCCCACAGCTACGTGACACTTTGCCACAAGTGGTTACATCTGCACATCATGTCCAATATATTTCTGAGGTGTAAAATGAGAGATGATCAGAGAAGTTCTGAAGTATCTGAAACAGGGGAACTATGAGCTCAATTAAAGCATTAAGTCTGAGTGTGGCACCAAGCAGGAGCTGGAAGAGGCCCTGCTCCAGGGGGAGCATCTGCCAAGTAACTCCTTATGGAGGGCAAATGTGCATTGCTTTGCCATGCTGATTATCAAGCAGTGTGATATCACTGCTCTCAGTATTCCCAGTGTGTAAGTGAAGTGGTGTGGGTACAGGCCAGGAGGGAGGATGGATGCCTACCAGCCCTGCCCTGACCATATAGGAGAGTGCTGGGTTTGTCATGCTGCCCACTGTCTCCGATCTCAGAGAGCAGGCAGCAGGCTGGGATGGGAGCATCCTTGTAGAAAAGCAAAGTATCCTTTTCCTTTGCTTCTAAGCAAGGAAAATGTCAGGAATAGTGCTAACAGCCATCTGACAGCAGATAGGAGTTGGGGGAAGGAAGAGGCAGAAAACACAGCCCTAAAAGATTATAACAGTGTAGTATAAAAAACTAGATAAAACAAGGCAAATAGTCTGGGGAGAGAGAGAGGGAGTTCTGCGTTTCTGCTGCAGACAAATGCACAACATTTCTCTGCAAGAAAATTTATCTATCATGCTGTCATTTAATTAATGACACTCAAATTGAAAGTGATGGGGAAAAGCACAAGGCAACACGAAAATGTACTGGAATGAGAAGACACATTCCAAAGGAGCAAAAAAACCCTTAGATGTGAAAAGCCAGAAGTTGGGCAGGGACTGAACAAGGCAAAGGCAAGCGAAGGGTTTCAGTGTTGTGCCCAAGAGCAGGGCAAGGCTGATCTCTAGCGGCTGCAGGCACAGCAGCTGCTCCTCTGCTCCTGCTCCTCTGCTCCTGCTCCGCTTCTGGAGGTGAGAAGTGTGTTCTAGGGGTGTCACTCCCACACCATAACCCAGAGCAGGGTGAACATTGACCCAGATTTGATTTTTTTCCCCCACCTTTAACTGACACATCAAAACGTATTTTCTCTTGCTAGGAAGCGGTTTCTGTAGCATCACTATCATGTGTCTCCTGGAACAGAGCTATGTCTCAAGGACTGGGCTGCTTAACAGGAATTGTTTGGATAAAAAAGGAAATATTGAATTTTAGATCATTCCAGAATTTTTTAGATTTTGGATCAAAGCAATTGGTTCTTTTTTATTCTCTGAATACTTGGCTTCTTTTACCTTTCTCTGTGGTGTCCAGTCTTGTTTGTTCTGTAACTGGTAGAAGGAGAAAAGATAGAAAAAGGTGAGGTAAAAGCCAGATGGGAAGCATTTTTCATTTCTTTGATATAGTTTTCTTCCTAGTTTTAATAAAAATAAGAAAAGTGGTTGCCTTTCATGCATAATATTTGCAGTGTTTTAACAAGAAAAAGGCATTTCTTTTGGGGGGAAAAAGGATGGTTCTTCTCCAGTAGAAAAATGCGATTCCTCCCTAAGCAAAGTGCACACTTGTGCCATCAGCCAGACAGCAAAGCAGTTCTTGCTCAAACATGCAACAGCCACTCAGTGTCTATGATGAAAGGATCTACTATCAGGCTTTCTGGTTTTGCTGTCAGTTTGATGTTAAAGGGAGAAAGGTGCACAGGTCTTGCCCAATGTAGTCAGTACTTCGTGCTGTGAGCTGATCAGGGCTGGGCTGGGCAGGGACCTGTGGAGGTTCTTCCAGGAGGACATGGCAAATAGTCATGCTCATGCCAGCATAAATTGCAAGCACAAACGTGTGCAGAGGGAGCTTCCCAGTTTCAGTATCTTTCCTGTAGCTGCTTGGAGAGGAGTTAGGGGTTTGGTGGGGAGAAAATGCTTGTCCAGGCTTCTGCCATGCAGGCACTGTGAAAAGCAGCAATTCAGTGTTCACGTCCAAGCATTTCAAAGCAACTCTGAATGCTTTCTGCTGGCTTCAGAGCCATTCTTTTTTCACATTCTGCCCCTGGCTGTCCCTCTCAGGGCTCCAGCAAGCAGCACTGAAAGCATTTGTTGCCCTGTGATGAGGAGCTGCCTGACAGCCAACAGGCAATAAAAGTCCTGCAGCCACCCGCTGCCGTCTGTGCGGATCCTTAGGCTGATTCATGCCTCTCTCTCCAGCAGCACAGACCCGACACATCCTGCTCTTTCTGGCATTAAGAGGGAGCCAGTCAACAGCTCTGCACTTATAGAGGAAGCAGCCTGTAGAGAAATGCCTTTTGCTGAGTCTTGTTGAGGGCTCCTCCTCATCCAGTGACACTCGCAATCAGCTACAGAGGCCAAGTGTCCTTTCAGAGGGCTCTCCTGGGCAGGCAGGCATAGGGGAATGAAAGAACTGCCTTACTTCCATGCTCTTTGGGGCTCTTCCATAAGAGGAGTGATGTTTCTTATGCAGGGTTTCCTTCCCCCCCTTGCAGTACACATAGGACAGACTGTGCTCCACGTTGAAGGGAGCACCAAAGGGGGTGATGGCTCTTCCTCCTCTGAACCCCATCCAAGCAGGGCTACTCTACTCCCACATTTGGAGGTCACAGTGATGGAAGACACACTGAAAAGTTTTTCTGCCTAGGGGATTGGTTGGCTCACCATCCCTGGAGGTATTTAAAAGTTGTGTAGATGTGGCACTTAGCGACTTGGTTTAGTCGTGGACATGGAAGTGTTAGATTAACAGTTGGACTCAATGATCTTTAAGGTTTTCTCCAGCCTAAATGGTTTTATGTTTCTATATGTATATAGCTGCTACAAGAGCATTGAAGCATTCTTTGTTATGGGCTTCTGCTTTTCTAGGTTTTCCAGCTCCTATTATGATCATAGTGCCATGACCTGCATTTTAAAGTAGGTTCTCTGGGAAATGCAGATCATGATCTGTAATAAGTGTATGAATTCCTATTAGCTTGAAAGTCTCATGTGGTGCTCTGCTTCTCTACAGCACAGACACACTGGAAGGGTAGGAGCCACCAGGACTTATGGCTTAAAATGGCATGGGAGTAACAGCCATGAGCTGTTGCAGTTTGGATCCTTACTGATACCTCTAGCTGTCCAGCAGCTTTGAATCAACATTTGGGGTCATGCTATGCAAAACAGGAGCACCTCCAGGAGCAAAGAACTGCTGCTCTCATCAGTGCTCACAAACTGCACGTGTCAAGGGGAAAGTTGAGGCCCCATCCCTAGAAGCATTCCAGGTGAGGCTTGCCAGGGCTCTGGGAAACCTGATCTAGTTGGGGATGTCCCTGCCCACTGCAGGGGGGTTGGACTAGATGACCTCCAGAGCTCCCTTCCAACCCAAATGATTCTGTGAAAGCCCTGCTCAGCCTGTGTGCTCACCATCATTTCTCATAGGTTAATGGCCTCTGCTAAATCAGCCCTAAAACATTTCTCCAAACACTGCTTAACTGCTTATATGCTTAGAAGTAAAATCACATTTAGCTGCCTTTAATGCTTTTCCTTCTCTATTTTTATGCATTAAGATCAATTTCATGAACTTTCCTAGGTAAGATGATTACCATCAGCAGGCAGAATGTAGTAAATTAATTATAGATGTATGTTAAATTACTTTCATTACCACTCTCAGTTCTGGGAGGGAGTTGGGTGAGCAGGATGACTGATAAAATGGTGTTTTCTTGTATTTCCCCCTGCAATAAGTATTTTTACTCGTCTGTCAGTGTTGTGTCTCAGCTCAGAGAAGCTGGAATTACACATTTCAGAAAATGGAAGTTCAGTCTAAAATTAAGCTCCAAACATTGTCAGCCAACTGTGGCTAAGACAGACTTGCTGGAAAACAAGCTGTCTGTTCAGGGTCTTCTACTGGCAGCCTTCAGGGATTTACAAAGGTGAACTTAGGGAGGATTCATCCTCTTAACATCAGATACAAGGGAGAAGGAGTCTCTTGCATTTGGGGTGTTGTTTCTATCCACTAAAACAATAACAGCTAGGATAAAAGCCAACATGAGTGGAAAGTTATTTTCCATATTCACCTTATAACAACCTTGATGCAGGATATTTTCTAGGGATAAATGACCAGGCCAGTTTAATGGCTCTCTGCTGAACTTCAGACTATCAACTTTTCACAGCCTATCATTAATCCCTGGAAAATATCAAGGTTCATGATAGATACGAGTGAAAAATAATACATCGTGTGAAGGTAAGCAGATTGCAAGTGTTTCATCATGTGCTGGTCCTAATTGCTAACTTCAGAGTACAAGGAAATTAGTACAACTTAGTTATACTGTAATTACTAAGCTGTTTCACTGCACTTCTATTTATATAGTATATAATTACTATCTTCTCTGGCCGAAAGCTGAAAACATGATATTATTGTCCCTCATGTTTCACACTCCAATGTACTACACAATACTGTTTTTTTGAAGGGTATCTGTAACAGATAAGTCAGAGGACAAATTGCCTAGCAGGTAAATTAATTTGATTTATTTCTAGCCACTTCACTCACAACCTAATTGGTTTTAAAAAAAAAAAAAAAAGTTTGGCAATGGCTTGCTAACAAAAAGGAAAAGAGTAAAAGACAACTGCAAACAGCCAGGCTGTTTTCCAAAATATTGAGCTTAGTGAGAAGCACACTTCTGGATATTGGGGATTTTCTAAGCCAGTCCATTGACAGAGGTCTCCAATTGAAGGCTTATCTTTAGAGAGGTGATGGCTCTGTCTTGTAGACCTCTGTTTAAATATCATAATCATAGAATCATGGAATGGTTTGAGTTGGAAGGGACCTCTGGAGGTCATCTAGTCCAACCCCCCCTGGAGTGGGTAGGGACATCCCCAACCTACCAGGTGACATGTTTGCACTCCATGCAGAAGAGCACCCACATGGCTGTAGCCCACCCTTTGAGCAGCAGGGATGTTGTACTTCTTGTCTCAGTTAATCAGCACAGTCACCTTTATTAATTCTTGGATAAGATAGGAAGACTGATTCATCTTCTCCACATCAACCCACTAGCACTGTTGTCCAGCAGACTTTTGCAGAACACAATATCTCACCAAGAACTAAGTGTGCTCAGAAAATCTTTCCATATAACTACTCACAATCTCAGGGTTAAGTTGACTTTCAGGAGTAACACTCAAGAACTCAAAAAAAAAAAAAATCCAAAGAAATGAGAAATATGAATCATTACACATCATGTTCCAGGTCACGAGCTGTGAAAAAACTTTATTACATGAGTTTTCCCTCTTGGAATAGTGAGAGGCCAGCCATGGAAAGCAAGGTGTGCTGCCTGCTCAGTCCCCAGCTGTGGTCTGGTGTCAGGAGTCAGTGCTGAAAGGAGCTCCCTTCTCACTCCACACTGTGCCTGGCACCTGGCTAGAACCCATCTGGCATCATCAAAGATGCTTTGCCACCAGATTGGAGTGACTGGCAGTCTTTTAACACATCA
Organism: Bucco capensis; assembly: GCA_013396975.1. Classification (NCBI taxonomy): domain Eukaryota; kingdom Metazoa; phylum Chordata; class Aves; order Piciformes; family Bucconidae; genus Bucco; species Bucco capensis. The sequence continues at coordinate 78,986 of VWZO01015965.1, read as the reverse complement.
GTCCTCACATCACTAGGGAATGCAGCTCTTGCTTGTGAGGTTTTAGCTTGTGGATTTTTCCTCTGATCCAGTGGAGTGAAACTGGGATGTGGGTACATGTATGTAGGGACTATCTTGGATGTCTGAAGCACATCAGAGAGATTTCCTTCCCCACACTGCCTCTGCAGGAGCAGGCCTGCTGTGGTTTCTGTCAGATGTGTAGAAGTGCCAAATAAAAACCCCACAGTCTGCTGGGAGAATAATTAGTCTTGGCAAGTTTGCTCAACAAGCACTTACTATACACAGTATCAATAGGTGATAGGTAGAGTCTGTGGTTTTTTCTCTTAATAATGCATGGATTCTCCTAGATACCCTGAGGATCTCTCTCTGGAGTTGTGTTTTGTGATCAGATGGGCATAACTAATGGCCAGGGCTGATTGTATACTGATTAAAAACTACTTCTGAATCTTATCTGTCCAGGAAGGGAATGCCAAGACCTGCAGTATGAGGGAAATGCTTGTTCCTATTTTGTTGCTGTTATACCAGCTCATCTCTTACTAGCAGCAAGCACTAAACAACTCTACTTTGCACATCAAAGGGAATCCAGGATACGTAAGGAATCCAATGTGTCTGAGTTTAGTCAGAATTAGACCTTTGTTTTTGGTGAATGGGTGCCTTCACCTTCTCAGAAGCTGATGGATTTGACGAGGAAAGCACAAAAGACATTCTTGTTTGGTGCCTATCTAAAACAGCATTATTCCCACAGAAGGTGGGAATTCCTCATGTGACCCATTTTGGTGGGACAAATGCCACAGCAGGGTCACATCTTGAGAGGTGCTCAGCTCTGCAGGACAATGGGTTGTGTATTTTTTTAAAGGGGAATTACATAATGATGTTACCTGTGATAGCAGGGTCTTGACCATGGTGGTATAGAAGATCTATTTACCTCCCTATGTTCATTTTTTGGGGTGTCAGAATGTAAATCAGCCTCTCTCCAAGCACAAACACAAACATAACAATGCTTTAGTGAGTGCCAAAGCAAAGGGCAAAGCAAGTCTTTGTTTTTGAGTTGCACTGCCATTATGGGAAGCTTTGCTGACAGTTATGAATGTCACTCCTCCAAACAATCTCACACAGTCTAAATCATACTATTTTATAGCCAGTGATATCATAGAGGTCATGAAAGGTGTCTTTTAAATTCATTCCTCAGTGTAATCTGAATGCACCTGGATTGTCTACAAGGCACTTTCTGAACGCAGCCAAATAAATTTGGTGTCAGGTGCCACAGGGACTGTCCTGGATAATCTCATGTGTTGTCTAAAATGATTGCATATTTCAAGAATATAGGTTGACACTTCATTTTGTTTGTTTGTTTATTTGCTTGCTTGTTTTAAACAGTTACTACCAAGTTACTTCCTCTCATTCATAGTTCCAGACCTCTCTGGTTGCCTCATGTGTTTTGACACTTCAGAGTAAGTGTTAAAATATTTGAATTCCTCCTCCAAGCCTTTAAATTTGGAAAGTTAAATATAGGGAGGGGGAAAGTGAGGGGAACTATAAATAAGAAATAAGGATGTGGGATAAACCTAAATCCACTCCATGGTACTTGTCACACTTCCCCATCAAATCCTTCTTGTGCCTCCTCAGCAGAACAGGGTTGCAAGGGAGTGCTGTGTTACTGCTACTTTGTTGGCTTCTTTTGGGGTTGTTGGGAATGATGGTTCAGCAACAAAATAAGGTTATTGTAGGAACTTAGACAACCCTGGAAGGAATGGGCAATTCCTTATAAGAAGGTCACAAGCTAATGAATCGTAAAAGACATCTAATTATTGCACTGCAATGGAAGTGTTAACAATCATCCTTGCACATTAGCTATCCCAAATATGACCCATATGTTCATGGTACTACACTCACACCTCTTGACTTCCCTACACGGGTGCTTTCCAGACTTATGAATGCATGTAACTGTGAATATTGTGTTCAATTTGCCACACAAATCACTAAATGAGATGCACAGGCAGCTCCTACTCTTTCACAAGAGCTTTTTTTTTGAATGGATATTTCATATTGCACCAGTCATTTTCAGCAACTGAATTTGTTCTTAGGAAAGTTTGAGAGTTTTCCAAACCTGGAGTACAGCCTGAGCCTGCAAGGTGTTAAATTCATGATATCTGATTCAGTCAAGCATTTCTAGGGCTTCTCAAAAGCTTAAAAGTGCACAGTCATTTGGCATTGCTTTGCTGCATTGATTAGTGAGATGAAGTGATCAGAGGTTTGAACCTACAGGATATCAGGGAAGAGGAAGGCCACCCACCACTGAAAACCAGCCATAATTGACGAAATGGTAGAAATAGTGCCATAATCTTAAAGACAGTGTATGTTTCTATGAGAGGAGGTTGAGTAGATAAAATGAAGTAGCTGTTCAATGGTAGAAGAGTTCTAAAGCATTTTTCACCCTCAGGGAGAGGTTAACAAAGGTGTCTCTTTTCCAGAGGATTTTCACAGACAGCTGAACAAAAAGGCTTTTATTGAAGATGTTAGCTATATTAACAAAGTTTTATGATCTGAAAACTTTGGGTTTCTGCTAGAGGAACTCAGCTCTTGCAATAAGGACAGCTGAGGATCCAGGTCACTGCTCCTAGAATTAATTGATACAACTTGGTGGGAAGGTATGAAAATCATCCTGTCAGATCCTTGCCAGGTCATTCTCAGCTGCTTTCAGACTCATGGCCTACACAACTGGAGGTGTGAGTCAGGCTGGCCCAGATCACTGATAATGTCAAAGAAACTGTGGGGCAAGAAGCTCCCAGTAGTGGTCCTGGGATAAGGAGCTACAACTAAGAGGTTGTCTTACCATGCAGGTGGAGACAGGACTAGAAACCCCAAGAAGACAAAACTCCTTACTGACTAGAAAGTCAATATCACTCTACAGATCACAATGGGCAAAGAGAAACTCATTTCATTTTGTTAAAAACAGTTTTATTAAGTATATGAAAGCTTCCAGAAGGCATACTGGAAAATGTTCAGGACCTCCTATCAATGCCTTTTCTTATGAAATACCATAGAAATATTTGGCAGAAATTAAGAGTATTAAAAACACAGTAACAAAAGCCTAAGTAAATTGCATAGATTTGGGGTTTCAGAGAAAGTATGAGATACTACATAAGGATAAAATATAAGTCCTACTGAAGTCAATGGCCAAAGACCATTTGTGGAACAAAAGAAAAGGGTTTGTACAAGATAAGAATGATCTAAGTTTAGGAGTATACTGTATTTAAGAAAGTTGTTTTACAAGTCATTCATCAAAGTGTGTAGACGAGTGACAAGTAAATACAGTTCTTCAGTGACAAAGTTACAGAAATAATACTGTCTGATCACATAAAGGTACCACTGGAGCAAAGAAAAAGCACAACTAGGTTTTGGATTGGTGTTAGCTCTAGATTTGGGTGATCTGCATGCAAAATCCTTGGTTTTATCTAGTCACTTGGAGCTAAAACCGCGAAGCCTAGCCGCAACAACGGAGCTAAAACCACAAAACACTGATGATTCAGCTACATGATGCCATGCTCAGCATCCATGGCTCTTGGGCAACAGATGCTTACTATAAAACACATCACTTCTGTCAGAGTCCAGATCTCAAAATTACCACCACTGAATGAGAGTCTTCTATGTGACCTCAGCTCCAGCTCTGCATCAGTGATGTTGGGAAACTATTTCATGCCATAGGATGATATGAGGGTACCAGATGTTGCAGTGCTAACAACGGAGAGGTGCCTAATCCATCCCCCAAAAGGGGAGGCAGTTGTGTTTGGATTCCCTCCAGGGTGGATGTAACTTGAACCAGTTAAAAAAAGATACATGGCACAAGATTGCAGCTCTAAGACAGTGTTTAAAATCATTAATCCTGTGTAGTATGAAGCACAAAGGCTGCACTGCAGAGAGGGCTGTGGTTTAAAGTATGACTAGCCATTGTATTTCCTATCTTCTAGCAGGGGGATACCTGCGCTCAGCAGGGTTTTCAGGCACCAAACTTAGAGCAGTAGATCCCATTTCAGCATGGCAAAGCTTTATTCACCGATGCAATGATGCCCACAGCTCCTCTGTGCTTCAGTTCTTCATTTGTACAATTAATTAATAGTGACAATACTTACAGTCTCACCAGGGTGCTGTAAAGAAAAAGCATGTTAAAAATGGTAAGGCACTCAGAGATTGGATAATAAGGACTTTGTAGGCTCCTAGGGAACATTTTAAAGAATTTGCACTGTTTGAATGCAGATGGAAGTTTAAGCCCTTAAAGACTAAATTTCTGCTCCATGCAGACTAAAGACCTGAAAGGAGGACTCCTTTAGCCTGTCAACCTTGCACTGGCCCCCTGCATAACATCATCATTCTCAAGGCATTCTGCTAAATGCAGAGGTCCCTGAGAAAGACCCAGGTGAAGTCATGATGCTCCACCCCAAGTTAGTTCCTTCCTGGTGCCTTGCTGCCACCACACACAGGCATGTGCTGCACTGCTTCTGTTCAGGCAGCTCTCTCATGGCATTCCCAAGATGAATGTGAGGTCTGGTTTACATTTCCATGAGACAGAGGTGCAAGTCACAGTGCAGCTGGCACTGGAAGGCAGCACCAGATCCCTGGGATAAATCTGACACTCAAAGAGAGTCAAAAAGCTCTGACTGCCTGATGAGAAAGTCCAACCACCACAGCACTAGTGCAAAGCCCATTCAGGCTGCTGGAAGGGCTCTGCACTGATGCTGATGGCTATAGGCCTTTTCAGTGTGTAGAGTTGTAGTACAGGAAATAAAAGTGGGATGGTTAGCTACATCCTTACCCAGCCCCTTTGGGAAATGGGAAAAATCTAAAGAAAAATGTTGCAGGACCTTTGGTATGCAAATAGATACTGCACTGTGTCCCAGCACTTCATAAGAAACTAGACTCATTTCTGTTCCAGTTTTCTTCTATGACAAAGTAGAGGATGCACACAGCAGACCAGAGAGCAAAATTTAAAATCCTAGTGTGGTTTCACACGTGTGTTCACTTAAGCAACCCAGAAGTACTTCCCCATTCAGCCTATGAGAAGAGGTTTAAATTTCATTTGTGCCATTCATTTCCTTCTTTAGTCCTTCTCGTTCCTCTCCCAGAGGTTCCAGCTCAGGCCCATCCTGTGCAGTTTCTTTGTTCCAGTTATTTCTGCCCTCACTTTCTGTCCTTACAGAGTGAGGATCCTCTTCTCTTGCCTTTCTTTTCTTCTTCTCCTTGGCGAGCATACAATAATTATAATAATTCATGATGAACAGGAAGGTTCCTGCCAGGACCATCACAGCTCCACATTTAATGAACATGTATTTATAGTCCCCAAAGGCATCAATAAGAGTTCCTGTAAAACATATATTAATAAAATAAATAAAATAGAAAGAAACTGAGAGATGAAGGTAAGAATATTGTGTTTTCAGATCCTAAATATAAAGGTATACCATGGTGTCTTTAGGATAAAACAAGCCATTCTCTGGACTTCTGGTCTGTTCCACAAATACTCTGATGCTGCAAACGCTTCATACATATTCCACCACGTAGCCTATGGTTAGCTAACAGTGATACAGGTAATAATACCTATAATTTCTACACTTAAGTAAAGGAGACAGAGAACCTACGCTGTAAAGCCTAGATTTTTCAAGCACACCTATTTTTTCCATGCAGAAACGAAGTCATCTGATCACAGAGGAGTCAGTCTTTCCATTGACTCCAGTGATCACCTACAAGGACATCCATTTAACTTGGTAGTCCTCAGGCTGCAAATTGGGAAGAGCTTTGTGAGATGGCATCTGGTTACTGGGTCTTGTCTCAGACTCCTGCCAAAGACCATCCAATTTATTCCACCACGGGTCATTCACCAGCATTACAGGGGCCTCAGCTTTTGGTCACAGCTGCCCTTTCTGCATTTATACTGATCTAAAGATGAAAGGACACTGTGTGGAACTGGAAAACATTAGTTCCAGGGAAAGCAAAGATAATGCTGTCAGTGTCAGATAACTTCAATGCCAAGACAAATGTGACAGGTTCTTCTCAAAGGTTAATGCCTCTGCTATGGAGTTGCAGAGTAATTGAAGGGAGATGGCTTAATTGAAATGTCAGTGTTCTCCATTATGTCAAAATGTAATGCAAATCTTACTGGGATTATGATCCTGAGCATTAATCCCCATTCACTGGTGCAACACAGACCATTCTTAACATCCCAAATCCTAATTAAAGTAAGACCCATTCCTAACCTGGCCTTCACAATACAGATAGTCCTCCTTGAATGTGGCCCGTTATCCATTAGCTCTCTGACTTTTTGGAATATGCTCTCCTCCTTGAAAAGAGAGACCTTTAATAACTTCCTGACTGCTCCCTAATGTTGAAAAGCTGGTGATTAATTACCCCACTGCATTACACTAATAAAGGATTTTATGGCCACCAAATAGATTCCACGATCAGGAAAAAAAATAACTGGTTTTGGTCCATGGTTCTTCCTGAATCATTCTTAGAGGTCTTGGTAGACAATTTTCAATGCACTGTGTTTTTCATGTTACTGTTACAGCTAAATGCTAATTGCAACAATTTTTCCTATTCTGCTAATCAGGATGACCTAAAGGTCTCCTAAATAGGTTTCAATGAGAGTTTTGATGAATAGAGTATTGGAAAATTCAACAGTAGGATAGTCTTGCCTCTTTTCCTCTGAGAATAAGATAAAGTCATAAAACACACTGGGAACAATTTACGTAGTTCATTAAAGCAGAACCTTGCAGTAGGTTATTAAAATGCCAAAGAACTAATAAATTTGCTGCTTATTAAAATGGTGGGGAATATCCTACAAAACTAATATTACTGATTATTACACAGAACTGTTTTAGCCTCATTAGCAATCTCTAGTCATTAACTTAATCTCCCACACGGAAAATGATATCATTCAGAAGATGGTAATTCTAAAATTGTATTTTCTTTTGTTTGTCATTAATTAATGAATCTTTAAGACAGCAAGAGGATACAGCTGCTTCTGTCACACTGCATGAGCTACATGGTAATATGAAGAATTAAGTGGCTCTGCAAGATATGTCACACAGACTATTAGCCAACTCAGTTCTGAATCCAGGAAATGGGTTTAAATTGCCTTCTTTCTGTGCATTCTTTACATTTATTATGATAGTGTCATGTCAAAAGAATTAGCAGAGTTTGACTTTTATACATCCAGATACAAAAAGAGTACACCCCAGCTAACTAGACATTTTAGCACACTTAAAGGTGAGCAGTTGTCAAAGTTGTTATTCAAGCTTGCAAGCAGGTGAAATGCAAATTGTAGGAGAGGGGACATAGATAGGATGGTATCTATACACTGAGAAGATGTCACCAGTAAAGTCATTTCATTCACAGCCAACTCAGATTTGATAAGGACTGTACGTGAGCCAAATGCCAGATTCAAATATTGTATATTCCAGACATGCTGTGTTCCTTGTAGATAAAGAAGTGAGTACATGCTATAGAAGAAAAGAAGCAGAGGCTATTAAAGTCACAGGAGATCACAGCTCCCACTTATCTTTAGGACTGTAAGCCCTGCCAGAGGTTCAGGACTGTCAGCATGGACCTTTCAGTGTCTCTGCCTTTTGATATTTCACACCATACCATCCAAAATAACTTTAGTTATTTATTTATTTTCGGCACAGCCTTAAATCTGTCAGATGCACTAAGATGGCTGAAATCAGTAAGCAGAAGTACTCAGAGCCCTAGAGACAAATAGTGAGGCTTAGGTTTGAGTCAACAAGAGGATTTCACAGAACTGTTGTGGTTTATTGTGCTAAACTGTGATGGACTCTGGTCTTTTGCAACAGGAGGAGTCTCCAGGAGGTGCTGTCTGAAGTGCAAGGTTCTTGGAGTTGCAGAAAGTTCTAATGTGCAAGTCCAGTTCAAGTGGTTTGAAGGGATCAGGGTCTCTAAGATCATTCTACAAACTGTTGATTTCAACTGGAGGACTACACAAAAAGGAGTAAAGAGGGAATGCTGGAGGAGATTCCTAGGACCTGCCTTCTCTGTCCAATTACAGGTAGAAAAGCGGTGGGTGGGAGGTGGGGAAGCCCCATTTAGAACTACTTTTTACAAACTATGCTTGCAAGAGTCTGTAAGTGCCAAGGCAGTGGAAGCAGAGGAAGGAAACTTACTCACCTCCAATAGGTGGTCCCAGCAATATCGTGCAGCACTCCGCGATGGTCACCAGGCCAACAGCGCTTGTGAACCGAGCAGCTCCCACGAGGTCCATGAGGGTCTCAAAGAGCATGGCACAAACCATGCCAAAGGCCAAGCCATAAAAGGCAGAGTAGATGATGAGCCCTGTGTAGCCAGTGGCCAGAGGGCACAGGAGGTGGCAGGTACCATTGAAAGCAATGGAGAAGCTGAAGAAGTACTGAATCCGTGGCCTCACCCACCTGCTGTTTGCAATGATGCCAGTGGCAGGGCGGGCAATCATATCCACGATAGCAAGGATGGAAAGGAGGAAAGCAGCTGAATATTCATCGATGCCAATGTGCTTTGCATAGGGTGCCAGGAAAACAATGGGGGCAAAAAAACCCAGGAACATGAGCACGTTTCCAATCAGGTAAATTAAGAACCCTCTGTGCTTAAAGAGAGAAAAATCAAGGTACTGATTGATTTTTTCACAGCAGTCTTTTTCTTCTTCCTCTTCTGTTCTGTTCTCCATGGGGACGTTTGTGGGACTACTCATTTCCACAGCATTTTCAGTGACCTCTGTTTTCAGACATTCCTTCCCTTTCCCAGCCACCTGGGGTTTGACTGGTGCTGTGGGTGCCCCAATGGGTCTGAAGAGAGCTCCTGCCACGCAGCAGTGTAATAAAATTGCCCCAAGAATTAAAAAGCTTCCCCTCCAGCCAAAATTGTCAAAAAGGAACTGGTTGAGAGGAGCCAGGGTGCAAAGCATCACAGGACTCCCTGCCATAGCAAGGCCATTGGCGATGGGTCTTCTCTTCAAAAAGTATTTCCCTATCATTATCACTGATGGCTGGAGGTTGAGAGCAAGGCCAAATCCTGGAACAGAGAAAGATAGTTGAGATACACAAAGGATTGAAGCCCATTTATTCTCAGCTGATTGTGTAAAACAAATTCATGGACAATTGGTCCACTGATGGCTCTGAAGCATGATAGTCTGCATGCAAACTTTGCTCAGGCTATCCCTAAGCTTCTGACTGCTGTCTTTGAGTAACCAGACCCCAGAAAGACACTTTCAGTCAGAGAATGCCTTTTCCTTTTGCAATGCAAAACTCTTGGGTGGCAAACCTAGCACAAAAAGGTTACTTCAGAATAAATTGAAAATATACCCTTATTGAATGCTGGCTGGTTTTGTCCAGACACAGCAGTTTCATTGGAGAAGAGGATGGATCTCTGGAAAATAAATTAAAAATGACAACTCCCAGTCTGAGGAAGATTGTTCTGGCTTGGACAGTGCTCACTACCAAAGCACATCCTTCTCACACATAGCTGGGGCTGACAGCTCCTTTCATGGGTGGTGAGTACCCAACACTGCTGCCAGGCCTACAGAGAATACCTACAGAGAAAATAACATCACCTTTCTCAGCCACTACTGATTTAGTAGTGTGAGCAATTCAGGTCTGATGTAAAAGATGAAGAGGTCTGCAAGTACACAGCAAAATAGCTACTAAGGATGGTAATTAAACAGGACCCTAGAGTGTTTCTTTTAATTAAAACTTATTTTTATTGCATTAGATGTATAAATGGTATTATAAATCTGCATTGCTAATGCAGTTAGCCAGTTTCTCCTTCACAGATGAAATCTGAAGTCAGGTACACCAAATGCTGGGGTGGTCTCAATGTTCTGTGATTCTCTTTGAGAGCACTAGCATATAATAATCTCTTCTTCTTGAACAGTTCTATGATGTGCAGCATTTCCTTTAAAAGTTAGAGATTCCATCAAAATGACATTTATAAATCATGCCACATATTTTTCCACCCGTCTTTCAGGAAAGAATGAGTCACATTAGAACAAAGCAGAAATGCAATCCCTGAAGTGATTATATCAGAGAACATGAATCTTGAAAATAGGGGCATGCAGATTTTTTTCTCATTCATTAGTCTATATAATTAGTTTGTTTAACTCTGCAGTACATAATTAGGCATATTGCTTTACAGAAGAAAATTTAGAAAGGTCAAGGTCCTCAAAATTAATTAAGGAACACTGTCATTAGTTGCTGATAGAAGAGAATCCAACTGATTCAGCATAATTCAACCCATGCTGGATAGCTTCAGTCTGAAAGGTTTTACAAAATTATGGGGTTTACCAAGTCTAAGTTTCTTTTTTTTTTTAATTACTTGGAAGTTTACAACGTTAAAAATAAACTGAAAGGGCAACATGTTAAAATTAATCTTAATATAAAACATTTTCAGCATGAACTTTTCTAGCCAGTCCGTGTATTTGGTAGGGCATGACTTTGGAAAGTACAGCCTGCTCCTAATGCCTAGGGAGCCAAATTCATCCCCATGAAAGGGTTGATCTGAGGACTACGAAGGCAAAATATATCATTGCTTAGAGAACATCCTTGATAGTGTTCATATACAGAAATGCATCCTCCTTCACCTGAGAAGATGCAACCCAGTAGATTGGCATTTACTTTAACTTTGTATTTGCTAGGCTGGCAGAAACAGAACCATCATTTCCAAAGAATCTTTTTTGGTAGAGACCTACCACATGTCATGCAGAGAAGGCAAATCAGACTGGATGCCAGCTACCCACTTAAACAATAATCAACTCAAATTCTTTATTATGTGAACATGAATTTGCCAGTCAAACAAATCTAATTTAATATTACCTCATGCTCTTCCCATTAATTAAATTTGGAGAGTTTCAAACTGGCTGACTGGAATTTCAATTTACTCTAATCTTTTGGCTGACTTTAGTTGGAAATATTTAAATCCATTCTATTCCAGGTTTCAGAAACTACAGCAGCTTTTCCATGGCTGAAATAATTTCTCAATCAACCACATTTTCTCCTCCAAGGGATAAGACAGAGAGGCCTACCAGTGGTGTTGCATGAAAAGAAGCAAGCCTATGCCAGAAGGAGCATCCTTCCCTAGAATAAATATATCTCCCTCATATTAGAAGAAAATAAATGGTGCTACAGGACTGAACTGTGTAGCTATTGATCTTATTCTTTCTTTATTAGCAAGAGAAGATCCAGCCAGATATTTCAATGCTCAACATTAACAGCTGAGGCAAAGACTCTAGTCTCATTAGTAAACATGATTCCCTTTTTTTTTGTGGCAGTCTAATTGGTACAGATTGAGCTAAACTCTGACCAGTCTTTATAGCCTTGTAGTTAGCTTTGAAATTTGCTGCTTCTACATCAGACTCGAAGAAGATTTGCACACCCAAATACCTGTTTAATGCATCCAGGCTGGCATCTCTCCAGATTGACAGCTTGCAAACCCCCATTTATTTTTCTAAGTGCTATAGGGAAACAAATGAGGATGAGAACATGGGGTTTACAGCCTATGCAAAGTGCCTCATGCAGCTCACAGCTCAGTGCCAGCAAGGACAGAGCTGCTGCAGAGCTGCCTCCAACAGCAGAGCCTGCTCCCTGCTCTGCATGCAAATGGCAAAAGACATAATCAAGAAAGCAAATGAGATTGCCATGCCTAATCCCTCCACCACAAACAGATACTTCCTGCTCTGCTCCTCTGGAAAGATTTCTATTAATATGCCAAAAGCATAGGATGTAGCAGAGACCTCCTAGTACCAACTACCTTGTTTTTATCTCCATCCCTGCAAATTACATGAACAGAGTCTTCTACATCACTCTATTTCCTTTGCAGGCTAGTAGGAAGGAGCCTTGCAAGTGTGTGATGGTTACAGGTTGCTCTACAGTAGGTGCCTTTCCAGAAGTGTCTCTCTCTCTCTCCTCATACAGTAATGCTGTCTCAGCTGTGTGGTGAGCAGGCAGCTTCCTAATTGCCCTTGAATGCTTCCCTGTTAGGCCTGACCAGTGACAGCACTTCAAGCATAATTAGAGGCATCAAGCATGTTAGGAGGATTACAAGCATCTTCCCTTCTCTGTCAAATTAATATTCCTTCCCCAGCACACACACCATGCCTGGAAATGATGGGTTATTAGCTAGGACCCCATCCATACAGTTGTGCTCATTCAGCAAGCAGGAGGGAATGACAGAGACAACAAGAAGCGTGCTGTGAGGAGATGTCACGGCACTAAAGACAAGGAGATATGGAGGCAGTTTTCCTCTGCGCCCTGTCACTGGTATGAGGGTTAAACGTGTGCATTGAGTACAGCTCATACTACCAGTTCTTTGGGGTGGGCAAAGATATTCAGAGACCAAAAGAAAAAGAGCAAGGTCTTCATAAATCCTAGGCCCATTGGGCTTTGGCACAAAAATTCCCTCCTGGCATGTTTTTAGACAAGTACGTTTGAAAAGAGGAGTTGGTGCCATCCTATAGTCCTGTTCTTTGCCTGAGCCCTTCTGCTCACCAAAGTGTATATATTTTTAGCTAAGGATTTATGTTTTCCATGTGCTAATCCAGCATTAGTCAGCTTGCTAGAGGACATTTGTTTAGTAGGGAATGATGCAAGCTCATGCATCAACAAATATTGAGTTCATCCATGGGAGACATTGGCTATTTTTGTTTTTCATCACTCCATATGTGGAATCTTTTTCAAGGAATCTGTAAAAGTTATCCCTTCAGTAATAACACAGAGGCATCTAAGCACAGTGGCTCTCCTTAGAAAGAATAGAGTTTAAGACAGAGAATCCTACATGGGGATTTATTCACTATTGTACAGATTTAATAAAGCAATATTGGTGTAGGAGAACAGAGTGACAAGCTTTCTGTCCCAATTTACTTTGCTAGTGGCTGGTTTTATTGATTTTTAAATGTTGAGCTCACACTTTTCATGTTCAGAAGGCAACAACACTTAATGTGGCTGCAGAGAGATAGGGAACATTCATTAAAGTACACACCTTGTAACCTCAAAAGCCAATTTTGAATTCATTGTGTCATGTTTTCAGGCAGATGTCCTATCTGCACTGGAAGAAACATTGACTGTACCTTAGCCAAAATAATCAAACAAAATGCTATGCATCTATAGTCACACAAGTGGAGAACTCTGATCCAATCCCTCTTTAAAAGCAAAAACCCAGCAGGCTCTAAAGATGCAGGATTAAGCCTATGCCTTCTCCTGTTTGAGTTTCCAGTATAGACATTCATATTTCAGTACAGATAATTCAAATTGTAACTTCAATAAGGAAACATTTTTTTTTTTCTCAGTAGGGAGAATATTGCATATTTTCAACCAACTCCAGTATTTATCATTTTAAGATAAAGGACCTCCTAATCTCACAGGCAGGAAAGGGGCAAGTAAACTAAGGCAAACACCTGAAATCTCACTTCACATATGTCGTAGAGGCAAGATAACACACACGAATATAGGAACACAGGTGCTTTCTTCATAGTTGCACTTGTATCTCCGAGAGCTTGCCTAGCCCAGGGCAGAGTGCAGTCAACCTGTGTTCACTTCAGCAGGAGCTGAGGGCACTGGTGGCCATGCTCACCATTGCCTCTGGCCAAGCGCACTCATGTGCAAAGAGCACATTGCCTGCTAAGATCCTGCACGCGATGTTCAGCCAGGAATGCAGAGCGTGGCAGGGGATATGCTCTCTGCTAAAGTTCATCTGGAGCAGTTAATAAGTGAGGGCCCTTGTCCCACCAGCTTTTTATCTCACCAGCTCCCAGTTGCATTTAGCTGAAGTGCCCAAGTGTGTAGGCCCTCAGCCATCAAAGTAAACCTCAAGTGTGGCTGCAAAGGAGACGCTTTCCTCTTACCTGTAATGAAGCCCACGCAGATGTAGAGCTGCAGGATGCTGGTGCAGAAGGCAGCTGAGACCATGCCAATGCCACAGAGCAGGCCTCCAAACATAACCACGGGCCGGCTGCCATAGCGGTTCACCAAAATACTGCTGATGGGACCTGGGGAAAGAGGGAAAAATGGTCCTTGAGGTAGGTGTCTTCTGACAGAAGGGCATGATTGACACAAAGCGAGTAGAACTCTGCAATATCAGTGCCCTCAAGGTCCTGCTGATACAGCTTCTGGGGTGACTTCAGGAAGAAAACAGAAAAGGAGAGAAAGATGATCCGGACTGTGTGAAGATGACAGCATGTCCCATGCCATACAACAGCTGTGTAGTCAGTGACAGCTCCTGCCCCCAGGACTTTAAAGTGAAATTAGAGAAGGCAAATGACAATAACAAATCAGGTGAACACATGATCCCAACAATGGAGTGTCTTGATTTATTATGATGCTAAAGCATGCACACAAAGCAGTGGTTCATATTATGAGGCTGATATCATGAATGCTGTTGCATTTTTAATGCCTCTATTTAATGCAATTCCAATACTGCTGACCAGGACTGAAGCTTCAGCAGAACAGTTGTTAATTAAATCTTAATAGCAGTCTTTGTAGGTAGAAACTATTTGGGATGATGGATTAACTGAAGAGCAAAGGAACCAGTTGGGTCTTGCATTTACGTAAAGAGGTGGTTCAGGAAAGTGCAAAATTATGAAATAGGGAAATGGCTTAACAAAGACTGCACACTGAGAGGAAGCATTGAAATCTGAGGAAGTGGAACATGCCAGCAGCTCTGGGTGGAGGAGGAAAGAAGAGGAGCCTGGTATATAGAAGTCTCAACCAGCCGGAGGACTAGCAAAAATCAGAATCACAGAATAATGTATGTGAGAGAGACTTTAAAGGTCTCAGGACCAACCTCCTGCTCAAAGAAGAGCCAACTCTGAAGTTAGATCAGGCTGAGAAATCAGAATGAGAGAAAGCAAACTGAACAAGAAAGAGTGGTCCAGAAGCCAAGCTATGAGATGTAAGAAAGATTCTGTATAGCTCAAAAGCTTTGAACCAAAATGCTGCAAAAACAGTGCTGAAAATGAGGCAGGGGGATATAGGCAGCATTTAGTATCTTATCTTCCCTGACTATTTCTGATGCTCCTCAGCACACAGCAATGGTGTTTTGGAGCCTCGTGTGCCTATTTGCCTTCATTCCTACCATTACAAATGGCACACACCATTCACACAGAGATTACTGGAAATGGGTATTTTAAGCTTACAACATCTCTGAAGAGTTTGACTGTGGAATCTACCTCACCAGAGAACCATTTGCTAGAAAGTGTCCAATAGCCCCTCAGCATGGCTGACAGCATCTGAACAAGTTCTCAGCTGTTGTAGTGCACAAGAATCAAAAATAGGATGTATAAGTGGTTGAAACTAAGGAATAAAGCCCATAGATTTTAAATACTTGCCATTAGATATCTAAGGTCAAAACACTCCTAATTTAAGTACAGACAAGCACAGTCTTAACAACCACTCTGTTACTGCATGATCTGTGAGCCAGTCCCATGGAATGCACCATTCCACTCAAATTTCTGAGAGTGGATAATTACACTAATTAATTCTCACACATGCATCTTTTGGCTGAACAGAGCACTACAGAATTCAGGGAGAAGTTTTGGACAAAGAGATACATATGTCAGATCAGCACAGCAGGAAAGGGATTCCTTTCTTGCTGACTTTCCCCTGGTCAGAGCCTAGACTTGCATCATGCTTGAGATGGTCTCAGCATGTCCTGTAATTCAACAGCTCAAGCCAGTGTTCCTCAGAAAGCACCAATATACTTATCTGCAGCCTAGGGGCACATGACTCTTCCATTTTTCAATTTTCCACATGTCCACCTTTCTCCAGAATCAATCTAATTGCTCAACTAAGAAAATGTGGTTTCGATTACCTTCTCCTGCTGGAAAAAGGACTTTCACATTGGCCCTAAAACAACAGGATGTCATACCATGGAGCTCATGGTTTAAATCCCATGAGATTTCTAGTAAGGTCTCTCACCTGCTCAGACTCGGGGCAGCTCCTTGAGAAGCCCCTGCTATGAGAAGTAAACCAAAATACTCTGTATGTCCCACTCTTGCGGGATCAACCTTGGGAGAAGGGAAATATGGATCCACATCCCTCTCACTCGAGCTTAAAAGCTGTTGTATTGCCTTTACCCATCAGCAAGGATGAGTCTGGCCATGACAGCAGATGATGAACTGGAAGGGGCTGAAAGCGGGACACTTTCTGCTTTGCTTCCCACCTATGGAGATAACCCAGGGTAGAGGCTGGAGCAGATGATAGCAAAAGTTTGTATGCCATCCCCTGGCTTTATAAATGAGAGCACCCTGGGACACCCTCCATGAACAGGTAGTATCCTCAATTACACCCAACTTGCCAGCCATCACTTATTAAGCCACAAGACCACAATTGCTCCTTGTTCTTCTCTTGTGTCATCTCTCAGCAATGCTTTACAGCAGGTTTACATGAACTTCACCAAACATCCTTCATCTGCTGTGACCAGCATTATTAGTTTTACAGAGAGATAATCCATCCCATGTATTTGCCAGTCTGGGTGGGAGAGCTGTGGTCTCAAAGGTATTATCTGCCCAGGTTGGACTGATCTTACAGGGAACTGTGACCAACTTCAGAAGCAATTTCCTTCATGGCCTGAAACCTTAAGTCCAGGCCCTGTGAGCCTGAGTGACAGTATTTGATCTCCTTTACCAGCGTCATCTACATAGGACTGAGGCTTAGAGATCCCTAAGGTACTAAGTGCAGCCAGTTAGAGGAGAAAACAGGAGCACAGCATCTGGACTAAAGCTTTCTAGCCACTGGTGAATCCACAGCAAAGGCCATGATGAGCACTCAACTTGCAGGAAAAGCATCAGCTGGACCTAAACTTTACAAGACACCAGAGAATCCAACCCAAGGCCTCAAACAGCTGGGAAAACAAACTTCCCTGAGCTACTGCTCATAGGCCAAAGGTTTTGTAACAGTCCTGAGCAGACCTTTCAAATGCACTGAAGGAAACGCAAAATCACATCCCCAAA
Source organism: Bucco capensis (assembly GCA_013396975.1). Taxonomy (NCBI): domain Eukaryota; kingdom Metazoa; phylum Chordata; class Aves; order Piciformes; family Bucconidae; genus Bucco; species Bucco capensis. Next base: position 62,014 of record VWZO01015965.1, on the reverse strand, counting down.
ATTACTTCCACTTAAGTCATTTGGACCTACAGAAAGGTCCATAGGCTTTAATGGAGCAGCCTTTCAAAAGCTGTCCCATCTCCCAGCAGAAATCAGCACACACAATATGTCACATAGCTCTGCACCCTTCAGCAAGCAAAGCCTGCCAGTTTGGGCAGGCACATGAAGCACAGACACACACATCTTCACCCTGCCCAGATGTCTTCACCGATCAGCATCACACCCAACAGATCTAAATGCACCTCTCCTGCACAGCTCTGCCACATGGCACCTGTAGTGTATTTCTCTCAGGGGGCTGAGAAGCCATCAAACATTAGATAGCTTTAACAGCAGTGTTGTGGGGAGCTTCATAAGCCATCAGATAGCTCAAGTCACAGGGCAGGGGAATTAAGGAGAGGCAACAACAAAGCCAGCACCACAGTTGTGGGAAATAGGAAACACAATTACTGCTTTGCTTGCAGCTACTGCAAAAATTAAAAGTGTGACAGCCCCTGGAAACACTGTGGAATTGAAAAGCAGGACCTGTCGTTTACCAGTTATTCAGCCAGCATGAAAAGAATAAAGATGCTGTATATTACCACACAGAAACCATTTACAAAACAACGTGTGCAGCTTCAATCCCAAGGCACATTCACTTGTAAATACCTGCCTGGTCAAACCTGCAGCAACCATGAGCTCTCTGTCCTGGCATCCAAACGAAATCGTTCTTCCTTCCTGTGTGTCAACATTGGGAGAAGCTAACAGGAATTGGGATGATTTTTGCCTCTTAATTTCCAGAGTTATGTGAGGACAGGGCAAGAGAAATAGCTGGCAAAGCTCTCAGGAAGTCACCATTTACCTGTCCTGACTTTACAGAAGCAGTTGTCTAAGTCTCTGAAAAGCCACCTCATGTCTCCAGTGCATGGCTTCTCAAGGACCAGAGCAGCCAGAGCTCTACCTGCTGTAAGACTGCAGTCTAGAGAACAGCAGTTTGCACCAAATATTCAAAAAAAAAGATGCATCTGGGATCATGGCACTTCTGGAAGACTGATGTAATGAAAAGCACTATCCTAAGCCCGTATAAATCATGCTGGTTTAGTGCCTGTCCTGCACAAAACCTCTCTTTACTCATACCTGTGGCAGATGACCATTTGTTGTTAGTTGGTACATGAAAGGCCATGTCAAAGAAGCTGATCTTGGTGGCAAGCAAAACACAGCAACTCACCGGTGGGAAATGCAGCAAGCCTTAACTCATTTGTTAGCTTGTCCAATTACTTTTCACCTTGAGTTTTGTGTTTGCAGAAGTGAAAAGGACCCTGAGGAGGAGATTGTGAAACCATAAAGAAAATGCAAAATATCCTGGACTCTCCTCTCTACTCCACAAAGCCAAGCCATCTTGTCATTTGTTCTTTTTGAGCTGCTGAACTATGACCCAGAGAGGATCACAACACAGAGTTGGCATTTAGCAAGAAATATCAATCCAGACTGGCTTAAACTCTTGCAAGCATGACGCTGCTCAAAAAATAGACATCTGAATTGCCTTTCTGTTTTTCTCAGCATGTCTTATGAATTTTTTATGAGCTGCAAAACTTCCAGTGTTAGTGCAAAACACCAAGGACTAAAACATTCTCCTCTCCCATACCTCTGACCATATATAGATCTTTCCCTTATTTGCAAGGTCTGGCTTGCCAATTTTTTTTTTAACTTAACCTAATATTTAAAGAAACATTTCCCCCCCTTTTGTGTGCAATCTGGCTTGGATGAATTTCTGCTGAAATATTTCTGTGCAGGTCCCTCAGAGAAGCAGCTAAGACCTAAGACCCTGAAAGACTGACCCTGTAACCCAGAGGCTTTCATGTGCAATGTGGGTTTTTTCCAGGTTTCACAATTCTGACCTTCTGACAGTGTAAAGTGGCACACAGCCATTGCAAATGTTGTATGCCTGCTGGTAAGACCATTTGATGGCCATGCAGAAGATAAAATAGCAACACTTTAAAATAGTTCACCACATGGCCCCCAGTGCTGGCAGATTTGGGATCGCCAGTAGCCCCATCACTGAGGTTGCACCATGCAGCTCAGCTTTTCCCACTTTTCTGCAGTGACAAGTGGCTCTAAAGAGCTGTTACTGCACAGGGGCATTGGTCAGCACCAAAAAAAACCCCCTGTCCAGATAGTTAATAGTTTGCAGACTGCTATGAAAACACAGATAATACTAAGAAACTCAGCACATGACTGGCATTGACTATGTGGAGTCGCTGGGGATGTAAGAAGGAGCAAAGCATACTCAGCTGGGAGGGAAGGGAGGGAAATCATTTATACTAATAAAACAAAGTCTATTATTGCACCAGCAGTAAAACAACGACAGGAGCAGGCCTGCAATTTCCTCAGTAATAATCTCATTCCCTTGGTGGAATAGCAACGCTGCCTTTGGCCTCATAATTTATCCACCAGGGTACCAGCCCATTGTAACAGAGCAACCTCCTCATTACCCTGCAAATGAAAGCCAAGTGCCCTCACGTTATTAACACGCTGCCAGAATCCACCAACATCCTGAGGCAGAGGGGCTTGGCATCAGCAATCAGCACCTGGTAATGATGCACACCCTGAAAGGGAGGTGACCTGTGAGAACACCCAGCACTGTCAAAAAGGCAAGGGGAAAGAGGGTGGGGGGATTAAAACCTGCAGCCTTCCAGTCTTCTGCCTTGCTGGAAGAGAATTCCAAGGTCCAAGACCTGCATGGCTCATGCTCTTGTCACCAGGGCTTGGAAAACTGCTGCTGACAAGCTGAGCTCATGGCAAGAGCCCTGCATGTGCCTGATCCAGATCACCAGAGGAGAATTCTAGTGGTACTTGGTAATAATACAGTGTATTATTAGTCTTAGCTGCTTGGTTCAGATGGTTTATTTTGCACCAACAACGGCTGAGGAGCCCACAGACTACTGGTGCTTCCTCGGGCACTGCTGCTGGAAACAGGATGGTCCTGCATACCAATGCTGGAGGACAAGTGGCAGCAAGCAGATGCCGCACGTGACAGCCACAGTATCAAATATCCCTCTGCCAGACCCCAAAAAGCAGCTTCTGAAGACCTGTTCACCCCTAAACTCCCCTGATGCCTTCTGTTAGTACTGCTTTGCACTGCAAATAATCATTTTCAAGCAAGCAGGTTGAAGTCCAGCACATGCAATAGCAGCTCCAACAGCTAACCAGCCACCAGAAGCTGCCTCTCATTCTTCCTCATGGGTGAGGAAAATGGGCAGTGGCTGCAGCTTCAGCACAACCCCAGTGAGATACTCAAGCACGTGAGAGACTGCCTAGACACACATCATTTGGTCATCAAACTGGCTGGCCCAGGCTCTGAGGTGCTGGGTCTCCCAGGCAGGATTGGCACCATATGCAGCAGAGAAGGCAGTGGATGTAATGATCTGGTGCAGAAACCAAGCTGCAGCATCCCTACCTCCCCTGCAGCCACTAGGCACATCCTTGGGAAGCCAGGAACCCTGACCTCCCCTCACAAACACATGCATTTGCCACAGCAGCATCCCAATGTTAAAAAAAAAAAAAGAAAGAAAGAAAGAAGAGAAACAAAGCAGACAAGACCCAAACTTGAGAAAGACACTGTGTCCTCTTCCTTATCCAGCAATCTTATCTGATCAGTGCTTCAGCACTTCAATTCCAGATTACGGAGCTGACACACACTGCTCCTGCAGCGCACGGAGGAGCCACAGGCCAACGGCTCCAAAACTGGGGCTGGAGCCAAGGTCCTTCGTGTCACTTCGTATTTAGGCAATTAACTACCCACTCCTGCAAGGGGATGGCATTGCAGGTGCTGAGCACACAGCTGTTTCCCCAGGCTGCTGGTTTGGATCTCACCCCCACAGCAGATCACAGCTACTGACCTTTAGAAGGTCATGACTTCACATTTTTTAAATTTCTTTCCCTTTTTCTTTGGCAGGACCACACACCGTCATCCCTTGCATCATTTGAAGACCAGCTGCAGAACATGAGTTCCCTACATGTCTGAATCACCTGTTCCCTGAGAACAGCAGCCCTGTGTTATTGATCTTAACACAGTGCTCTACAACCAAGTTGGCCCATACCTGGCCACGCTCTCCAAAAGGCTTTGTATGTGTCCTGGAAGCACTACATCATTTGACTATGAATCCAGTTATGCTGGAGAGCCATCCAGGAGCAGAAAAACTACAATGCTGTGGGACACGTTGGCATCAACAATCCTGCACTAATTCCTAGGGCGGTACACAGAACACAGGCTACACTGATGAGGCTTTCAAGTGTTTGAACTTCACTTGTAGGAGTGGATTATAACTTACTCCTGGGCTTAGAACCTGCCTGCGAAGCATTTACAACCTCCCAAGCAAAACTCTTCTCTTTCTTCTTCCTAGTTCTTATTAATCTTGGGGTTTATTAAGTCTATCACATCTCTATTGCTGCTGCCTGGTGACCTTGCTAGCTCCCACGAAGGATGAAATGATGAAGCTTTGTGACCAAGTCCAGGAACACAGAAATATTTCACCTGATCCTGTAGTGCCATTATCGCTTTTAAGTAGAACAGGGCTATTTAAAAAAATAAAAAATAAAAGCACATACATGGTGACCTTGCAGGGCTTGAGTGCTCTCTGAGAGTCAGGAGAAGTGTATATGTACCTGCAACACCATCCATTACAGAAATCAAGTCATTCCTCACTGGTTTTCATAACAAAACCCACAATCATAATGGTGCTGCTACCACAGGAATTGCCCCAGAGTGAGAAGACCTCTTGCTTCAATGACACAGAGAAGCTGATTGAGTCTTGGTGGAACTCCAAGAGGCAATGACAATAAGCAAAAGGATGAAGACCAGCAACAGTCAGTTGAGCCACAGGTATGCTGGGAGCACCTGCCTGGGCTTGGACTGGATATCCACTGTGGATAAGCAGAGATATGCCTTTTGTTTCAGCCTACACAAAATATCCAGGTGGAAAAGAACATGCCTAGGGAAATCACAACTCATTTCTAGCACCTGGGATGGGTGAGAGCCCTGGATGAGGTCTTCTGAAGGCAGAGAAACTCTTGATGAAACTTGGACCAGACCAGGAGAGAGCATTGGCAGTTTTGATTAAGTTAAAAACTGCAGAATCAAACTCATTATTAATATAGCTTTACACCACTGCATGTTGTAAGGTGCTTTCTAAACCTGTCACTGCAATTTATCATGCTAGCAGTGTAATAAAATACAGCTATAAAATTTTGGATTAAATGTTCAAGGTCAATGGTTGACTTTCAACTTCCCAATCTCTTCCTTGCTGCTTTAGCAGATGCTCTATTAAGCAGTTACAAGCTCTGGGAGAAAGTTTCTTTGGAGAAAAAACTCAGTTGTGGAGCATCTCCAGAATTGAATCCTCTGACATTTCATCCACTTACAAAACAATAAATAACAAAAGTAATAAATACTAGTTGGCTTCAGGTTAAGACTTTTACTTCAGGAATGCTCTCATTTTTCTTATGTTTGCAAAAGGTGGCTCTCAGCTCCTGTCTTTGCAAACTAGACAGAAGGTGATTCCCTAATTTTAATAGAAATTTGGATGTGTAAGAATAGCACCCTGGAGATTCTGGAGGGATTATTACAGCAGCATAGTGCAAGACCGAGACCAAGACTCCACTGCACAACATACTGAATAAAAACCATGTATGGTCCTAAGGCAAGCTAGCTTTTTATGTATTAAGACAACAGAAGCAGCACCTGTTACCATCTACAACCTGTATGCAAACATCTACAAGGCTTAGCTGCACAGCAATTGCAAAAGAAGGAGTGATGCTCTTCAAAATGAGGAATAGAAAAGGTCAGATGTCTCCCGCTCTAGCCACAGCTATTCAAGCTTATCAGCTGAAATGACTCTCAGTTTCACTCAGATGACTTCTGTTGTTTCATTACAAAGATGAAAGGAGTATTTTGGCCACAGAGTCACCACAAAAAAACCCTTGAAAACATGCAGATACTGTCCTAAGTGTTAAATTATTCTCTCTATTCTGGTGCACGTGCCAGAAAGCTGCCTCATTGTTCAAGCTCTAACAGTTGGCTATAATAAAACACATTACTTCTTCCCATGATCCTTAGTTCCCTTATAGCCTTAGAAGAGACTGTAACAGCTACAAGAACATTGTTGCTATTAAATGAGTGGCATCAGTATTTCTCATTTTTAGAATGTTTGGCTGCTTCCCCTAATACTGAATAGGGCAACTAAATTACTAGTAAATTAATATTGTTTGTTTTTTCCTTTCCTGGGACCTCAGCTGCCTCCTGATTTCCCTGGCTAACAGTTATCTCCAGGGACCCATCTGTGGCCTTTAGGGAAGGATGGTGACATCTCCTCCAATCCCTCATGGAAAGATCCTGGTTCCTTTTCTTTCCATCCATCAAAGACTCTGGTCTGTAATACTTTTCTCAATTTGGGGAATGAGCTCTTTGCCCATGACAAAAAGAAAACATTGCAAAACAGAAATCCTTCTTTATCAGATTGATAGGGTTTCACTCTGCAGGATCTGGTCAGAGGAAAGCAATGTTCCCTCATGCTCCTCACTCACAAACCTCCTAGTTTGTCCTTCGCAACTGGAGCAGCTGAACACTGGAGAGAACTACAAGCACCCTATCATAAAATCCAGGCTATCCACTTTACTGCACACTAATCTGTTTTACTACTTGTGTTATAGTGACAGAATTGTTTTCTGCAACCTAGTTCAGATTAAGAAACTGGGGGATAAGACACATTAAAACTTCTGCAATATATATTGCCAGAGCCTCTGCTGGTGTAAAACAGCTTCCGAGGGGAATTAAGCAAAAAGTGAAGGGCAGAAACAGTGTCAGCTGCTGATTTTTCATTCTTAGTCTGAAAAACTGGCTCTGCTCTAGTGCTACAAGACAAAGCCTCAGGTGGTCACCCTAACTCTGCATCCATGCTGTCAAAGCCAACAGAGCTACTCCAGCGGAGATTTGGGTTAGTTCATGGGAGCATTTTCAGAAAATACACTTTATTTGAAATATTTAGGACATGCAAACAGAAGCTGTGTTACACTGTAAGCAGCACAGCCTGAAAACAAGTCCCCACACCAACAAGCAGGCCAAGGAAATGAAGGACTGTTTCCTGAGGGTGTTTGCAAACAAAGGCTGTTGAACGTGACAGCATCAGACCCTCCATGCCCTGCCAAGGTTCTGAGTGGCAAGGCTGCCCTGAGCTCCCAGGGAGGCTGGCCAGATTAGTCCTTACAGAGGACATCCCATGCTTGGAAGTGAGTCTCATTGCCCTGAGTCCTGGCTCTGGCACAGCCCAGAGACACAGTTGAACACCAGGAAAGTGACAGCAATGCTGCAGCCTTTCCCCAAAGCCCAACTGAGCAAACAGTAGAGCCCACACACTCTTGAGGAAAGCTTTTGATCTACATGGCCACCTTCCAAATCATGGCCATATACAACTGCTGAAGCAGGGGGAAATGGTGGAGGTGAGGCAAGTTTGAGGCTTTCCCTTTGTGGCTGTCATGCCCACACCTCACAACAGCAAATGCAGCACTTGGCCCCTCCATTCCCCCAGGACACATTCCCCCAGGACACAGGGCGTGACTCCTCACATAGGAGATGCTCAGTGTACCCAGTGTGGTTCCTGTGTGCTTAGAGCCCACCCAGCCCTCCACCTCCACACAAACTGTGACAGTTCTGCCTTACCACTGATTTGGGAAGGGAAGGAACAAACAAGTCATGGAAATAATTACCTGGTAACTCCACCAATTACTCAGGATTATCTCTAAAGCTTACTTTGGCAGTTTTAGGGTTTCTTCTTTTTGGAAAAGATTAGTAAAAATTCAGTGTTACACTACTTTCTAGTTTTCCAGCAAAGTAAATCAAACTTTGTCACACATGCATCCTAACCTAAAAGCTCTAATGCTCACCACAGCAGAGCAAGATTTTGGCAGCTCATGGACACCAGCACCCTGTTTTTCTAACGAGAATTTCCAAATCACTGAAGTCACTCATAAGTCAAAGCCACTCTGGCATTAAATGCCTAGCTGATCTAATTTGATGTGTTAATTACACTCTTAAGCAGGTGTTTCCTTTGCTCCATGTTCTGCAGACTCCCACCTGTCTGCAGCTATTTGAGACTTGGCCTCAGCCTAGATTGCTGTAGAGAGAAGGATGATCAAACAAGCATAAATCTCATTCAAGAGCAGAGCAGAGGAGGGGAGGACTGTTAAGTGGACATAACTCAGAGCAACTGCAAGGCACGTGAGAAGGTACAAAGGTACAAACATATATAATTAAGTCTAATGGTGCCCAGTTGTATCATCCTCCATATTACTGTATAATAACATAATGGAGGGTAAAGATAAAGCTCCTGGCAAAAAGGCAGGAGATGCTCAGTTAATTGAGATGAAAGTCTACTGCAACATCCCAGGTACAGAGCATATGGTACTGGCTTAAACACATGGAGAGAAGAAAGTGGGTTGGGAAGTCTGCAGATGGGAGAAGGCAGAGGCAATCAGAGTTGCATTTCACCTGGTCCAGTGCCATCTCATTGACCATGACCTACACCCCAAGAGGCTCAAGGCCCCCATTTACACCCCTGTGAGCAACCTGAGGCATTGCCAGGTGCAGGGTTAATCTGCAGAGCATGTTCCTTGCTTTACCGTGCTCAGGCATGAAGTATCTCTTCCATGGATGGGAGGGCACATTTTTATTGGAATCAAAATCGGAGCTGGGAGCAATCCACAGAGGCAGCCCCAACCTACAGGGAACTCCTCTGGTGCATTTATTTCAGCAGTACATCATAGGCAATGGGATATCACTTCAGAATGTGGCAGTCTGAGGAAGGGACATGACTTTTGGGGCTGCTCCATAAAGGTCTCCTCTCACCCTATATCACAGAGGGTTTACCACTTGCTTCACTGTGGATGATGGTGATTGAAATCATAAAACCAGCATCGTAGTGCCTTGAGCCTCAGCTAACACCTACCCAAGACTGAGTACCTTGGAAGAAACAGCATTTCCCCAGGAAGAAGGCTTGAGCTCTATGCTGCCTTGAGCTACAGGGAAGACAGAAATAAATGCGTCAGGGACCCAGTCATCTGGGAAAGCACCAGTGCCTGCTCTCCATGGGACACATTTAGCACATTAACCTCTACTAAAACCCCAACCACAGCCTTCCTAACAAATGATGTCCTAATTTTAGTACCAGACCACAAAATTTACAGCAGCCAACACTCCTTGTCATACTTTTAATACTAAATATTAGCCATCTCTCTTTGCCTTCCCAGCCATGCAGCTTCCTAGACACTCATCTTCAGGCAACTGAACACACAAGCTGCCTGCTTGTCCTTTTATTTTTTACCCACCTGACTGCTTCAGAGATATTTCACATAATTTACCCGCTTAAACAGGGTAAATTTAAATTTCAATAGCATCCAAATGACAAGCAGCCCATTCACCTGCCTCCCCACACCAGTGTTTCCCTCCCCCACTGCAAGCCACTGGCTCCTGTTTAGCCTATACAGAGCCTGGCTGTTTCCTCTTCACTGCAGAATGCTTATTTGTATTGCTGAGGCTGAGGCAAAAGTGCTTTTCTCTGCATTTAATGACAAGTCCCAATGGAAATCTAGCCTAAAGTTGCAGCACTCCCAGGGTCTGGGCTCAGCAGTCCATCAGGAAGGCCAAGGGGATGGCTGAGGACAACAGCTTAAGTGTAGGATTGCTCTTTCTAAAGAGGTTTTGCCCTCGAAGTGCCCCATTTGTGGGCTTTCAAACAGGAACTCAGCCCTTGCAGAGCTGCACTCCATGGGACTAAGCTTGTTCCAATGGATTACAATAGACTGGATTACAATAGGCTCTGATTCAAGCATCACTTCCACTTTTCAAACCCTCACAAAGCATCTTTACTTCCATTACCAGCTACACTTTCTAAAAAGCACTATAGTGCCTTATTAAGGAAAAAAGAATATAAAAATCACTTTTTAAAAACAATATTTTCAGAACAGCTCTAATAGCCATGATAAGTAGTGAAGTTTCCTGCATTACAGAACACGGTTCCTGTCTATCTCCCATTGCAGATTTAATGAAAGGCAGCCCAGATTTTTCACTGAGTCATGAAAGTGATATCAAAATAAATATTAAAAAAAAAAAGCAAAGTTATATATGCTGCTTTGCAACTGACAGGGATGATTGACTGTGGTGATTTCATTGCTGCAATTATAAGCTGACACAATGAACAAGCAGTTACTTCATGTATTGCTCTACTCCATGCTCAACTTTGGCTGAAACCCAGATCCAACTCTTTCATAACAGCCTGTTCTCAGGGCACTGAAACACACACAATGTTTTTTAAAGATAACCATCAGATTTGGGGGTAGGAGACCATCACTGCCATGCTCAGCAACATGCCAATTCCATGCCAGTCTAGTACTCCGCAGTTTTATTTATCAACTTACGTCAAAGCAAGGCAGGAGGATGCTAATGTCTCTTCAAAAAGCTTGCCTTGCCACTTAGATACAATGAGCAGGGCTGGTGCTGACTGCCTTTGGGGGAATGGAGGTGCTGTGGGACAGGGTCAAGGCCACATTTTGTTCAGTGTCAGAGAAATCCTCTGATGCCTGCAGCTGGTATCACGGCCAGTGAAGGGGATGCAGCAATAGAACACACCCTCCAGCTCAGCCTCTGGGGCATAGAGCATATCCCTTTATATAGGCTTCTGCTTAACTTCACACCCATATCAGTGAAATGAGCCTTATTTTGAAAAGCAGCAAGGGTGCTACAAACCCAGCTAGAACTAAAGGAGAGATCAACACCAAACTGGTCACAAACTGCATTTTCAAATTCATTTGGAGTATCCCATGAGCCCGAAAGCCACTCAATGAAACCAAAAGGCACCTGCACCCAGTGACAAAATTGGAAGTCATCAGGCCTGTTTGAAAATCCCATACAACACTAACTCACCTCCAAAAATCTGTTCCTTAGCCCTTTTAGGCCCCACACACATCTTTTTTCCCTAAACAACACTGAAAAGATGACCAGAAATTAAGCCTGTGGATGGAGCCCATGCAGCTAGACACTGCTGCTTTCCCTGTGTGCTGGCTCAGAGTGGAGACTTCTAGTTTTCACAACACACCATGCCTCAGGGGCTGGTGCAGGTTTACTCACCTGCACCATAGGTCGTGGCCAACATGATGGAGGAGACCCACGCGATCTCGCTATAGGAGGTGCCAAAGAAATCCTGGATTTCTTTGAAGAAGATGGCTAAGCCTTTGGGGAAGGCGTAGGCAAAGCCAATAGAAATGAAGGCGCCGAAGACCACTACCCAGCCCCATCCACCATCTGGTGGGCTGGGGGCTTGCCCGCCGTTGGCTGGGGGTGGCATGGCTGGGCTGTGCAAGCCGGGGAAGCCCTGAAACACAAAGTCCAAAGGTGCAGAGTTAGCTGTTGCTCCCTCAGCTTGCAACAGCAGTGTGCAAAGGTGCAGAGTCAATCCTGGAGATGCTGCTCCCCCAGAGTCCCAGCCTGCAGCAACAGCATTGCCTCAACACAGCTTCAGTCTATTTATTTTACTTCTAACAAAAGTGCTGCAAACCCAGCTGTAAATAAAGGGGCTGTCAGCACTAAACTGGTCACAGACCACATTTTCAAAGGTATTTGGAGTCTTCCACAAGCCCAAAAGGCACCCAGAAGGGTCAGAAGGCACCTACTTATTTATTTCTCATTTAATTCTAAATTTCTAATTTATTTCTAAAGGCATCTATTCATTTCTAATAAATAGCTAGATCGGAGGGTCGCAGCCCCGCCATTTCACTTCTTTGCCATTTAACACAAAGAAGATCAGCTACATGCAGCACTGCCTTGTGTACTGGGGCTGAGAAGGGAACCAGACGGTGCCCAAAATGCTCCATGGAGACGGATAAGATTAGAACCTGCGGCTCCGACCCGTGCCCACCCCCAGGACCCTCTCTGCAAGGCAAGCTGGGCAGCAGCACCCCCAGACCCCCCCAGAGACACCTTACCCCCCGCAAACGCAGCACCCACCTGTGGGAGCGCGACCTGGTGCGGGCACTGACCCCCCGGGTTCAGCCGGGACTGGGCGGGGGAGCCTCCCGCACCGCCCCATGCGGGACCGATCCGCCCCGGCACACCGGGACACAGGACAGACCTCCTTTAGGTTTTACCTGGCTAGCTGCTTTTCCCTTTTTGCCCTAGTTTTTCATTCCTTCCCACCTAGGGGCAGCAGCAGCACCCAGTCACCCCGCAGGTGGTAATTAAACTACCCTCAGTTCCCCATTTCCACCAGCATCACATCACCTTTCTCCTCCTTACAAAGATGCAGAGTCCTCTCCTGCCTCCTACACAACTGCAGACTCATGCAGTTGTCCACCTGCTGTTTATGTTCACCAACTTGCTCTATATTCTGGTTTTTATGTTGAAGTCTCTCCCACTGCTAACATTTCCACATAAAGTCACAGTGGAAAAGCAAACATTAGCAGTGGAACAGTTAGCTGGAAAGTCGCAGTTTCACTACCAGATGACCACCTTGCTCAGCCTTGCCCTCTCCTCAGCTCAAATAACAGCCCTTGGGGGGGACTCCAAGACCAACAAGTCTTAGAGGAATTTAGCCATGTGTCCTCCTGGCCCTAATTTTGGAGAAATGCGTATGGAGGTGGCAGGTGAGTGTCAGCACCCTATTACCTCTCATTCTGCTGCCATCCCCCAGGAGAGAGAGACACCTTCTTCCCTCCACTTTTGGTTGAGGTAAACACACATCAGGTGCTCATGAAACAAGGAGCTCCTCTCCCCAGTATTTCCCCCCTCCCTCTGATGCTCCCCAAACACATCCTGTGTTACTGTAAATCCCATTTTCCTACAAACACAATTAAGCAATGCTGGAGAGGGGGCAACACATCAGTGCCTTGCTCAGTAGTTTTCCTGGTCCTGTTAATCCAGAGTTTTAAAGGTCTCCTTACAACACACCTGTAAGATGTTTTATTACTGCTATTTCTTTCTTCCTATAAAACTGAGTAAATTTAAAGCAACCAGAATATGTTTCCTTTCAGGTGCAGGGTGACAGTGTGATGACCTGGAGGGTTTTGTTTTGGAACAGTCCAAACCCACTTTATGAGCTGGATAAGGATACCTGCTTTTACTGCATCACTTGTAAGATGGACTGTCCTGGATGGAGGAAGGCATAGGGCACAGTGCTGGCAATCTGCCATCACAGCAGACAATTAAAGCCTTTCCAGTATGAAAACCTTGTCTGTAACTGAACTAGGGGATGGCTAAAGGAACAGGGCTGCTTTTCTCTATTTTCTACAGAGGGATGAGGGTCTGGATTAAGGGAGTTTTCCTAATAAACAAGAAGGAAGTTTGTTTCAGGAGCTGGTTTCTCTGTCTTGTCAAAAACAACAAATTGGACCAAATTTAAATAAACACACCTCAGATTGAACTTGGACACATCCTTAGCAGCAGTATGGAGGGTGGGCAGGGCAGATGGAAATACCTGGGAGAAGAGGAATGAAGAAGAAACTACAACTCCAGCCATGACCTCAGTTGGAAGATCAGAGTTTCCTTTTGCAGAACTAATGCATTTGGAGTCATGGTAAAGAATGTCCTCTGCAGTAAACCTTGGTATGATACCTTCTGGGTAAATATTTACACAAACTGGTGGCAAACTCAAAACTGGAGCAGAAAACCAGTTGCAGCAGGAGATATTGGGGGCAAACAAATGAATTCTGATACCTGAAAACGGTTAGTCCTTGCCCTGGTGTTGCTGCTCAGAAGAGATGCTCACAAGCAAAGCACAAGAGCCTGAGGACAGAGGGTGGGACTGGCAGTAGAAATGCTGGGCTCACTAGGTTGAAAAAGACTTCCTAGCAATCTGGAGAGACTTGGGTTTATGTCACAGTAGCTTCCTACTTGAGTGCTCCCCCTCCACTTCAGGAGCACAGGCTCTCCCCAGGGCTGAGCTCTGCTTACTCATCCAGAGAGAGCAGACGCTTCCTGCAGGGCAGGTTTTTTAATTTGCTGGCAAGAGGCAACAAAATTAATTAAAATTGCAAAATACCTTTTCAAATGACTCATTCCTCTATCACAGTCCTCCATGTAAATAGGTGACTGCTACTGTATTCCCAGTACTCCACACCAGAGTGTGGAAAGAAGAGGGTCAAAGCAGGAAAAGGGGCAAGGTGGAATCTGAAACTCTTCCTCTCTCCCCCAAAAAGGTCCATTTTCCGACCTTTACAAAGCTTTCTGTGACAGTTTCCATAGATATTTTAAAGTCATGCTTTTTAAATCAAATGAACTAACACCCTTCACTTATTGAAGTCCAAGGTTTAATGAACAATATTTAAAATCACAGAATGGTTTGGGTTGCAATCAGATCACCTAGTTCCAACCCCTCTGCCATGGGCAGGGACACCTTCCACTAGACCAGGTTGCTCAAAGTCCCATCCAACCTAGCCTTGAACACTTCCAGGGATGGGGCATCCACACATTCTCTGGGCAACCTGCTCTACTGCCTCAGCACCTTCATGGTGAAGAATATAAAGTCATAAAAATAAGTGACTAGTGTTGACAACTTGAGTATTTTTCCTTTTCCTGATAAAAAAAGAGAAAGAAAACCTGGGCTCCCCTGAGAATGGAAAGCATTGCTATTTATTCTCAGTGGACCACTTTGGTATTTGGAAAGAATTTTGTTCAAAGCTTTTTATGCAAAGCATTTTATTGCAACTAAAGGTAGGAGCTACAACTCTATAACCCCAACAGCGGTTTTCCTTCATTGAGTCTTTGAAAATCAATTAAAGGCTTTAGAAATTGCTTCCACGTTAAAAAAAAGTAATCCATACGTAGCTCTGAGGCATGAAAACAGCATCGTTATGTGCTTTAGGTACATGAGCACTGAAAGAGGTAACTGTGCCACTTTAAAGCATCTGTGATTGTCACTGCCACAGCATACCTCCATCTCTCAAAACTATTCCCTTGTCATTTTCCGTTGGCTCATAAAAAGCATCAGCAGTGAAACTCAATCCATAACCACAGTTAAAATGGAGCTTCTGAATTAATGAATGAGATTATAAGCAGCAATTGTCCACAAAATCAAAGGGCTGGAGACTGTGGCCCAGGATACAATACCATTACTTTCCTCAGTACAATCTATCTTAGGAGAGAGATATCCTAGTCCTCCAAAACTAGGCACACACATTTATGGTCCTTTTAATAGTCTTCACTTTTTCTAAGGCATCAAGCCATACTAATATAGAATGTTATTCGGGACAAGGTTTGAATTCAGCAAAATTCTTGGCTCTGGACCCCAACCAGATGCAATCATGAAATACAAGCCTGGAGACAGATCAATAGTTCCCTGCCCAGCAAGTGCAGAATTACCCTTATCCCCCTGCGCTCTCCTCACTGCTGAGCGTGACCAGGCTGATGCAACACATTCCTCAGCACTGAGCCACAAGACCTCCAGCATTCAGGGATTTACCACTAATATTTTCATGCTCAAGGTTTTAATTAAAGGAAAGCTAACTCTGCCTGGTGGTTACTGGGATGCCAAGTAGTGGGAGGGATGTGGGCAGCACCCACCAACACGGCATCCACCCATGCTCCAAATGGGGCACGTGAGTGCACCTGGCCAACCTGCATCTCTTGACATTCCTAAAGCTATTTTGGGGGGAGCTTTAATCTCCACACAGCTTCTTCACCACTGTGTGAGCTGCATTGCAGTGGGCAGAGCCACCAGCCTCACACGTCCCATGTTTCCACAGAGTAATGTTTTACAAGGGGGTCAAGGAGAGGTCAAAACAAAGTTATGAAATGTCAGACTTGCTTTTTGCTAAACCTCAGTATTAATAGCACAGAAGACAGGCAGGCAGAAGGATTCACCTGGCATGAAATAACTCTCTCCAGAACCTGCAAACCTCTTAGATGGCTTCAACCCTATGTCTGTGCTGTTAGGCCAGCCAGGTGCATGAAGCATTGCTGCTGGATGTGCTGGTTTCCTGGAGATGATCAGAGAAACCAAGGAGTGACATCACTTCTGATTTTCCCCTGTCACAGGAGTTTAATCAGCAGCCCAAATCAAAACATTTGTGTTGGTAAAAAGATGGCTACAATTAATCTAAATCTAATAACTGGGATGTTTTCACTGGGGAATTAAAACAAATTATTCCTTTGCTATTGCATCTTGGTCTCATTTACATTTTAATCCCAGTAGGATCTTCCTCTGTCATATTTGGAAAACGACTGCAGAGAAAGGGAAAAACAACATGGTTGAAGTACTCCAAGAGGCATCACAAATTTAGCTAGTAACTTTTATGGCAGAAGTCTGGCTATGCCAAGCCCTGAATAATTGAAAATCAGGACAAATACTGTGGGTTTTTTCCAAATACTGCTGAATGTAGAGTCTGGTGGCATTTCAGGTTGTGCACACAAACATATGCAAACAAAAAGCTGGGGCAGAAGGTTGTGTTGAAGGTGCAATTACACATTAGCCAGAGCACAGTAATCACTCTTTCATTTGTACCGAAAGTAAGGAGGACTCTTTACTGGAAGACACTGTGTGCAGAGGGAAACTTCTGCCTCCTTACCCTGTGGTTCTCCATTCCCAGGCTCAAGCCTTGTTTTCCCTGCTGTGAGGTTTTACCACAGGATAATGAGTTGATTCATTTTTGCTCAAGGTAAACACATAGTGAATAAAGGTGCTTTAAGAACTGTCAAAGCAAAATCAGTACTAAATGCCATCTTATTCCATTAAACCCTCCCAATGTTTGGGAGAAGAGAGATGTTACAGGGCCACCATGAAGAGTAACTACCACTCCAGAACAGCAAAAAGCTGCACAGTGTTGGCTCAGCCTGAACTGAGGGTGAGCAGCTTGGGGACAGGGATAGCATAGTGGTTTGCAAGTAGTCTCTGGGACACTACTGTTTACAGATCATAGTGAGCCATTATATTGTGTAGGTATTTCCCCCCCAAAAATAACCCTACCTCACCCAAGTTTTAAGGTATTAGAGGAAGAGTCAATTAAAGGTACAGAAAACTATCATAAAGAGGCAGCTTGGAATTTGTTGGAGTTTCCCACCCCGCAAATAAAACTATTGTGACAAGTGATCACAGCTTCATAAGGGCTTCTGCTCTTGATGTGGCTTTCCCCAAGAAAACCTCCTCTAGGACTGTAGTGTTTTGGGAGGAAGTACTGCTGTTTGCATCATATATGTTGGGCACCTTTGGTTTGCTTCAAGGACAAGGATGCACCAAGCAGAAGCCAATGTCAGCTGACACCATGCAGTTTTGTCCCTAGTGATGCTGCTAGACACTACAAGGGAGTGGGTGGGAAGCAGGCCTTGCAATTTGGATCGGGTCTGCAGCCACTATGCACAGAACCAGCTCCACTTCATGAGGTGGAAGAAACCCAATCATACAATGTCCTGAGTGGGAAGGGACTGAGGAGGATCATCAAGTCCAAATCCTATTTATGCAAGAGCCTTCATTACCTTTCAAATTCAGTTAAATGCTGTGATATGGAAACCAGCAACAGAATCCAACAAGGGAAGAGATTAGTTCATGCATCAGGTGGTGTGGATAGCTGCGTACAGCATCACTCCAGGCTTATCCCTCTGTGCCCTTCACACAGAGTGATGTAATCCCCAGTGCTGCTGTAGGTAAATTTGGCTGGTCTCCTCTGCCTGCACTTTCTGTGTTGCTTTGCCATTCTGGCTGACCGTTGTCCAGCAGATCAAGCATGATGCTTTAGTATTAACTTTCAAGGTCTTACACAGATTGTTCTTTAGGAGCTTGTTGAACTTTTGACATTCTACAGCCATGTTACCTCACCAGATCAAAAAGGAGGAGACTTTTGGTCCAAGTGTAGTATTTGCTCAAGCTTGTTGTAATCCTGAGCTTACAGATTGACCTTCCTAAGAGCCTCCTAAGCACCACAGAAATGACTCCTCCTAAGACAGGCTTCAAAGATGCACCTATTATCTAGGTTATGTTTACAGGACACTCCATCACTTAGCATTCCTGAAGACCTTTGTGAAGCTGAGTGTTTATAGACATAGAATTAATTTCTAAAACTTCATTCAATTCTCAGCTCCTTTTCCCATGCCTGGGACTGAAATTTGCCAGGCTTCTAGTGCTAGAGATCAGCAGATCAAGCTTTGCAGCTGAAAGAGGAAATACTGCTCCACTACAGGTGGTGACAAAGTGCTTGCTGACTTGAGTGCAGCTGAAGTTTCACCCAGAAATGATATTCAGTGTTTGTCAAAGCTATTCTAATTTTAATTACTCTAGTGTACAGAAACACATGCTGTTCTAAATGACTACTTTGTGTACAGTTAGCTGTAGCATTTTTGAATACCGTAACACTAAAGTTGGGATTTAAGGGTATAGTTCTCCCTGAAGGGATTCCCTGCATGCCCTCAGCCTCCCTGGACAGGCTTTGCTGGTGCTTTCCTCCTCCCTTAAACACAGTGTGCAGCTTCACTGGATGCTAGAGAATTGCTTTAGATTTATGCTGGCATAGCTGAAAGGAAGATCAAACTGAGTATTCAATTACTTATGCACTCAAAGATATTTATTCCCTGAGATGAAACTCCTAAATCTGTTATTACTGCCATTCCCTCTTCTATTGCTATTAGCATGCTGCTGCTTTCAGATCTATGGAGATGTCAACACCATTTACTGGAAACAACAGCTGAAAGATGAGAACATGACAGGGAAATGCTTAGAATTATTCATCATTTGCAAAAGCAGAGAAGATAATTGATCTTCCTTAATTCTAGAAGAGTCTATAATCATTACACAGGGATTCTTCCTAAGACTGCAAGATCTATGTCTTTCATAGTCTTGTTTTCTTGGGGTTTTTTACAGCTCAGATGCTACAGTGATTTAAAAACTGAGTGAGTTGAAAAGCAACAGCTACCACACCACAGGGCAGACCCCAGAGAGGAGAGATGCTCTTGCAGTAATGAACATAAGCATTTGTGACAATGCCAGGAAAGGTAGGACAGGACACCCCTGCCAGAACCGAGTTCTTAGCCCACAGCCTGTGTAAAAGGAAATGCAATGCTAAAAATTAAGTCTTCTTTCTCCACAACATCTCCTATTTCCCTGCTTGCACCAACAACCTCCTGATGCCACATGCAGCATCGGGAAGAGTCAGGCACTTGCACGTGGCTGTGATTTACAATGATAGCTCTGTAGCAGGAAGATTTCACACAGTTCTGTGTTTAAAGGTGAGATCAATGATAAAAACCATAAGTTTTACACTGTAATGGCTTCTTCCCCCCATCAAGATCACTGACAGCAGTTCCCTGACTGTACTGCCCTCTATACCTTAGCTGAGGGAATGTAGAAAATGAAAAGCCAGAAATCTCAGCCAGTCTGAGACATGTCTAACATTTGATGTCCAGTTTCATACATCCAATTTTCAGAGGGCCCTGAAGAGCCACCCTGAGGAAGCAAGCCTTCTAACAGCCCCATAGCCTGAACCTCCTGCAGTCACTCAGACTCCATCAGTCCTTCTCAGCTCCTGACACAATACCACCAGAGCCAAACAGCAGCCAGAGGATACACATTCACTGTTTCAAGGGGAAGTATGTGCTCAGTGGAGAAGCTGATTTAACAGCCCTGGAAGTGGACCTTTCTGTCTACTTGCAGCAGAGATTGCAGCTCAAAGAGCCCAAGAAGGCTCCTCGCTGCCCAGCCCATCAACTTCAGCCAGAAATGAAAAGGCTCCTTCTGCAAGCAGGAAAGCTACTCATCCCTCACAGCTCTCTGGTCCTGTACATCCCAAACCCTAAGCATGCCAGTCTGCCTTGCTGGATTAGTGACACTGATATCTTCCCAATGGGAATGGACTGAGACCAGCAGCTGGCTCAGTGGCAGCAGGAGCCTTCAGTCTCCCTTGGCAAGGGCTGGATTTGAATCAGTAGGCAAGAAGTCACTTGTTCCTCTGCCAGCTTTCCAAGGCACAAAATCATCTTGGGAATCACATGGTCAATAACATCAGCCATGAGCTGTCAAAAGAGTAAAGACACAGGTTGCCCACAGAGTCACAAGCATTGCTCAGGGCACTGACAGAGTGATGTGCATCACTGTTCCATGTACCAGATAAGCCTTAGAGACATTTTCTCCTTTCACCTTAATCCATCCCATATCAGATGGCAAAACAGGTTGTCTTTTTTTATTGCCATGTAAAACCAGTTCCTAAACTACATGAGATGAGTGTACACGGGGTGTACCCCTGATATTTGTAGTGTGTGACCCAGGAAGCCTCTGAAGTGGAGGTAAACATCTATGACCTGAGGGTAATAGTCTTTCTCCAAGTTTGTGTCACTGCCTTTGAGAAAGAATACAGGCTTAGGTAGGTGTGAGTTGATGTGGCTGTTCTTGTGTTCTTAAGTGTTAATCCTTTCATGTTTCACCACTGCAAAACAAGCTAAGAACCACCAAGAGTCTGCTAAGAGCCCAACAATAATCTCTAGCAGCTGCATCTCACAGGCATCAGCAACCTAAAAGCAGGAAGGTCCTCTACTAACCATTAACAGCAAAATACACACCAGCTACTCAGATCAAAGTGGCAGACTGATACCTGGCATCAGTATCTGAAGCAAACATCCCCCTGAGAATGTCCACTTGGTGATTTCATTATGAGAACATGCAATACCTTCCCCACAACCTTCACACAGTGACTTTTGTAGCCAGGGTGCAAGTACTTAGTGAACATATTAACTCAAAGTCACCAGTGGACACATTTGTCCTTTCAGAAGGATTCTGCAGAGAGAAATCTACATCATCATCATCCCTTAATAAATGACTTGCAGTAAGATTTTTAGCAGCAGAATTAGGGAATATTTAAAAACACATTTACATGTTATCTCAAGATTTACATGTGTGTATGCCATGCCTGTTCATCAGCACAACTTCAGGTTTTGAGTTCCCAGCGTTTTCTCTACAATCATGAGTGAAAGGAATACGTTTTTTTCTTTCAAAAAGAAAGCCAAGAATATAAACAGAACAACATCCAACCTAGCCTATATGCTGGAATAACTGCCCAAGACTCAAATAACTCCACCATGGTCAAGCCTCCACCCACACACAGCAAGATTTCTGATGCAATAACAAGAATTGGTGACACAGAATCATAGACGTTGTCAATAAAACACTCAGCAGTACTGGTTTTCTCTCTTTTGCCAACACACATCATTAGGAAACAGAAAGCCAAACTTGCAGTTAGAGCTTTCCAAGAACTTTCTCAAAGAAATGCATGCTCCCCTCCCCTCTTGGTGTAGAGATCAGACCTCCTCTTTTCCAAAGAAAGATATGATCTTGCTTCACTTACCTCCTCCATAGGTGGTAGCACACATGATGGATGTTATCCAGGCAATCTGGCTGTAGGAGACCTTGTAAACAGCCTGGAGCTCTTTAAAGTAGATTGTGAAAGCCTTAGGAAAGGTGTATGCAAAGCCAACAGAGATGGAGGCTCCAAACACCACTGCCCACCCCCATCCACCGTCGGGGGGGACATAGCCCAGGTCTGAAGAGACTGGAGGAGACATGGTCAATCCAGATTTCAGAGCAAATCCCACTTCCCAGTGTCCTGCAGAGCAAAGGATAGGTGTGTTTTACAGAATATGAGTATCATGTCAGCAGGCATCAGTTTAAAGTGTAGTAAAAAACCTAAGAGGTCCTGAAGATCAGCCACTCTTGAATCCTTGATCTTCTGCTGGCTATTAAAAGTTTTATTGTTCAATTCTAGCACAGCCAAAATCACCCTACCCTCTCCAATAACCCTGTTCAGCCCTTCCACCTGTATTTTAAATACATACCCTCAAAATACTCCCACAGCTTCTGTGTTTAGGGATGCATCTCCTTCAGAACTGAAGTTAATGCCTCCATTTCCTCTTCCACATCCAGCAGATAGCTCAGGGTCTCACCTCAGGAGATGGCTTCTGTAGTGTGCCCCTGTTCCAGCTCTTCAGCCTGTCACTCCAGAGAGAAGAAGAAGATGTCACAGTTGTACCAGGGTTTAGGGTAAATGATTCATTGTGTAGATTTCCTATGAGGGTGGCAAAACCTTAGGATTTCAGGTTATCCCTGCTTAAAAGAATAATTGCCATTAGGTGAGCAGTTAGCACTCAGCCCCAGAGCACATCCAATTTCTGCAGGGGCACACGGCTCTCTTGGCTGCTTGCTTCCAAGGAGCAAACTGTGAGCAGCTGCTTGCACACTGGCTGAAGTTTCTCCCTACTTAGGGGCAGCAACTCCTCTTGTGCCTGGTGCCTGCCAGGTTAGCAGATTATGTTCAGGAGCAACATGGATCAAAGAGGGCATTCACTCCTTTGCATTTTTCCCATTTTCCCTGGCCATTGAAATACATGTCTCTCAGGAGTTAAGCCAAAAGCCTCCTGTCAAGGTCAAGACATTGAACCAGAGGAGAGAGGAGCAAGTCCCACAGCAAAGGGTGCTAGGGAAGTGCACTTGCATTTTTGTGGATTAAAAGGTGGTTTATTGCCTTTGTATATTCCAAACTCAGATGCCAGTGAAGCTAATAGGAAAGGGCATCATCAGAGCTCATGGGAGCAGCAGTCCCAGATATCAGCTGGACACATTTTGCTGAAGGTCAGAGGTGGTAGCTAGCTAACTAGGGAGAGAGGGACCTTTGCTTGTCTTACAAAACAAAATTAAAAACCTTTGGAAATGTATAGTGTAGTTTGCATCTATTTGAGAGTCCATTGTCTCTTCAGAGATGCAGTATGGATTCAAACTAAGTAGGTCACTACTGGAACAGTAGAGAAAAAATATTAAATTAGTGATGTGTCTACAGATACACAGATATACTCCTGAACTCATACTTTCTTCCATCTATTTTTACAGCTGTTAGGTGATAAAACTATCACACTGCAGCCTTCAAGCTCTCCCTATGCCTGAACAGCTGTTAACCTGTCTCTGTCTACTGTGTGTGTATCTCCTCTCCAACCTTAGCAGCATGCTGGGGCACCCCTAGACTGGGAACTGGATGCACAGTATTAAGACAAGGAGCTGAAAGACAGTTCAAGAACACTATATAAATATAATGATCTCTGGTTCCCAAACTCTCAAACTGCCATAAGCATTTATTCTCTGCTCCTCCCATGAAGACATTGTCCCAGAGCCTCCTGCTTCTCCTTAATCACTTACCATCTAACTCAAGTTTATCCACTTCTATTTTATAATGGTTTTGTGCTGATGGTGTTACAGAGCTCAAAGGCTTTCTCCCCTTCCCTGGTGTAATCCCCTGATGGTTTTGCTGAGAGCAATCACAGCCCTTTTAGCCTTTAGTTCACCTGGGTAAAGAAGCTGTATTTTGCCCCTCTCCTTAACAAGGACCATGGGAACAGAGAACCTACCTTCCTTTGGTTACCCAAGTCCATGCTGCCAATCATTTTGGTGGCAACTAAAGGTGATGAAAGTGAAAACAGCCTGGACCAAGGACAATGCCACATTGCTTTTGGACAAGAGTTACAGATAAATCAGGAAATATAGGGATGAGTTCAGAAAGTCCTCTGCAAAATACTCAGGAGACTTTCAGTGAAAGTTTTCAATTCCTCCTGAAAATACTTGTGGCTTTTTTGCTGTGGTAAGCTTTCTTCACTGTCTTTTTTTATCTGAGACTCAGACTGTTCAGCTCCATTTACATTTTAGTTAAGGAAATTTAGGTAAGCCCATGTTCAGTGTTGCAAAGGCAACACTGCTGGTTCTGGAGGCTCTCCAAGGGCTAAAATGTTAATATTTAATAAATCCAATCTTGAAGACATCTAATTTCTACCTAGATAACATCCAGAGTGGCAAGCTGTTGGGTTTTCTGAGATTTCATGGCTATATCAACATAAAGCCAACTAAGAAATCTTATTATATCAATGAAACTGTCCTGTTACACCAAGAGGGATGCTGTGTTATCATTTCAGCAGCAAGGAAGATTGTACTTGCCAAGTTTCTCCTGTTCTGATATTGAGTAATAAAATGGTCTGATAGAAACTCATGGAACATTATTTCTCCATTACAGGCATCCAGAACATATGAAACAATTCTGATGCAGAATCTATTCTCTCCCATCACCTAAGGTTTGATCTAGAAAAAATAATCTTTTAGGATTATTTTAACTCTACTTCATTACTTTAGGGTGGGATTATAAAAGGAAAACTAAGTTTAAGAGTGATAGAGTCATATTGGAATGACTGTCCATTGAAAAGACATTCAAGAGCTTTTATTACCTATCAAATATGCATTTCATTGCACTGTTTCTTTCAGTTATGATTATTCTACCCAATTTAGGCTATTCAAATATTATAGAGAGCACCAAGCTCCCCAAAGCACTGGCACATCCTAGTGATTCTGAAATTAGCCAAAATAAAATTAAGAGGTGAGCATAGTGAGGACATATTCTCTTATTTGACATTAAGTTTAGTATTCACAATCTGTCAGACTTTAGGAGATGCAAAAAATTCACAGGACCCTCAAATTCAAATCTTTTTTGCCAATTCTTTAAAAGATTGAGGTGGGATTGTAAATATATTTTCAGGAATTAACAAGAAAGGTTATTTTTTTATTGCCATCAAATCATTCTGCTTGTAAAACTGTGACTGATTGCACACTGCCTTTAAAAGTCTCACATTATGAATGTATTTGTTCATTTAATTTCGTTTTTTTGTATAATAAGAGATTTACTGAGAAGACATTAACATTAAATCAGATTATGGTATCAGCTTCATTGTCCAGCTCTTCTATATCAAGGCAAATTCTTACATAACACAGAAAACCAAAGAAAAGAACTGAAGTTAAATGAAAATGGAGTGTACAATAAAAAATAAAAAGCACAGCAGTTCACTCTTACTTCCCTGACTGTAAAACAAACTTCCAGAGGCTGAACTTTAGGGATTACTTTAACAGAGTTTAATAGCAGCTCCTTCTCCAATATCCAAGGAAATCTTTTATGTTCTGATTTTCCTCTTCTTTAATAACTATTCTCTAAACTTGTCTATGTCCTTTGAGAAACTCTTGTTTTCTTATTTCAGTGCCCATTTACCTCCAGGACCATGCTTGGTTTTTTGCCCCCCACAGTATTGTTCACACACCACTGAAGTAAAATTACAGACCTATAATTTTCCAGGCCATATTTAAATGAATGGAGACAGCTCATTTCATTTCATTTGTTGCTCTCCAGTTGTATTGCGTGTGGAATTACATTTGTCAGCTCTTTGAGATCATCCCATCTCACCCCATCCTTGACAAGTTTTATCTTTGCTTTACCCAGAAAGCATCAAACCCCTCACTTCTTTATTCACCTTTTACTGTGGCAGAGGAAAAACATGAGAGTTGCCTTTTTACAGCCATGAGCCAACTCAGAATTCACCTGTAGGCTCTCTCATTTTACCCCCATTTCCTTTTATATGATGTAATATGTATCTGGACTTCCTATTTCTCCATCCACCATTCCCTCTTGGCTTCCTGCTTTATTCCTGTTACTTTTTTATAGTTAGTTATTTATCACTCATATCTAGATCTTCTTTATCTGCTATTCTTCCCTCCTCTTTGGGAAACTGGCTGAGACTACAATCAACAGCTTCCAAATAAATGTATTCCAGGTGTTTTACATAATCAAGGCCCTTACATCTCAATCCAGTCAATACTATCATCTTCTTTCCTTAATTTATTGAACTTTTGGCACCAACATATACAATTACAGTCCTCCATTCTGTAAGCCACATCGACTGAAGACTACTCTTGTCCTACCCAATCTATACCATCTGTTTGATTTGGTTGGGGGGTTTTGTTGTTAAGTGAAAGCAACAACAAAACAAACCCAAATCTAATGTAGCTTCACCTGTTGCCCCAGGGACTCCCTAGTGCCAAGTTCCCCTCAACCCAAGCAAGCCAGCACACAGCAGACACAGAAAGTCACTAACCGCCCTTCGGTGGGAGTGCTCTCCCTTCGGCAGATGTGGGCACCACTCAGACTTCCCTCCCTGGGGCACTCCAGTTGCTGGCTCCCCTGGCAGTGACCTGCTCAGCTTTTAAAGCCATCTGCTGATTTCTTCCACCCACCCCTCACCCTAGATGCAGCCAAGATCAAAGGTTGAGATCAGAGACTGTATCCTCAGATGCAAGGTATTTCTGCAACACACTCTGCCACAACAACCCCTCAAGTTACATCCAAAGGCAATCGCATCCCATATTAACTAACCTTTCCTGGACAGGGATTGCCCTGCACCCACCCAGGCCAAAATCAGGGCAAACTCCCCATTTGCAGTGCTCAGTGTTGGCCTCTCAGATCTCTGTGGATGTTAATGAATTATTTGTCAGGTATCCCTCTTCCTTCCTCGCTTTCTTCTCTGTACATATTAACTTATTCTTTCTTCACAACATGTTTCTGCAGGCTCTGCTCCCACTCTCCTCTAGGGGAATTTACATATGGAGAGCCCCTGTCTTTGCCTATCCTGTTCTAGCAGTTTTAATTCTCTTGCATGACCCCTGGGCCACCTTAGGTCAGCTTTATTTTGATCCCTCAAGAACAAAAGAAGGGATTCACAGGCCACAGCAACACTTATCAAGGGGTAAATTCCATCCTGGAATGAGGGGAGGAGGTTCAGAAGCTTCCTGAATTTCCTGCTAGGAACCAAGCAGTTGACTTGGACTAGCAAGCGAGCAATGTCCACAACACGAGTCCATGCTCTGGGGAGGTTTACATAACCCAATTCCTGTAGGAATGTTTCCACAGGACTTAGGTTGCAAATCCCTGTTTGGGGGGTTTAAAACATTCCCCTGCTGTGTTTATAATCCAGACACCGCAACACACTACTTATGCACAAGAAAAAAACAGGGAAAAAGCTGACTGTAGGTGGGGTAGGGTAATGTTCTCTGAGGAGAAAACTCAGCAGAAAGGTAAACAGAGGCAAAGAGAAAAATGATTCATCCAAGCTAACTTTTACAAGTCAGCACCTACCGTAGCCCATATTTCCTGCCTTGTAGCCACATGCAGTCACCCATGCTATTTTGTGTTGCCCCAGCAAAAATATCTTCCTTGCAAGGACACAATGGATGCTTAAAACCATGCACCAACTCCCAGTTTACACAAGTAAGAAAGGCTGCTACCAGTGCTGTTGCAACCAGCCAAGACATTCTTCTCATAAACACAGGACACACAACACACCTATCTCCTGTTGAAAAGAATTTTCTACAGCCAGTAGTAGCAGCATGCTAAAAAAGCCTCCAGTGGTCAAAAGACAGCAAGATAAATTCTTGAGAGAAATCCACTGAGGGTTATTAAAAACAAAGTTGCCACCTCTGGCATTGCAGACTGCAAACTGCTGGAGACTGGGGAGTATTGACAGCTAGCTCTGTTCTGGTCTCCCCAGATATCCACCATCAACTCACTGTCAAGGAGAGAATACCAATTGGACATACCTTGGTCTCATCGATCGTATGGTCCAGCTCTTTCTACCTCACTGGTCAGGGCTTCTACCAGTTATTCTATCTAAAAGTGTTTTACAACCAGAAATATAACAAGCATATCTGGTGTCTTTGTGTGCTCTAAAAGGAATAAATCCTTAAATGCAGTTATAGGTGCTGGGAGAATTCATTACAGATTGTGAGAGGGATGTGGTGCTCCATGCTCTGTCCCCTAGGAGGTCATCAGAAACTGCCTATTGAAGACATTGCAATCACACCAGGCCCAGAGTTCACAGGAGTCATTTCTTCCAACACTACACCTTTAGGAATAATGTTATTGTAAAAACTTAATGACATTGCAAAAGGTGAAACTCCTTTAGACTTTAAGAATTAAGTACCTTCTACAGTGCTGGTCCTTTTCTTCCAAAAACATGCTTTCTCCTTTACTTGCAGACACTTGATAGTTCCCTTGCCTCTGAGCCATTCTGGACTGATGCTTTACTAAATCACACCATGAATTTGCCTTTGTTAAATGATATTATGCCTCCTTCCACCTCTGTGT
This sequence comes from Bucco capensis, assembly GCA_013396975.1. Taxonomy (NCBI): domain Eukaryota; kingdom Metazoa; phylum Chordata; class Aves; order Piciformes; family Bucconidae; genus Bucco; species Bucco capensis. Next base: position 34,030 of record VWZO01015965.1, on the reverse strand, counting down.
TAATAACAATTGCCTGAACTCTAAAGGTTTTCTGCTGATAGTTACTGGGCTGTGACCATTTGTATGTACTTCAGATGCAGTAACAATTCAAACTATTGCAACTGCTTTTCAAAAATCACTTTTGAAAACCTTAATCACCTCCATCAGTGGTTGAGATGAACAAAAGCAGTAGAAAACCTCCTTTGCTGTTTCATCAGCCTATGAAAAATTGAAATTTGGAGGACTAATCAGGTGGCTCTTTCTTCTTAACACTTGGTATCCATACACTAGTTTAGATGTAAAATGTGGTATATATATATTCTCTTTTAAAAGAAAACACAAGTTTGCAGAGCATATACAATTTAAGCACTTCATTTATTGACTGTAGGAGAAGGTTAATTTGATGTTCACCAAATATTTCTGCCTCTGAACTTTTCAGAATGCTTGAAGGAATGTTACTGAAGGAATACAAGCAGAATCAAACTAGAAGGGTATAAAGCATGTGCAAACGTTTTTCTGCAGCTGCTGTATCACATACCATCTTGACTTCAAATTAATTGATCTAATGAAATTTAGAATTGAATTTACATATAATAAAATTCTATATATAGGTATCATTACAAAAATAAGAGAAAAGCTGACACAAACCAACTCTGTGCCATATCTTTTACATTTGGACTGGACATTGCCAGCTTTGTGACAGTAAGAGCTGCAGAACAGAGGTCACATGCAGGTCTAAGGAGACCTGGGAGCACAAAAAGCATTCCTTTCAATGGATTTGTTTGGTACTATTTTGGTTGATGTTTTACAGGTATGTTATCATTGCTAAGTACTCAGTGACACTTAACGATCTAAATAAGTACATTTTAACAGGTCAGGCTCCACACATTAAAGATGGTAACTGAGGCTGTCAGGGCCTACTGCCTCCTGTCCTGTTAACCTGCTGTGGCTGTAAGCCCAGGCTATGCCCTGGTAGAAAGCAGTAGGATGTAGGAGAAACCTTTGACCTGTTTTTATCAAATGGCATGCAGCAATCATCCTTCCACACTAAGAAGACTTCACCATCAATTCAGTGCTATAAGTAGTGGGGCATCATGCTTTAAGCCCCTTTTGTTCCTCTTTAGGCAGACCTGTATCTTCTTTACTCAAGTTTATTACCTGCTGGAAGCTGTCTACCCTTCAAAAACAGTCAAACCCAGCTAAATGTTCTCCAAGTGGGTTTTTTTAGCATTTTTTTTTTCCATGAGGAAACAATATTTAAGGTTCTGTACACATGCTCAATCATTCTCACTATCTGATTGAAATTACCTTTTGTGGAGGACCAAAGATGCAAAGAGCCTGTACAGGTTTTGCATGCCATTAATTGGCTAAAACCAAGAGACCCTACTGCCACCTGTCCTAAAGGAAAGCTCACAAACCCAACCTTTGTTATGCTTCAGAAAATCCACTATGGAAAGATACATTAGAAATCAGTTAGTTTTGCTGCTCCTGAAATAACTTGTTAAACCTTAGCTTGACCAGATAAATTTAGCTACAGTTAATGAATGGCTGCCTCTTACAGTGGATATTTGCATTATTATTTGCGTAAAGTACAGCAGCAGTAAATCAGCAGCAAGGCACATGGGGCCTTAACTAGATGTTAACAAAGGAAGGGAAGGTCAAGATTTGTTGGTCTAGCTCTTCCACCTTTGAAATGCAGAAAGAAGAGTACATGTTGCAAAGAGGTAAGGAGAAAGCAACAACTGGGTTGTCATTTCTCCACCTACTGACTCCACAGAAGTGCCCAAATGTGAAATAACCCCCTGTACACAGCATACACAAGTGTAGCCCCAAAGCTATGAAAAATCAGAGCATGGATGCATGAAAATGGACTGCCATTGAACAAACCCGGTGGATTATTTCATTGAAGTAATACTGCTTCATTTTTGGAGGAGTGAGTGTTCCATTCCTCCAGCAAATGCTTCCAAAATAATATACCTTGCCTCCCAAATGGCACCTGAAAGCAAAACCAACATGGCCTGAAACTAATCCCACACAACTCCCAAGACAGAACCAGTCTCTCAAGTGCCTATACTGCCTTCTTCAAAAAATAACTCAGAATTTACTTTAGTGTCCAAATAAGTCCTCTTTAATACTTAGAGGACATAATCATTTGCAAATCTGTGGCAAAACTGCTCCCTTAGTTAGCTGTTAGCTACGAGGACCTGAATAGGTTAACTTGACCATGCAAAGTTCTCTCATCCGTTGCTGTGTTTCGCTCCACATTATAATGCATGCCAAGCGTTAAGAGAATTTCACTAGAGCTACTAGGAAATTTGGAGCACTGGGGGCCAACTCATTGATCTATTTTTTTTTCCAGGAAAACAAATGAGAAATTAGAGAATGAAAAGAACACGGTCCTGCCCCAGTTTTGGCTCTGGTCCCTCTCACTGGCCATTACAAACCCAGGGTGCCTTACAGACATGACTTTCATGACTTAGCTGAATGTTCACAGACTACATCCTTTATAAGCCAGATAACAGCTTACTTAGCTCATAGATGCACTGACATCTTGAAGGAGTCATGAGCACTGCAGTGAAACACAAGAACCATTCAGATAGATCTGAAGAGCGAGGCACTCGCTGAGGCTTCTGCTACAACTTCTCAGTTCAGTGTCTTTTCCCCTCGGGTTAATAAAAAACCCTTATGAGAGGTAATTCCAGTTAGCTTCTGAAGCTTTAGCTTTGTCCAGACTGTGGAACCCTAATTAATTTGATTTGTCCTCCGGAAGCTGATACAATTTGGTTATCTTTTTCTTGCAGTCTTTTGTTAGTTTGCTTTGATAGAAATTTTCCCCTTGAGGATCACAGAAGGAGATCTCTCTTTTTTGTTCTTGTCAGCTTCAGCTCTTTCTTGATTACTTTAAATCCCATAGTTCATTACACACTAGCATGTTGCACAACCATCACATGGCACAAGAGGATCTTTCCTTGTAAGTTCTTAAAATTTGCACAGAGCAAAGGTGCTCCAAAAAAGAAGAGAGCAGACAGGGAGACTCAGCACACACTCACCCAAGGTTCAGATGATCAAGCAGCAGTCTCCAGAAAGGTGGGTGCTGCACTGTACAGCTCACGAGCAGTCTGCCACATCGGCCTGCTGCACAGCCAACCCAGTCTGACTTACTGACCACATCTGGCAGAGTTCATCTGAAGACAGACAACCACCACTAGGCTGGACTCCTAAATTGCTTCCACTGTGATCAAACTGCCAGGTGAGCAGCCATCAAATCACATCCAGATAGGTTCACAGGGTGGGAATGAGGGGCTGAGGGGATAAGGAGAGTGAAAATACAGCCTAGGAGAACCTGACAACAAAAGCGTCTTCCCAAACAAAGGAACTTTGTTGCTTTCTTAGAGTGCAATGACTTAACATCACCACTCAAGTCATTAGACAGTCTCTGGAAGGGAACAAGGGCTCTCAAATAAAAAAATACTAGTTACAAGCAGATAAGCTAAGTACTATCACTGCATCAGAAGCCACACAGAATGCTGGAGGTTTGCTTAGGGGAGAGGAAGCCTCTCATTCCCAGCTCTGCAGCAGACTTCTTTTGCAAACAACATCACTGTGTTCTTTCCATCCCTTTCACCACCTAGGAAGTAACTTCCCTACTAAGTAAGGATGTTGGGAAATGCAGTACAAAGCATTTCAGGGTTTTCCAATAGACAATATTATCAGATTGGAAAGCCCTACTTGACAATCCTGTTGGGATATCAGCTCCAGGCAAAGATGGGGAGGAAGGGAAGGGGAAAGATGATGTCACCTGTGTAGAAGCAAATGAGAAGTTAGACCTAAATACCCACAAGGAATGAGACAGTAGAACAAAGCACCTTCCACCTCAAGCAACAACATAGTGCCACCTTGAAAACATGTGATATTACACAGAGTTAAGACACACAAGTGCAGAAACAGAAGAACTGACCAAGGATTAGAAGGATCTATCATTGGGTTAATTGTCAGAGATTTACTGAAATGCTTGCGAGAGCTTTAGCACAAAAGCAGCTGAACTCATTGTATTTCAACAATAGGTTTATTTTAAGAAACATAACATGACAATAAGTAAAAATGCAAAATTGTGCAATTATGGCAAAATGTTTTAAAAATCCACACATTTGCCCTCAGAGGACTACAGTACTTCTTACTAACATACCTGAGCACTGAATGTTGGATGCCATTTCTAAACAGCCTTACGAACAGGGAGCTCTTCGATTTCTTGTAGAACATACACACACACTGCATGTTTGGTGCACCAAAACTGCTTCTAGTTATTCTAAATTTTACTGATGGAATCAAGTAGAAATTACAAAATGTTTCCTTCTAAAGTAACTAGTAATTCTGGAAAAGAGATTTACACTCATGTAAGTCTTTACAATCAAGAAATTCATTTAATAAAGGGAAAGAAATGAATGCAGAAAAAATACCAAGTGGGGAACATGTACAGATTACTGTTTAAATATCATCAGTACCTTTGGTGCATTTTTTTTTCCTTTTGTGCTGTGCAAGTTTCCTTAAGCCTGACTCTAAAGCAAAACTTGACCAGGAATCTGACTTTCAGCAAAATGTAGAAGCATTTGAGAATTGGCAAAATGTCACAGCTACATTACTGTCTCAAACAAACTCCTCATGCACAAGATTTAGTATATTCTACTCCCACAGCAAGTTCCAGGATTTAGCTTTTAAACACATTACAGACTTGGATCACACCCTCAGTTTGAATGGTTAAACAGAATGGAGATCTTCGTACTTTAGTGCAGATAAACAAAATTAACAAACCTACTGTAGAATTGACCACAGCATATTGTACTTCTATACATCACAAGATCAGTCAACTGCTAAACTCAATTCTATTTCATAGTTTCAAGTAATATATTGAAATTTGTTCTACTAAATAAATATAGAAGATTGTCAAAAAGCAGCAAGAAGTTTTGTAAATATTCAACCAAGCTAAAAAAAGACCACAACAAAAAAAAACAAAAACAACAAAAAAGTTACATAACACTTTGCAAAGGAAAAAAGAAATGGTTTTACATACAAATGCAACACTGTTAGGGAGGGTGCTTCAGAAAGCTTGCAGCTAGAGGCCTACAACAGCGCAAAGAGAACTAGCCAAGGACTAAAAGTTATTGTCAAAATGAAATTAGTTGTACTTTTTGAAAAAAACACCTCTTATTCTTGGCTATGGAGATTTAAAAAAGCATCCAGAAGAAAACTAAACAAAGAACCAACACACCTCAACACTGGTAGAAAATAGTCTCAGCAAGAACTGTCAACTTCCATTTCAGAATACAAATTCAGGTGCTCTCATTTGAAAGAAGTGGTTTGGTGAGGCTCTGGAAGATGAGGTATGTAATGCAAAGAGGCATTTGTTTTTTCTCCTTTTCATTTCACAGTTTTTTGTTTGTTTTTGCCTTTTAAATCTTTTGTGCAACAATTATGAAACAGAACCAGGCAAGTATTTTCGTGTATTAGGAAGATTCCATTTGGGAACAGTAAGACCACATAGTAAACAAACATTATCCAAATCCTCAGCCATGCCAGGGGGATAAACAACAAGCTAAATATTTGGCTTGCTGAAATATCATGTTAAGCCAGCTAATGGTAAGCACTTAGAGCTAGCAATGGCCACTGCCATTTCAAGTTAACTGGTTTGTTTAGGTCAATTGGAGAAAAGAGGGAAGAGTAAGATAACATACTCACAGCTCTGCAAAAATTAGAGCTGTAACAAATTAAACCTGGCAAATTACAGCTGATAGGAGCTTTAGGATTCATCTCCTCCCTTTTAAATCCAGTTTTCACTACTGAAGTAGAGGCTGAACTTTTAAAGTACTTACTTCTTAAAAATAAGATAAATGCTAAATACATAGAGAAAAGTGTTGCAAACTCTTGGATCCCTATTCCTTATCTCCATCTAAGATTATTTAAGCCATGGACACTTATGGTCAATTTTGCTTTAATACACTGGATAATGAAGACAGCTCAGTAGTGCAAATTTTCACATTATAGATCAGAATGAAATAGAAAGTATTTGAGGGCTTGGTTGTGGGGAGAAAAGAAAAACAACTTGTAAAGTTAAGCCACACTTTTCCAAATCACTGGAGCACATGCCAACTCTTGCACATAGCACTGTACTTTAGTGGAGACAGAATGAACACTCCACACAAAAAGACAAAAATAATCATCAGTATTATTAAGGCCATATCCTGTCACCATCCTGTGCAAGAATACCATTGCAGTAAAAATGTTATGCTTAAAAAAAGACAATATGATGACAGGACAGGGCCTGAGCACAGACACAGACTCCATGAAAAATAACAGGCTGTCCTAAACAGTAGATTAAGACTAACCCATTTCAGACAAGCAAGTATTAAAAATGTACTAGCACCATCAACTTTTTGGGTTGAAGCCCTTTATGGGATGAAAAAAAGGTTTTACGCAGTGTTAAAAAATTGTTTTTACAGCACTACATCTGTGTGGCAGAAAACAGGTGTTGGGATTTTTCACCACCATCATTAAGCTCAATTTTAACAAAAATCCACAGACAGCAAGTGGTACAGTAATCTGAACAAACCTCTGTTCAGGGCAAAGGTACTCCATGTTCCAATTCTGACTTGAGTTCTTCTCCCAAATCGTAGTGCACAAAAAACATCACACACATCTTAGCAAACTTCAAAAACAGTACAAAAAAAAGGATTATGAATCAGGATCTACCATTCCTCTATGTAATTTCAATCTAAAAGTGAAAAAAAACCCAAACAAAAACACCTTAGTGATATTGCCTCAAATTTTACCCGTATTTAAAATAAAAGAGAAAAAAAAAAGAAGTCACTTCAAAACATCTTGGACATCCTTAGCTATTAATGCTAGATTTTCTTTCACTGTAGTGCATAGTTATCCTGGCTCTTTCATTCTTGCTCTTACCACAAAAACACCCCTCTAGTATGACATGAATAAGTGTTTACCAGAAAAAAAATGCTGATAATTGCACTTTGTAACCTCCTTCTTATTTCCCAGGAAAAAAATACCAGTAAATAGGAATCTGAACCAGTAATTCCCTCCCCAGACTGCAACCTTTAAAGAGCACCCATCCCCATGTACAAAAAACTGTCTGTTTCAGCTTACAATAAATACTGACAGAATTTGTTCTTTTAAGACATGTTTTCTCTAGCATCAGATTACCACTGAAAAGAAATCACTAAGGCCTGTTACTGAAAAAAAAACCAAACTTATATAACTTTCTGAAGACACTGCGGATACAATTTAGCAACAACACATTCATAATGCCGGCCTAAATCCCAGAGCCTGTCTGGAGTGTCATATACTTTTTGCCATTGGTCAGTAACCTCATCATACTGGTAGAGTGAACTCTTCCTGCTGGTTCTGAAAACATGTTCTTCAACAGTGACTAGAGTAGCTCTGACAAACAGATGGAGTTTGTTTCTGAGGAGGACGAGTTTAATGTAGGGATTAATGGATTGATCACATGGAAAGTCTTTTTTTCGAGTCCACTTGTTTTGCTCAATGTCATAGGCCTCTACGGTAAACATACGTTGATGGTTTTCACAGGTTCCAGCTATGTAGTAGATGGAGTCATTGTATACAGTTGCCAAGCCTTGGATTCTAGGCACAGTCATTGGGGTCAAAAATCCCCAGTAATCCTTCCGAGGATCATAGCAGAGAAAAAATTCCCCTGAAAAGAGAGGAAAAATAAAACATAACTTATACTTCAATTCCAGAACAGCCATTCTGCAGCTACTAAGCTTTCAGGTATGTTCTTCCTCAGAAAGAAACAGGCTATCCATTTTTAAAAGCCTTGATCCTACAATAAAAAACCCTAGCACCATTACCTACTTTCTTCCAACTGTATTACAAAAATACTAACATCATGAGCAAAAACTGCTTTGAGTTTCTAGTCTACCTGGAAAAGAGAGAATTTGAAGCATATCATATTTAATGCAATTTTTTACATATGTCCTAGTTATTCTTTACTACTTCTATACTTAACTTGGGACAAAACCTTTCAAGATTCAAGTCTTGAAATTTCTGAAGTTTTTGTTGTGTTCTTTAACAACTTCACCTACAGACTGTAGAGTCCTGGAATTGAGTGTTTGAAAGCTGTTAAATGTGAGCAAAGAATTACTACACAGGTTTTGAAGCTATATGTATTAGGTGGCTGGATTACACATTTAGGTTCATTTGCTAAAAAGGATGCCAGGTGAATACTTGCATGAAGCTACTGTTAGGTTTTTTTGATTAGGTTATAACACCTCTTCTGTTGACTGCCCAGAGTAGTACATACAGACATAGATAATGGCAGTAATAATAGATATTAATATAATGACTGAAAGCTCATGCTTTCCAAACCTGATGGAAAGAACATGGAAAAAGACTACCTTAAGACTACCATGTCTTCTGTAAAGCCCAGGAGGAAAAGGCTTAACATCTGCCAAATATCAGCATAATTCCAACCATACATAAATTCATACGGCTATTTTAAGAATGTTAACCAAGTTGCTGTATAACTAAGCACCTCAAGAACAACAAATACAGAAATAATACAATAAAATGGGTGGAATGTAGCTTAAGAGATTAAGTATTACAGATAATACTTTTTTTTTGATTATTCAGTTTTGTTCCACAGTGTAATCTCCTATGACTGATGCTTGTATTCCGTTGGCATTCTAACACTCCCATTAACCCTTACTGACTACTTCAAACTTCAGAGGAGAAGTTAACTTTTTTTATACTACTACAATGCAACTCAATCAAGGGTTTTTTATCCATCACAATTGTTAGCGCAATAAAGTTATTTAAAGCCACAACAGAAAAGAGCCAAACCTAGTACAGGAACCATTAAAAAAGCAAACTCTCTGCAAATCATGTGGAAGCCCACAAATCTCACCAAGTGGCAGGAATGTGAAGTCAAGAAATCAGGGTTTCTTATTCTGGTAAATAAAAGTGACCTCACAGTGTTCTCTAGCCTGCTTATTTCCTGTGGTCCAACTTGGTATGGAGAGTGACCCAAGGAGGGAGCTTGTATGAACTTAGGACCCTAGCTAACACCCTAGCAGGTGTTTACACAGAGGTGTAAAACATAACCAAGACAACTCCCTCCTTTCTTCCCATTTCGTGGGACTCTTCCTACAGCCTCAAAGATCAGCCTCAGCACTTTTAAGTGCAGACTGCATACACACAGATACATACTTTATATAAGAACTCCATAAATAAAGGGAATAAATTATTTGATCAGTTCCTATAATGATCCTTTTTATTCATCTGAGAATTAACATCTAACCAGTAAGTCTGATCATTTACCAGAATAAAGGATATAAAGGAAGTAGTATAATTACTGACCAAAGAAACTGAGCTAAATAGAAAGAGATAAGTCATCTTTCTTAGTTACCAGGATGACTTCAACAAGCAGGGTGGGGCAGGAAACAAAGGCCTACGGTGGTTAATCAACTTTTACACATCACTAAGAATACAGACACCAGGAGTTTTTATGGGTTTAGCTAAATAAAATGCAAAGTGCATTTCACAGAACATTATCTTCTTCACCGTCAGTGCATTTCACTCTGATGAAGATTTAATAAAGAGGTTTTACAATAAAATTTCATACTCTATTGCTGACTTAAAACACCACCAAAACTGCCACTGGTGCAGTAACTCAATACTACAACTTAGTAACACATTCCCAGGGCGCAGGAACTCAAAGCAGCAACCTCACTCTTCCTCACCCACTGCTCTCCCTAGCTTTCCTCCCATCCCATTGTCCCAGGGCACTCTTTAAATGTCCAGGAAACTTGGCTTTTGTAAGGTGCTTAAGAGAGCACAGACAGCCAGATTAGACAACCCCCACTTCTAATAAAACACTTTATAGTCAAACCACCTTACCCTGTAAAACATAGATGTTATCCTTATATTCCACAGCACTATGAAACTCCATTGCTACTGGCATTGGACAGACAGCTGTCCAACAGTTCTCTCTGCTGTCATAACACTCCACAGACTTCAGTGAGTTTCGGCCATCTCCTTCATAAACGCAACCACCTATTGCATACAGTTTACCACAGCAATGAACCAATTTGCAGCCTATTCTGGCTCGCAACAAAGAAGCTTTCGGAATCCACTTATTGCCAGAGTGATCATACATCCAAAAATCACTCTCTGCTCTGTGGTCAATGGAGACCTCGCTGCTGCTTGGTCTGTAACCACCTGCAATATAAATATCGTTATCGGGAGATACGAGAATTCCAACCTCCCTCAAGTCATTTGGTGGCTTGCATAGTTTAAACACTCTCCCTGTGACCGAATCTAAACAAGGCACTGTTTGCTTCTTTCCTGAGTGTTTGTGGGCAGCATCGAAGCATATGATCATTTCAGAAGCGGTCATTCCAAGCCGTTGGATATAGTCATTGGCACTATGTTGTCCCTTTTGTACACAGCTTTTGGCCATAGCCTGTGCAAACATGGGAGGGATTTTCTCTAAAAAGGTCTCTTCCAACAGAGGCATACGGATGCATTTGGCAAATATTTCTGGAAGGTGCACTTTTCTCTTGTTTTTTTCATGCTCAAACCACCTTATAATGCTGTCATAAACATATTCTTCTTTGTCTACATTTAAGTCATCACTGTCGAGTATACTGATCAGTTGGTCTTTTCTCAGCTGAAGAAATTCTTGCTCTTTGGTGACACTCAGAAACTTTTTACGAATGTAGTCTTGTGAGCTGTCTTTGAGTTCCTGATGACCATAGTGATCAGCAAAGATAAACACCCCAATGGAGTTCTGTGGGTCCAAATGACTGATCATGTATTTAGCACACTGGTCTTGTATGGAAGGGATCTGGAAGATACTAGCTGCAGTGAACAAAGCTTGAACGTTGGCCTCTGTCAGCGTTACTCTGGAGGTATATGCATAGTTCAATACTAAATGCATTGACTCTGCTTCAACACCAACGATACGAACTTCTTTCTGGGTACTCTCAGTAAGGCCGCTAGTGAACATAGATCTACAAGACAAAAAATATTAACAGTTCATTTACAATTACCTTCTAATTACATATAAAGTACAAAAGATAAAAGAACAAAAATTACACTGTACAGCTAATTCCAATGTATTTGCCCTTATGTCAGCACAGATGCATTTATTACTGATGTTATAGGGTCCTGTTTGGGTATTGAAATTTAAGATCAGTTCTATAGTCACTGAAACGAAAGTGACAAGCTAGAACTTCTTGCTTAATTATCTCACTATAAAATTCACTCAGTTTACAAGCAAAGCTCTTGACATATCCAAGCCACTGCACTCAACATTCAACATGTTACTTCATATGCATATTCTAGCACGCAAGAACACAGAACTTTAAAAGGAAACATGTCGTTTAACTGTGCTGTTACTGTATTCAAGACAATCTCAAAACTGGAGGCATTTCTGTTTGGCTGATTTCCTTTTTTAAATAACGTGACATTTTCTCCAACGAAACTCTTTTGATAAGCAGACACTGATAACTCATTGACTTTAAGAGACCAATAATCTTTACTTACCAGCTGCACTATATTATTAACAGTTACATGGAATTTTAGCATAGGTGTGATTTCTCTTTTTTTTTTATTTTCAACTAAGTTGTAATTCTGCTTTTGATTGCCACTAGAACAATGGGCTATTGTACCTGAAATAAGGACTGATTGCAGCAAGAACATTCCTATGACAGGAGAATGTTTTCCCATGATCCACTTTCACTACAATATCTGTCAGTTGTCCTTCATCATACATGGTTTTCAGCTGTTGAAGAATACTACAAGCATGGAAGGGGTCCATTCCACTGCTGACTGGGTTTGAGGAAGGAATTCCGTTCAGTGTTTGTGAAAACTTACTTGGTTCTACAAAGCAAAATTGAAACTGTTTAACAAAAAAAACAAACACACAAAGAAAAACAACCCCCAGAAAAACAGAAACCACAGACACCAAAAAATCCCATGCATGAACAAGAAGTAGCACCAATTAATATTCCATGCTTCCTCACTGTCACCATCCATCAACAGCAAGTCTAACATTTTCATGGTTGAGTAAAGACACAAAGATGCTTCAATAATTTTTTTCCTTTTGCCAATGTACATGTAGGTTACCATCAACCTATAAAATTATATCCATTAATGTTAAGAAAAAATATTATATAAATAGTTCATATTTATTATGTATCACTGTGGAGAGAGGAAATTCAGTCAAGGATAGCAATGCTTACCCAAATATAAAAACAAAACAAAAAACAACCCCAACATAGAAAACATTGAGGAAAAACACAGAATGTAGAAGAACAAAACAAGCTCCCAACCTACATCACCACTAAGCAAGTCTATATATACATACTGAACTTTACACTGAAACAGGAACTTGCAACTAACTGACACAAGTGATGGTTAATGCTGTAGACTCAAGAAACAGCCCTACAGTAAGTATTACATTGCACAACAAACCTAAATTGACACAAATTTGTATACATGGTTACATGTTTTTCTTTACAAATAAAATACAACTACACTTAAAATTCCTCAGAAATGATGGAGCTCATATATCATCACTGAAACATAGGAGGTGGAATACAAGCTTCTAAGTAACGTGATATGTCTAATGAAGTAAATCCCAAAGTGAAAATTGAGCAATATCTCAAGCACAAAAATCTGTTTCGTAATAGTAACAATTTTTTTACGCAACAACAACAAAGGAAAGCTCAAAAGAAAAACATTAGGTGGTAAGAGTTGCAAAGCAGGTAAAGCTGCTGACTGCAACAGAGAACGCTTCCAACAAATTTTGGGCAACACAAAGGGGCAAAGAGCACAGCAAACAACAACATTCATGATGAATAGGAGACTTAATTTCTAACTCGTGGTCAAACACAGCAGTTACAATTACCTTACTCAGAATTCTGACACAGCTTTGAGCACAGTGACAACTAAATCAGTAGGGATCTGCTGTTGGGCACATGTTTCCCATTGCAGGCTTGGGGCCAAATACTGTCAATGCCTCTTCAAAGTACTGTTAGAAAAGTCTTCAAAATACTTTCCCCCCCCCCCCCCAAATACACTAGTTAATAAGATTTACAACAGGGGAGTTTACTTGATCACAGTAACTGAACTCCAACATTCAAAACTAACCAATCATTAGAGAAAAGGAAAAATTGTACTTGTTCAGAAACAACATTAATTACCAGCGGGCAAATTCCAAGTAAAAAATACTTTGCTAAATTGGTTCCCATGCTTCCTATCTAGCAAAGCTTTAATCTACAAGAAAACTTGTCATTGCAGAAGAGTTTCATTTACTTTCTAACAGTGAAAAAGATGCAAAATAGTTATTCTCTGACCCTTTTAGTTACTCGGGCAACAAGCACATGAGATCAAGGCAGCTTCCAGCAGTGGAATAGATACTCACTCCCTATGCTCCATTTTTTATATTTAATCCTTGACACTATCCACATTACAGTGGATAACTTTCCCCATCACTTCCATCACCTTCATTTTCTCTCATCTTTTTTCCTCTATTAATATTCCTCAAAATTGCATCTCAAAATTTTAACTCTGCTCCTCCCAGATATCCTTCCAAAATACTCTCCACATTAATTTCTCAGACACTCGTCCTTTCTCCACTCCCCACACATCTGCCTTCATAGAAGCCTTTCATCATGGACAACCGCGCTCCTCCCTCTCTGCTCAGCNCTCCCCAGACGCCCCACCCCACAGGCTGCTTCCCCCTTCAACCCATTCCCCCGACCCAGGGGCCCGGCCACACCGACCTCCTAACGCTGCCATTCTCGGGGCCCCGCTCCGGCAGCGGGAGAAGGGGCGGCCCGAAAGGAAATGTCAGCAACACCGCTTCCCCTGCGCCGCTTCCTCTCCGCGGGCCCTTTACTCCCGCCGAAGCCAACCCAGCTCCTCGCACCAACCAACATAAGGCGCGTTGATTGGCTGCTGCCCCGCTGCCTGACGGGAAATGCAGTGCGGGCGCGGGCGGCACCCGCCCCTGTGGCGCGGGGCATGCTGGAAGCTGTTGTTTCCCCCGGAGGGCTGACTGGGAGTTGTAGTTTCTGGGAGGAGGCTGCTTGGGGCGAGCTCTGCCCGTCGTTCAGCAACGGGGAGGCGGGAGCCTCAGGGCAGAACCGCCATTTTGGGGCCCTTAGACAGGGGAGTGCGGGGAGCCTCAGCTGCTTGCCACAGTGTTCTCTTCCTTCAGGGACAGTCAGCAGAAATGGCCTCTCCACATGAATAAATCCCTGCTAATTCCTGCTTTATCAGGCCTTGCTCTACCATTCTGCTGTCCTCAATGACCTGCACCTCACAGGGGGGAAATCAGTGGAGTCACCCACAAGCTGCCTACCCGACAGACTAGGGAGAGCAGGCAGCACAGCCACTGCTGGAAAACCAGCAGAAAATTATAGATACAGAGCACAGAATACCAGGGTGTAAGGGACCTTAAGGATCACCTGATCCAAGCTTTTTTGGGAAAAACACAGTCTAGATAAAAGGCCCAGCACCTCTCCAGCTGAGTATTAAAAGTGCCCAATGTTGGGGACTTCACCACTTTCCTGGGGAAGATTATTCTAATGGCTGATCATTCTTGTGAAAAACTGTTGTAAATAGGAAATAGGGAAAATAAAATGCCTGCCACTATCCTAATGCTGCAAGGACATGGTCAGGGGCAAGGCAATGTCTGGATGCAAGACCCGGAGCTGGGTAAAGCTGAATTGACCTTTAATGAAAAACGTATAATCAGCTAATTAATTTGAAAGCTCATCAGGGGGGGTGTCCCTCACAGGAAACCTTCCTTCCACTCTAACAAAGCCCTGTACCAATGCACACCTCCGCTCACGCGGTGCTGCTCTCTCCGCATATAAAGCCCTCACTCCGGCGTTTTCTTACCCCATCCCCCACAGACACCTCCCTTGCTATCACCTTCCGCACCAGAAGCGACACCTCACACTGCAGGCCACTCATTCAAGCACCTCTGCCCGGCCCACCTCACAGTCACCCGTCACCCCAGGAGTCCCAAGCACCCCTTCCTCACACGGTTCTCCACACGGACACCACCCAGGGACCAGCCTCCCCGACAGCCCTCAGCAGAGAGGCCCCACCACCCCTCTACG
>VWZO01015965.1:2744-18877 GCA_013396975.1 Bucco capensis | reverse complement strand
CCTTCAGGGACAGTCAGCAGAAATGGCCTCTCCACATGAATAAATCCCTGCTAATTCCTGCTTTATCAGGCCTTGCTCTACCATTCTGCTGTCCTCAATGACCTGCACCTCACAGGGGGGAAATCAGTGGAGTCACCCACAAGCTGCCTACCCGACAGACTAGGGAGAGCAGGCAGCACAGCCACTGCTGGAAAACCAGCAGAAAATTATAGATACAGAGCACAGAATACCAGGGTGTAAGGGACCTTAAGGATCACCTGATCCAAACTTTCTTGGGAAAAACACAGTCTAGATAAAAGGCCCAGCACCTCTCCAGCTGAGTATTAAAAGTGCCCAATGTTGGGGACTTCACCACTTTCCTGGGGAAGATTATTCTAATGGCTGATCATTCTTGTGAAAAACTGTTGTAAATAAGAAATAGAGAAAATAAAATGCCTGCCACTATCCTAATGCTGCAAGGACATGGTCAGGGGCAAGGCAATGTCTGGATGCAAGACCCGGAGCTGGGTAAAGCTGAATTGACCTTTAATGAAAAACGTATAATCAGCTAATTAATTTGAAAGCTCATCATGCTGGGTGTCTTTTTTGTTTTTCCAGTGTTTATATCCCCCAGCACACTGTGGCCAGACAGATCAGCCATACCAGTCCTACACAGAGAACAGATGAATGACTCCAACAGACAAGCAACTATTTTGTTGTCAGTGACCATTAATATCACAATGCACATTTCTCTCTCTGCCCCAGAGATGAAGTGGCTGATAGTCACTGACTTTTCCAGTTTTCTGCAGCAACTAGCCACTGATTTTATTCTTGGTTAACTGAGTCATTATCAGAAGTTTGCTGAGGAAGAGTTTTTTTGTTTCATTTTGGCTTTTTCCTTCTTTGCAAAGTGCAATTAATCAAAGAAGAATTAACAAATAAATGGAAACATTCCAATGTCCAGTCTATTTTTCTGGGTTTAATCAAAATAGATTTAATACAATTTTGCAGCTTTTTGCTGGGATGTTTTGTTGAGGAAAAAGAGCAAACAAAACCAATTTAAACGTACATTTCCTGTTAACTTTCAGAAATAGTAGCATGGGTACACTATGAATGCTCTAAAGCAGATGAATAAAGACAAGAGTAGTACCACACAGTGTCATCCCACTGCTGCATAGGTGGTTTTGCTTTCCCTTGCAGGGCATAACTTTTCCCTAGTTTAGCAATTATCAGTGGTGTCCAGGTTGCTGTCGATAATAATGCCACACAACACAGGAATGATAGAGATTCTGATGAAGGAGGTGTAAAAGAAAATAGAACTTCACGTCTGCAAATCGATTCTGCAGTTTTCCAATTTCCCCATTCAGCAATGGCACAGCCTGTGAAATTGTCCCTAGAAATACAAAATGAAGGGAAGGAGAATCCCTCCACTCTTACCCTTTAGCAAATGACATTGCCTGATACGGTTCATTTCCTTTGGTGTGGACTGGCCTAGGCTGGATTAGTGTTCAAAATGCAGAAGTGAAATGCAGAATGTTTTTTAATATAGATATCGCATTGAACCAGCACCTTGGAGCACAAGATTTCTTGAAATAGCTTACCTTTGTAAGGTTCTTGGTGAAGCAAATAAATTGCCATACAAACAGTTTGAAATATTATTTAAGAGGCATTGATACCAGCTGTTTCTCTTAGTCTGAAGCCTTTCTCAAGTGCCAATATGCCATCATGTACTCTTCTCTCTGGAAACCTTCATTGGCACTCCCTAGCACTCAGAAGATATAGCACAGTGTAGCACTCCTATGGAAGTCCAAGGACCTGGCTTTTTCACCCAGTTCTGCATATTATTTGCTAGATCTCTCAGGTACAAAACAAGAAGCACATTGCCTGTGCAAGTTGCCTTGAAATCCACGGTAGTCATCTAGTATGTTATAGCTAGGTATTATAAATGGCATTTGCATTACACACAAATATTAGAACCAGTTCTTCCAGAAATTACAGGGTGTTTAATGAGTTCCATCCCCCTTTTCCTTCTGTTGTATCCTTTTCTTTTTCTCCTCATTGCCTTGGAAGCAATGCAGGCCTAGTTTTTGAGTGTAGAACTAGAAGTCAGAAAATTATGTTCCTGGCTTGGTGCTGACACTAATTTAGTGCATGCTGTTGATCAACTAATCTGATTTCATGGATTTTTGGCGTCCCAGGAGACAATGGGGAGCTGTGAAGTCCTTAGAAATATATTGATGTAAATTCCTTTAATAGATATTCTAACAATTTTGGTAAGGCAGTCTTGTTGGGTTTGGTTTGGGTTTTTTTAGTTCTTCTGGTCAGCAATGCACTGAAACTGATGATACCATTTTAAGATTTTGCAAGAATCCAAAATGTCCTAGTTATTCAGCGAATGGGATTCCACTTACATTTTGAATTCACACCTAATTTATCATTCCTGCAGATACAGTTTGAAAGCATACAGCTGAAAACACCCTGTGAAGAAATTCGTGTTTTTCCATTTGATATTCCAAAGGTTCAGAAATACAAATGAAAAAATATGAACTGAGGAGCACAGTGTCCATGTCTGTCTTTTATAAGTGATTAGAAACATTGCCCCCCTTGTGAACTCAGAACTGGCACTGCTTGTTCTGGGATTCTTGCCTTCAGAATAAAGAAGGTCTTTGTCATGAGCCCAAGCAAGAGAAGATAGGAAGGAAAAAGTTTCAGGAGAAAAGAAACACTTTTTCAAATAATGGAGGACTTAGAAAATACTAGGAAAAAAAAGTTTGAACAAACAAGTTATTGAAAGCATTTCACTCCTTCATTACACCCACAGAACAGGTAGAAAACTGTGGTTCATCTACACTCAATATAGGGACTAAAAGTGCATCATATCTTTGGCAGGTTGTTGGTTTGGGTCACCTGGTAGGGAGCTACCCCAAGAGATGCTGCATAAAGCACTTTTGGAGGATTAAGCAGAAGTTTCCATGCTTTCTCCTGCCAGCACAATGAAAAGAGGGGAGCACTGTGAAAGGAGGGGACAACCTACCCCCCACACATCATACAGTCCAAAGGAAAGTAAGTTTTGCAGAAGCTTGACAAAGCTTTTTTAGTTTTTCACAGCAAAATTTAGAACAGTCATTTTTTTTATTAACCTCTTGGTTTTTCTTTTTTTTGAAGGATTAATTTCCAGTAAAATTTAAATACAATACTAGTACAAATATTAGTATTACTTGCTATCTCCAAAATATGTCTCAATTACTAATATTTACAATTCTTCAGTTATTTGTATGAGTCAATTCCTGAGAAGTAGCACAGATGATGCAACTGCACTCTGAAAATCCCTCCTATTTTAATTGAAAAAAAAAAAAAATCTTGATATTCACTGTGGAACAATCTAACCTTGAAAAACAATCTTCTGCCAGTTTGTCTTTAATGCATAAAACACTGCTCATTTTCTGTAGCTCTGTCACCAAGAGGCACATTAATTTAGCTGCACAATAATTGAACACATTGATACATTGATCGAAGCAGAGAGGTTTTTGTTTAGCAGTTCCAAGAAATCACACATTTCTTGCAGAATCTTTAAAATGACAGTTCTTGCTGCAGTTTAAGTAGGGGGAATTGCAGATCATTAGAGAAAGTTGTCCTTCAAAGCCTATTGATCCTGCCATACTGAGCACAGTGGGCATTCCAGCAGAAGAGAAGGAAGACTGGCAGGAGGCAATTAATGGGGCAGATATTGGAGTGCCTTTTCTGATTGCCCCATACTGTACAGTGGATTTGGCCTTGCTGAGACAGGCTGGTAGAAACAAGAACCCTGATGAGATATGGCTCTGCTAATGTCAAGAAGTGCCACTTCTGAGCAGCAGGAGCAACTTTATTGGAACCATCTGTTGTTTTAGAAGACGTGCTCACACACACACGTGCTTCCTCTTCCCAAAGTGTTTAACCTTTCTCTTAAGGCTGACTGAAATCATACAGCTAATCCCTCAGCTAATCTCAGAATGACAAATTCTACTGTTTCCAGCAAGTCCCAGCAGCTACTGAAAATCTGGGTAACTGGCATTGTTTAGGCAATGTGATGTATTCTAGAGCAGTCACTTTAGAATGAAACCCCCATTCATTCACCTTCAACACAGAGTTTTGCAAGAACAGTCTGTGATTATTAGGAGACTGACAGAGAAAGCTCAGGTGCCTGTGTAGAGATGAGAAACCTGTACTCCACTAGTTCTGCTCTACACAGGGGAAAAAAAGATGGGATTCAGTGAGGTTAGTCCCAGTGAAGCCCAATTTTTCACCAGGTATAACCTTACTGCTATTTCAACAAAACCAGCCCTGTTTGGGTTGCAGCAGACCCAGTGTATGAGTCCTGTTCCAATTTGTCAACTGTCTAATCATATTTTTATGATGATCCCTCCTTAACATGCCAGGACCTAAGCTTCTCATGGCTGTGTTACAGAGGTGTGCATCAGAGCCTTAGTTGCCAACAGAAAATGTGGCACTACCAGAGCATTCACTGAAACTGAATTAACACCAGCCTCTTTGCAGGTAAAATACTTCTGTCAGTATTTTGTGCACATCTGTGCGTGTTTAATTTCTTATTCCTAAAAGCACCACTTAAAAAAATCTGGCTTCACAGCTACTTAGAACAAACACTGCCTATCAGACCTGGAGTCTCTGAAATCCCTCTTGCTAGCAAACATCCTTCATGCTTCTTGGCAACTCTATAAAATAAACCACACACAAAGAGGAAATATGCCCTATTAGAGCAAGAAGAGGTGTTTTTCTGACCTTGTCTCCAGAACTGGATTTCAGCAAGTAGTTTAGTCTCATCTCCAAACCCTTCTGGCTACCTCCTCTGCTTAACTGGGCTCAGATCAAACAGATCCTTGCAAAGATGGAAAAGGTAATAGAAGAACAATGACTTCTTGCTGCCCCTCTCCCTCATACATTTTTCTTCTAACTGTGTGTGTGTGTGTTATTGAAACTCTGCAGCTTGCATGGAAAAACCTATACAGACCAAGGGAATAGGTCACTGCTGGCCTGGCCAGCTCCAACTATTAAGAGCTGGGACTTCAATGTGCTAATGTAGGTGTAAACTGATCCAGCTGCTAGTCAGAATGTGATCCAACCATTGGAACAGTGCAGGCACTTCCCAAAGAGCACAGATGGATACAGAAAGGGGAGACTTAAAAAAATACAGCACTTCTACCTGGAACAAGCTGAGAAGGTTGAGCAAACCAGTTTTGCCTCTTAACTGGGGAAGCTGGCATAGCTGCGACCATGTTTGTTTCTTTTTAGGCAGAGTAGAGTACACTTCAATCATTCAATCCCATCTCTGGGACATTCTGAAATCATCACTCAGAGCTGCTGTGTTTTCCAGTTCTCTCTCTTTTCAGTAACTTTGGGTTTTAAAAACCTTTAATAAGGGAAATACCCTCCTCAAAATAAGGTCATACAGGTTTTGCTCACTAATTCTTTTACCAAGTAGGACTATGTCTGACTGCAGTCACTCAGGTTCAGTCTGACCCAAGGAGATACAAGCAACAGCAAAGCTGCAATGATGCCAGCTGTAATATGACCAGCCACCCAATTTAGGCTCAGTGATTAAGCTGCTCTTGGGTCCCCAGGCTAGTCAAACTGTAGCTAGCTGGACTGTGCTTGCATATCCTACCAGTGTGCCTCTGAAGCAGAGGAACTCTTCCAAACCAAGTTTTTTAGTGTCTTCATTTCTCCTCTGAAAGTCTGTCTTGATGATATATATGAAATAATTGCCAGTTTTAAAGGCCATTTTGAGAAGTGCCTTTTTGAAAATCCTAACACATGGTACAGCTTTAAAGCCTGGAACTGCTCCTTATACAAGAGGCCTTGAACTCTCTGAACACACCACTTTCATATCCTCTTGGATGGAACACTTTCATATCCTCTAAGCCCATGTATTTCATGGTAATAAGCTGTGGGATTTAACTGTCCTGAGACAATGTGGCTGCTCTTTAAAGAGCTTTCCAAGCAAAAACAGTTAAGATAAAATAGATACTTGGAGCTAGCAGGGTGTTCACTGGTTTGTTTTTTTTTTTACTATTGGGTGGGAAAGGGAAGTGTTTTCAAGAATTCAAATCTGACCATTTAAGATTTACACTGAAAATCACTATCTTGACTACTGCACTTTCCTAGGCTTGTTTAATAAAGAGAAGAAAAACTGATTTTTACATAAAATTAAAGGCTGATCTGTAAATACCTGTATTATCATAACACCCATTCATAACTAAACTTAATTCTTTTGGTCTGTTACACAAATTGAAGAACTGCTAGGCCACTAAGGTTCATTGCCATGCCTGGAGCTCTTGTTGCCATATCGTCATGCTGTACTGTGTAACACTGGCTTATAACACATGAAACTGATCCTATGTTTGTTCTCAGCATCATCACCACCTCCATTCTTCAGGAGCTTTCTATGGGAAACTACTAATAATTATACCTTTTACCTCTTCTCCTTTGAGAGCCAACCTCGGGAGGATGAATCTCCATACCATCAGTTTCATGAACTTAGCATAGTATAAAAGCTAACAGGAAAAGGATTTTTAATGCAGAGAGTGTTCTCATTTCTAGCACGCACTGTGAAGGCAAGATCTCAAGGCAGTCACTCTTATCCACTGTTCTTTTCACATTCCACATGAGCAAAATTAACATTTTCCTCCATTCGCTCAAAAAATTAGGATGTGTACTTTGGGGATCTGGTAAGACAATTAAGTACCATTTTTAGCAACAGGCGTATCTGCTCATTTCAGCTAAAAGATCCAAGTATTTCTAAATAAGGATTTTATACATTCAGATTCAATAAAAAGTCATCTTTTTATCATTAAAAAAAGTTTAAACCAAGTTCTGTCATACTCAGTATAAAGGTCCCTTTGAGGCAAAGGGAATGCTGGGAGAAAACCCACTATGAGCTAAACGGAGCTGGACCTGGAATTAGATACAACACACATGCTTAAGTGTAGGGCAATCTGTTTCTTTTAATATATTAAAACCTTTACCTTTCAGAGGCCAGGCTTAGCTCCCTGTCTTATTGTTCTCCTCTATCCAAAGCTGAAATGTGGGATTAGTTCCACTCTCTGGATTCAATGCATAGCTGAGCTTACCTGATGTGACTGGAGGACAGCTACTCAGCAGGGAGGTTTGAAACCCAATAGTGGAACAGGAACACAGAAACTCTCCAGTGACTCCAGCACACCGGCATGTGAAAGCTGGAGCGCTGGAGCTTTCAAGCACATGTCAACGGAGGAGCTATGGACTGCCTCTTGGCAACCACGTGTGATAGAATGAGCTGCAGTTCCAGGAGAAGAGGCTTGAACAGTATGAGCAAGGGAAGGAAACTCAGTGCCAGCTTTTCAGAAAATTGTCTTGACTGGAGAGTTCGCATTGCAAAGTTTGAGATTTCACAGAGCAGTCTTTCCAAATCCGTTTGGTTTTCCAAGAGCATCCTGGGTTTGTTTAGTAAATGTTATGGCACAGAGTGGAGAAGAAAAAAAAAAGGAGCAATGGCACAAAGCAGATAAGCCAATTCTAAGTGTCAGAGGAAGCTGTGAATGTCACACCACAGTGCTCCACACTCAAACAGCTGTGCCCATGTACTGACTTCTGTTCCCCAATCCCCTGCCAAACCTCACCTGCTATGTCAGGGGAAGACTTGGAGTGAAGGAAAGAGCATGGAAAATAAACAGAACACACAGATGAGGAGTGGAGAGCAGAGATGCCTTGGAGATACAGAGAATTTGTTTCCTACAGCAGTGATCTCACTCCAACCTCTCCTCCACCAAATATGTCCAGAGGGCTCTCCACACACATCAACATTTCTCTGTTAGTTCTGTCAGCACAGCCCAAACATACTCCCCTTCAGTGATACACTCTTGCCAACAGGACTTGGCTGCTGTTGCATGCCAGTGGTTTTAGTTTGCTCAGAAACAAAGGACTGGTGTGAATCCACACACGGTCAAAGGATTTGTGTCACTAATTTAGTGACCTCTTGGGCAAAAGGAGCTCCCAGCCAAGGTGCCAGACTGATTTCAGTGGGCTGCCTCCTATTGTCAGCCCATCAGCTAGTGGTGTTGCAAAACCCCTTGTCTTACANCCCAAGTCCTTTTCTGCAGGGCTGCTCTCCATCATCTCATCCCCTAGCCTGGATTGATAGTGGGGATTGTTCAGACCCAGGTGCAGGACCCTGCACTTTGTCTAGTTGAAGCTTATGAGATTCACCTGGGCCCACCTCTCCAGCTTGTCTAGGTCCTTCAAGATGACATCCCACCCCTCCAACTTATCAACAGCACCCCATAGCTTGGTGTCATTACCTCTGTTGTCCTTTTCCCCTGAGGCATACAGGATGCATGCTTAATAGGATCACTTATTCAACTTTTCACTTAAACAAAAAAGGCCCAAACACTATTTTGCTTGATCCTTAAATGGAAGCAAAGAACATACATCCCCAGTCCTGCATTTACCAAGGTTGGCATTCCCTTCTCGCTTTGCTCTGAGCCAGACCTTTGGCTTTTACCTTCATCCTGTTGATTTTGATGGTTAGTATTTGTGAACTGCAGCTGTGCAACTCAGTATCACTTCAGAACTCGAAAAGAGCTTTGCTGTTTTACACCAGTGGAGCATCCTCGCTTAGAGACAAAGCTCAGGAGAAATCCAGCATGTAATGAATGCAGTCCAATTTCCAACCAACAATACTCATTTTCAAGGCCAGGATCTTTAAAACTCCCTATGCTGCCACACATTACCTGCCTAACCTTCCCACACTGGAACAATACCAGGAGAGTTGATTAGAGTTGGTCAGTAAATAACATAGGATGAAAACAAATTGGGTAGTAAAAGGACCCTTGAGAAATTAGGAAAAAAGCTCTCTAGCCTTTCAATTTATTCATGATTTACTAGAAAGTTGTACAATGTAGAAGGTCTAAGAGCTAACTAAAATGGCTCTAAGACCAAAATATCCCAACTTGAATAGCTAAGCTGCATACTGAAAGCCTGGGGAAGTGTTTAAAGTAGGCTAAAAAGAAAACTGACACTCTCCCTTCCCCCCACCCCAAACATTTGATTAAAAAAGCAACAAAAATGCTAATCTTCTGTAGTTAAGCAGAAAGGCTTAAAAAGTGGCTGACAAACAACATGAATTATTCAGGGACAAGGTTACTGCTATTCTACACACATTGCTCCAGAATGCGAGTGTAAAGCCACACAAGCACAGTAATTTACAGTGATAAGAGTCTCAAACAAGCTCCATTAATTGCATCAACATCATATAGCCTTTCCGAGTCTTTAAGGCTCCAAAACAGACTCTCTAGAAATGGAGGGCCTGATCCCCATCTAAATTAAACAGGTTTTATATATTATGCAACTCCAGGGGCACAAGCATTACTTTATGTTGAACAGATATGGTTAGAAGCAGCCTCATTCTTCAATCCAAAATTGGGCAAGCATCCAGGACAATTGAAAAATCAAGAACTAGATAAACCATTTAGCATTTCTCTCCTCATAATCACCACCCTCATCCCTACATCCCAAAGAAACCTCATCTCCTTGGAAGCTGTACATAGATACATTATTTTTAGAAAGAAAAGGGAAGGAGGAACAAGAAGGCCTGGTTTAGAGCTGACTGACCAGAGAAGCTGCCCAGATCACAGAAGGGAACTTCTGTATTAAACTCATTACATGTATTTGGGAGAGGAGAAGGTATTAGCAGCCACTCATCTGCAGGTCCTCTGCTGCTCTTCTGGAAAACCTTTGGCTCACTGGGCAGTTTACTAACCTGCAGAACTCAGTGAGAAAACAAGCTATAGCCTGTTTGGGGGGGGAATCAGGATAAGGGACTCATTAATAAGTTTTTATAAGGTAGATGCACATGACTCAGCATCAATGAAGCACAAGGTAGAGAGGAGGGCAGCAAGCCCCTAAAAGTATCTCTGACAAAACACTTCCAGAACCAGGGGCCACACAGAGCCATATCAGCCTAGCTGATACGCAGAAAAATACACAGAGATTTTAGGTACAGATTAGTAGCTATACAGGGAACTGGCTTTTACCTCAATGTGCATTATATAGTCACAGGACTTACCTAACTTTATGATACCCAGAGTACCACAGCACTTGCATAGTAGGCCAGAAAGCTTTTATTGCCAGTGATATCTGCACAGCTGTGATTACAATCTCGAGGGAGACAACCTGGTGCTGGTCTCACCTAATGCTGCAGCCTATCAGACTGATGAAGAAGTCAATGTGGTAGCAAAGGGCAATGTTCTTAATGGCACAGCTGTGTGCAAGGATTTGTTTTCTGTCAGTGGGTTTGGGGAGGGGATGGAAGGTAGAAAAAACAGTCACAGAGAAGCTCAGTTAGGAAAAAACCAAAGGTAAAGCTTCCAATTAAACACATAGCAGTCAAGTTAAAATTATAGGTGACAATTACTGTAACTTGATTAGGCACAATAGCAAATTCACTTCCCTAAATCACTTTCACAACTCTCCTAGGAGGTCTGAAAGATGTAGTATATGAGGTTCATTTAATTTCTAATGTAGTAATTATCACTACTGAATAAAAAAAAAAATAGCAGTGACAGACCCAGGAAATAAATTTAGCACTTGAGGTTTTAATAAAAATTTTATGTGCAACCTCGTTGGTTAGAAATTGTTTAATCAATCTTATCTGGTTCACAGACTTTCTGCTGAGCTTTTGCTTCATGTTATTACAAGGCAATATGCTGCAGCACCTTTTAGTATCCCAAGTTGCACAGCCTAAACACTACTGCTATCCCAAGCTAGCACAAGCTCCTCTTTCAGTGGTGAACACTCACAGCTTTGTTCATGTTCTACCAGCTCTTTTTCAGGTTCTGCA
Organism: Bucco capensis; assembly: GCA_013396975.1. Classification (NCBI taxonomy): domain Eukaryota; kingdom Metazoa; phylum Chordata; class Aves; order Piciformes; family Bucconidae; genus Bucco; species Bucco capensis. Next base: position 8,025 of record VWZO01015965.1, on the reverse strand, counting down.
GCTGGTCAGAAGTGCTGGTAACTCAAGAGCAGGCTCCAGCCCACTCTACCTGGCTCCCATACTGGGGACACTAGATGGTAGCTTATTTCTGTGGCAGAGGTATCAAGCGAGCTTAAGCAAGTTTTAGTGTGTTAAGAGGCACTGCCAGTCCTTTCTGAAGGGGCTTCATACTGCAGGCTTTATTATAACACTTCCACAGGTATCCATCCCAGCCTCTCTTAGCCCCTCCAGCCTCATCCCAGCTGCAATCAGCACACCCAGAGACAAGTCCAGTGGTTTGCACAGGGGTGAGGGGGCAGATGAAGAAATTAAATCCAGGATCCACAACTACTGGCATTCCAGAGGTTTTGCTTAAAATTTGAATTTCCCAAGCTCCTGGACACAGGTAGAGAGAAAGTTGCACCCAGATCTCCCAACCTGTGACTTGCAGGTCACTACCATGAATAAATTAAGCAGAAATGATTTATTTCTGTTTGCAAACCAGGTCAATGTGAGTAGCAGAGAGGTTAAAATGCAGTTATTAGTATCTAAGAGGAAAAAGAAACAACAGTGTATTAGCAGGAATCCTGGCTTGGTTTTTTATTTAACTTAAAAAGTCCATCTCCACTATTGAACAAAATTATTCTCACTGTCAAGCTGCCTGAAATACTCAGCAGTTTCAAGTGTGCCAATATGAGTTCCTTAGAGCTGTTTTAACTGAGTATTGATACCATCCAGAACTCCACAGAAGGAGGATGGCCAGCAGCCTGTCCAGCATAGACAGGACTGCCAGGAGCACTCACTTGACATTCCCACTTTTGTCCTTCAGAAACAGGTCCTCCTCCTACCAAAGGGATTCCTCTCTGCTCTTTCTCTTTGCTGCTGCATTCTGCCCAAACACATAGAACAATCAATTGTCCAAGTTGTTTTTTTTTTTCTTTTTCTATTTGCAGTTAATACACTAATAATTCTTGGAGTGACCCAGTGGCTAACAGATACTCCTAGATCAATTTTTAAAAACCAATAAATATTTGGATGTCATCATAAACAAAACTGATTCAGGAGACTAAAGCACTACAACATGGTAGTTTGAAGTGAGAAGTAATGTAACTTTCTTCAGTTGTTTTATTTTAAGAAAAAATACAGAGTAAGCAGTATTTTGCACATTGGTACGGTTCATAACATGTCCTAAAAGTCTTCTGAGATGCAGCCAGGCAAATCAAGACATCTCCATCTGACCTCTGAGGGTCTCTCCTCCATTTAGCTGCTTTGTAGTTCCCTTTTCTATAGGTCACACCCCCTGCACCCTGTCTCCCCCCTGGTCTGCAGTGCTGAGGCACTCTCTGCCTGAGGAGCACTGCACAGGGCCCATATTCCAAACCTACAAGGGAGGTTTGCTGGGTGAATGTGTCTCCAAACCCCCACCTCTGGACATAGCCTATGTCTTCCTGGTCCAACATTGTCCAAAACCTCTTGAGACTGAGGGTCAAAAATATGGGTTGCTCTAAGTCCTGAATGTTCACCTGGGAGCTCCTCAGAACACAGATGATCAGAGTTAGCAATCACTTTAACCACACATGCCAAAATCCCCATGACCTTCCAAAATCCTAACCTTTGTTTTCACCTCTCAATGTAGCACTGAAGCCATCAAAGCCATGGCAAAACGATTAATTAAAGCACAACTGAAGATAAGAATTTTCTTTCTTGACTATTTCAAGTTGCAGTCTGTGTGTCATTTTGACACTAAACGACTACAGTGTATAGATACTGCGTGCGATTATATTTTGATGCTGATTGAGCCCCAGCAAAGGGGAGCACAGAGAAGCTGTCCTCCAAACATCCAAAATACAGAGAAACACTCGCCCGCATCCTCCCTCGGAGCTGGCAGCGCTGCTGGGATCCGAAGGCCACTGCTGCCATCTGGTGTCACTGGCATCCGGTGGAGGAGAGCTGGGATGTTGCAGGCTGACGTTGTGTTCACTGAAGCTGATAAATGAGAGGTGACTTGGTCCCAGACACTGAAGTAGGACAAAGTCTTCCCTGACAAAGACACCTTGAACATCCAAACTACCTCGTGTCCATCTCCTTCTAAAAGGAACCAGCTCGTGTGCTTGAAGATAACAGAAGGAGACATAAGAAAGGAGAAGAGAAATTGCTTAAAAGGCTTTTTTGCTGAGAGCAGACACAATGTAGCAGTGTGAGTTATGGGTCAGCATCTCTGGTCATCCTGCTCCAGCAGAGCCATGGGGAAATACTTGTGGAACGAGGAGGCTTGCAGAGCTACAGACAACAGGGGGAAGTTCAGGTTTTTGGAAGCTCAAGCTGGAGCCATGTAGGGAAGAGGAGGCAGCAGCTCAGTCACAATTAGGTCTTCTGAGTCTTGGTCTTAAGTAATTTTATATATGAAGGCAACATTCCATTAAGCCTCAAATGTATCTTCACTGGGTAAGGGAGGCCATTTAGAAGAGTGGAGAGCTCTTCCACAGCCATTTGTTCTTATTCAGCATTTCCCTGATCTATCTTTTGCGTGGAGACACAGGTTTGTCAACCCCCAGATGCCCTACAAGCCCTAGCCCTGTAACCACGGCATCTCCTTCAATAAAAGACAGTACTCAGACAAACACTCCTTGCACTTCTACAGCAGTAGAGGCCAAGCCTTGCACCCTCCTTTGCCCCAGCATACTGACCACTGTGTCAGAAAGTGCTTTCTGTGGTGACAAGACTGAATTTCAAACCCACTTTCCTCCCTTTCCCAGTGAAATGCTGACTTCAGGGTGCTAGAGTAGCATTTGTCATATGGGGCTGCAGAAAGCTGGATTTGATACAGCATTTGGGGCTGAGCAGGGTGTTTGAACTCCAGGGACAGGGGGCACAGAGAGCCACCCCAGCCTTAGGAGCCTGGTCACAGCACTGAGTAGCACCACACTGCCCTGGCTCCCTGCAAGCACACACACACAATTCTCTGCAGGGCTGGGTCATTTTGAATCCAGTTAGGGGACATTAGTGGCATTAATTAGGTGGCCATCTCCAGATGTCTCATGCAATTTCTCCTGACTGTGATGCATTGCTGTGCATATTTTCATCAGCTAACTCCCAAGAAAACAAAATAAATAACAGTAATCTGAGAAGAGGCTCTTTGCATTTGTGATCAGCATGAGAGCTCACAGGGCTGTGTCCTAGAGCCACATGTGCATTTCTCCATGGGAGTTAATCCATGCACACCAACATGGGCTTAGGGGAAAGGTTCAGGGAGCAACAGGGACCCCTTTCCATGGCCTTATGGCCAGCCACCTGATGGGCTCATTAAGGCTTGAGTGCTCCTGAGAACTAAACCCTGGTAGGAGCCAGGCTAGCAGGGGTGATGTGTTCCTGATTTATAGGATGTGTTTCTGGTACGTGAAGGAGTGATTTATTTCAAAGAGATCAGTGACAAAGGAGTTGTTTGAGCCTCTTGTTAATACAAAGGGCAGTCTTTCTTGGTGTGGGCTAGCTGTTGAACAGACATCATTCCAGTATGTTGCAAGATCCAGGGGATATCCTGAGAGAAGGAGCCTGTGGCCTCCTGTTCCCTCAAGAGACAATTATACTCAGTAGGGAATCAAGCCAATGAGCCAGATATCAATTTTTTAAGTGATGGCAATGGAAAGACTTACTCATCATGGTCCATTTTGCTATCTACAAGTTGGAAGCCACAGCTTCTTGCTGAACTGCATAGCACTAAAAGCAACTGAATGAATCAATTACAGACCCAGGACACAGATTTGCAGCAGGAGAGATGCTTCAGGATTTCTTCTAAGGAGTACTGATAAAGCTGATTTTAAGGCTATTAGTAAACATTATTCTCCTGGATGCCCACTCTTCCTGCCCACTCGCAGGCCTTGCAATCTGCTCAGCAGTGGTACATACCTGCATTACAGCCTCTGCATGGCCAAGCAGTTGGTCTGGGCAGCTTCACAGGTGAAAGTTCCAGGGCAGTTGATGGAGCTGTTGTCCATCTCAGCTGAGATCTGCTTTAAGGCTACTTTTCCTGGAGCCACAGTGGTATCCAGTTATGCCACTCTAGTCATCAGATAAGGTTATGGCTCCAGGTTTGGGTTTTTTCAGTAGCAACTGTGGTACATGTTAGCAAAAATACCAAAGGGGCTGGGTTTCATAACACATCAACAGGCAGTGGCCCCGAGAGTGGCTTTAGCTTTGGACAGCTGTAAAGTAATCAGAATATGGGCTTTGGTCCTCAAATCTCACTTTTCTTCTGGGTTTTGTCAAGCCCATAGCCTCACAGACACATCTGTGCACTTGCACAGGCATAAACAAAGGGATACAGTAGCAGTGGTTTAGTCCCACCAGGATTTGACTTTACACACTGGGCTTGACTTTGCACACTGTGAATAGCTCCAAAAAAATGCAGAAGGATGATAAATGGGGATTAGGATGTTGGCCAGGGGTGTGAGACGAGTTGTGTTCAATTCCCCGCTTTGGCAAAAACCTCCTTTTCTGTTTGGAGCAAATCTTGTAGGTCCAGCACTTTGAAGCCTCATGGGAGTCACTCTTCTACATCTTCAAGAGCCATAGCTGTAAAATAAAATTCTCCTGCCTCCCAAAGGTGCCCTGATGTTAAGTCTCATTGTTAGACTCACATGCAAAGCTAATGGAGCAAAAGGGTCCATAAGTCAAGAGGGAGATTGGCTTGGGGTGGATTGGAAAAGCAAACAGCCTAGAAAAGCCATGAAACTGCTTCTAGAAAAGAAGAATTATCTCCTGGGAGAGGCCATGTGGATAGGAGTGGGGCTTTGCATTCATACCTACTTTCTACATCATCCCAAATCTCAGTGTGGCCAGTTCCCCACTCAGGAGCTTGAGACCCTGATGCCAGAGCAGAATGGGATCAGTAGTGCTTATCCATCTGCTGAGCCCACTGCGCTCACCAAGGTCTGAGTGGGCTCCAGTGCTGCAGCTGTGGGAGTCTCCATGCTCTCTTGGATCCAGCAGAGCCAAGGAACCCCAAGAAGTAAATACAGAATTTTCTACAAGCTTCCATTTGCTGCAATTCCTGTTCTTCAGGCACTGCCCCAGAAAAAAAAAAAAAAAAAAAAAAAAAGATCCACAAGTTAAGCATGAAATAAAGCCAGCAGTAAGGGAATAATAATTATTTGATCAGCTCCCAGGGTATCAAATAGCAGTAAATTGAGCTTCAGTTTAAAAAGCAGACAATTTTCAGTGTCATACCACTACATTTTCAAAGCTAATTTAAATATTCCATTAAAAAATGAAAACATATTCAAATTAAAACACCCATAAGATA
>VWZO01015964.1:0-32503 GCA_013396975.1 Bucco capensis | reverse complement strand
AGGACCTTATCTACCTGGGCTTTGGCAATCTCCCAGATGGCACAGCCACCCTGAGCTGCTCTTGCAGTGCTTTCACCATGCTTCTGGTGCAACATTTTCCTCCTATTAAACTGAAATTTCTGTGGTTGCAAATTGTGACCTTTGTCTCTTGTCTTTTTGCTGTACTCTCCTTTTAATAGTAGTAGTAGTGGTAATAGAGATGAGTTAGATCCTTTCAGCCTTGTCTTCTCTGAGCTGAAAAAAATCCATCTCCTTCAGCCTCTCCTTATGCAACCCCCTGACCATCTAGGTGATCTTCCACTGAACTTTGTCCAGTTTGTCTGCACCTTTCTGGCCCCAAACTGAACGTAGTACTCCAGATACAACATCAAGAGAGCTGAATAGAGAGGAGCAACCACTTTCCTGGGCCTGCTGAGGCAGGGCTGTTGAGTGTATAGGAGGCTGGCATATCCCTTAACAAGGCTTGGATAGGTGAGCAAGGTGCCAGGAAAAAGAGAAAGGGTCTGATTTCTAAGAAGGTGTCCAGGAGAAAAGTCCTTATAGAGAATATAGCACTAGAATATGCAGAACAGTGTTGTAAAGGCAGCAGCAGCAGCTGCACTGCTCTAGGTGTTTTCAAACAAGATCATGCAGGCAAAACTGGAGGGGAGAGCTATTCCAAGCTCAAGGGACAGCTATGTAGAAGTAAGTGTAGAAATGAGATTGATCCTCCTCCTTTTGGCTCAGAACACTGTTTTAGTGCAGGACACTGGCTAACCAAACATGGTTTATGTTTATTGCTCCAGTCCAGCTGACTTTAACCTGATTTAAAGGTGTGTAAAAGAATAAGTTGAAAAGCAGGATCACTTCTCGTCTATCATTCTCTGTCAGGTTAGCAGAAACTAATCACTGTGACTCTTATTTTCTCTGCTCCTTAGTTTAAAGTAAGGTCTTTGCACTGTGATGTAAGTCTGTGAGCAGTTAATCTCTCCATGGGATGTATTTTTGGCCCAATCTGCACAAAACCACCGTGGTGGTTTCCTGAGGTTGAGCACAGCAGCCTTTTCTCAGTAGCCAGCCATTGGTTTAGCAGTGACTCCAGCAAAAACATACAGGGAAGCAAATCCAACAACAAGGAAAGCACAGGATCTTCAGAACTGTTGGATGGACATGAAGCTGATCAGAGCCAAGAAAGGTTTTAACAGGGGAAAAGTTGCAACATGAGAGTGATAACTAGCACAGGGGTAGTGAAGGAGAATATCCCAAAGACAGAGCTGTCAAGGCCATAGGTGCAACATAGCATGCTCTCACTCTTGCTCTCCCCCCATTTCATCTCCCTCTCCATCTCCCCAAAGACAAATATAACTCAGTGTTTGTGCAGGAACACTGCCAGAAGTGAACCCTGAAAGGACCTGAGGGCACTGGGGTTGGTTAGTGTGGAGAAGAGGAGGCTCAGGGGAGACCTTAGCTCTCTCTACAGCTTCCTGACAGGAGGTTGCAATGAGCTGGGGGTAGGTCTCTTCTCCGGGGTTAGCAGTGAGAGGACAAGAGGAAATGGCTTCAAGTTGCAGCAGGGGAGGTTTAGATTAGATATAAGGAGAAATTTCTTCCCTGCAAGGGTTGTTAAGTCTTGTCCCAGGCTGCCCAGGGAGGTGCTGGAGTCACCATCCCTGCAGGGGTTTAAGACATGTGTAGATGCTCTCCCTAGGGCCATGGTTTAGTGGTATGGGAGTGCTAGGTATGGTTGGACTTGCTGATCTTAGAGGTCTCTTCCAACCCTAATGATTCTGTGACAAGCCAAGCCAGCACACTCCTGGAGCACCCTGAATNATTGCTGTGTGAGCTGGTCTAGGTGCTCCTGCTCTGGCAGGGGGGTTGCACTAGATGATCTTTCTAGGGCCCTTCCAACACCTGACATACTGTGATACTGTGATAGAAGGGATGCTGCTGGGACTCCTTGTCCACCTCCCTGCTCCAAGCAGAGCCAACTCCCAAATCACAAGAGGTTGCTTTAGGACCTTATCTACCTGGGCTTTGGCAATCTCCCAGATGGCACAGCCACCCTGAGCTGCTCTTGCAGTGCTTTCACCATGCTTCTGGTGCAACATTTTCCTCCTATTAAACTGAAATTTCTGTGGTTGCAAATTGTGACCTTTGTCTCTTGTCTTTTTGCTGTACTCTCCTTTTAATAGTAGTAGTAGTGGTAATAGAGATGAGTTAGATCCTTTCAGCCTTGTCTTCTCTGAGCTGAAAAAAATCCATCTCCTTCAGCCTCTCCTTATGCAACCCCCTGACCATCTAGGTGGTCTTCCACTGAACTTTGTCCAGTTTGTCTGCACCTTTCTGGCCCCAAACTGAACGTAGTACTCCAGATACAACATCAAGAGAGCTGAATAGAGAGGAGCAACCACTTTCCTGGGCCTGCTGAGGCAGGGCTGTTGAGTGTATAGGAGGCTGGCATATCCCTTAACAAGGCTTGGATGGGTGAGCAAGGTGCCAGGAAAAAGAGAAAGGGTCTGATTTCTAAGAAGGTGTCCAGGAGAAAAGTCCTTATAGAGAATATAGCACTAGAATATGCAGAACAGTGTTGTAAAGGCAGCAGCAGCAGCTGCACTGCTCTAGGTGTTTTCAAACAAGATCATGCAGGCAAAACTGGAGGGGAGAGCTATTCCAAGCTCAAGGGACAGCTATGTAGAAGTAAGTGTAGAAATGAGATTGATCCTCCTCCTTTTGGCTCAGAACACTGTTTTAGTGCAGGACACTGGCTAACCAAACATGGTTTATGTTTATTGCTCCAGTCCAGCTGACTTTAACCTGATTTAAAGGTGTGTAAAAGAATAAGTTGAAAAGCAGGATCACTTCTCGTCTATCATTCTCTGTCAGGTTAGCAGAAACTAATCACTGTGACTCTTATTTTCTCTGCTCCTTAGTTTAAAGTAAGGTCTTTGCACTGTGATGTAAGTCTGTGAGCTGTTAATCTCTCCATGGGATGTATTTTCGGCCCAATCTGTACAAAACCACCGTGGTGGTTTCCTGAGGTTGAGCACAGCAGCCTTTTCTCAGTAGCCAGCCATTGCTTTAGCAGTGACTCCAGCAAAAACACACAGGGAAGCAAATCCAACAACAAGGAAAGCACAGGATCTTCAGAACTGTTGGATGGACATGAAGCTGATCAGAGCCAAGAAAGGTTTTAACAGGGGAAAAGTTGCAACATGAGAGTGATAACTAGCACAGGGGTAGTGAAGGAGAATATCCCAAAGACAGAGCTGTCAAGGCCATAGGTGCAACACAGCATGCTCTCACTCTTGCTCTCCCCCCATTTCATCTCCATCCCCCCAAAGACAAATATAACTCAGTGTTTGTGCAGGAACACTGCCAGAAGTGAACCCTGAAAGGACCTGAGGGCACTGGGGTTGGTTAGTGTGGAGAAGAGGAGGCTCAGGGGAGACCTTAGCTCTCTCTACAGCTTCCTGACAGGAGGTTGCAATGAGCTGGGGGTAGGTCTCTTCTCTGGGGTTAGCAGTGAGAGGACAAGAGGAAATGGCTTCAAGTTGCAGCAGGGGAGGTTTAGATTAGATATAAGGAGAAATTTCTTCCCTGCAAGGGTTGTTAAGTCTTGTCCCAGGCTGCCCAGGGAGGTGCTGGAGTCACCATCCCTGCAGGGGTTTAAGACATGTGTAGATGCTCTCCCTAGGGCTGTGGTTTAGTGGTATGGGAGTGCTAGGTATGGTTGGACTTGCTGATCTTAGAGGTCTCTTCCAACCCTAATGATTCTGTGACAAGCCAAGCCAGCACACTCCTGGAGCACCCTGAATACTCTCACATAGCTTTTCGCTAGGCTGAACAAGAGAAAAAGCCATTACTTAATCTTGCTGCCACTCCAGGCTGCTTCCCTGCGGTGTATTTTACAGTGCTTTGTCCAGGATGGATTTAAAGCATCCAGGTCATGAGAATTCCACAAGTTTACTTGGGGGAGCTATTTTCCAGGCTAGCAAACATCACCATTAGCACTATTTCTTGTCATATGCATCAGCAACTCTCCCATAAATAATTGCTAACACTTCAGCTATTCTACAGGCCTAGGGAAGGTGAAGGAATACGAACAGGGAGTCAATTTTCAGGTGAACAAAGGAATAAAAAGGATAATGGAAATCTCTGGCTCCTCCACAGAATCAGAAAGGTTGGAAGAGGCTGCTAAGATCAAGTCCAACCATACCTATCCTGTTGGGTTATGGAGACTTGAACAAGTGAGGGAGAGGTAACTGGTTAGCTTGGCTCTTATCCTTGAAGAAATGTGAGGTGATCTGGGAGAGCTCAGGCACTGAGGGAAACCAGGCTGCTGAGTTTGGCTGTGGCAGGATCTAGCAGAGCTGCATTCCCCTGCAAAGCCATCCCTAACTAAACTAGCTCCTATGTATCATGGGGTGAAAGTATAAATAGGGTTGCTACTGCAGAGCAGCTTCTAGTGTTGCCTGATACCATGGTCATATAGACATAGGACAACGTGGGTAATGCCTTACTTAATGTAGCTTGGATTCTTTAACTGAAAAGCTATTTCCTGCCCTTCAAGTTCTTCTTCTGCAGAGGTCAGCAACTGACATGATGGGTGCAACCTTACAGTTCTGTATTCAGCCAGACCTGAAACATTCTGTGTATATGAGAACAAACCCCAAAACTCAACCAACCCATCAGCAGTGTACTCTGCATGGCTTCTAAATCAGCACTGGCAATGCCTGTGATGCTCTTCACAATTCCTCTGTGCAATATTTCACCCAAGGACCATCTTGGACAAGTCATGTGCTTAACACTTTGGGCAACACCACCTCCACTTCCTTTCTGCCTTAGTGTATGGGCATGTCTCTCAAGTCTTTGGTAAAGAAAACCTGCAGAAGACATCCTGCAGACAGCACTCTTAGAGTACAGCCTTCTGCCCCACAAAATAGGCAGGCTGGTGCTTACAGCCCTGGTGATGGTCTCACTGAATGGCACACTGCACAAGAGCTTTTTAAGCAGGCAAGGTAATGCCTCTCACAAAATCTGCAGCAAGCTACAGAGGGAGAACTCAGCAAGTAGAGAGCAGCCCAAGGTCTCTGGCTTTTTAAAGAGGTCATCTCACCTCAGGAGTCTGTTCCTTCTTTGGATCAATGTGGAATGCTTCCTTAACTGTTTTCTTGCAACAGGACCAGTATCACAGTATCCCAGTATGTCAGGGGTTGGAAAGGACCTAGAAAGATCATCTAGTGCAACCCCCCTGCCAGAGCAGGATCACCTAGACCAGCTCACACAGCAATGTGTCCAGGCAGCTCTGCAATGGCTCCAGACAGGGAGACTCCACAGCCTCCTGGGCAGCCTGGGCCAGTGCTCTGGCACCTGAACTGCAAACAAGTTTCTCCTCCTGTTAATACTAAACCTCCTGTGGTCCAGCTTGCTCCCATTCCCTCTTGTCCTACCATTGGATGCCATTGAGCAGAGCCTGGCTCTCTCCTCCTGACACTCACCCTTCACAGATTTCTAAGCATTGCTGAGGTCTCCTCTCAGTCTCCTCTTGTCCAGGCTGAAGAGACCCAGCTCTCTCAGCCTGTCCTCCTAGGGCACATGCTCCACTCCTTTCAGGATCTTGCTGGCCCTGTGCTGGACTCTCTCCAGCAGCTCCCTAGCCTTCTGGAGCTGAGGGGCCCACAACTGAACACAGAATAGTTTAAGAAATCCTGGAGCAATGCTTCCCCAGGGATTTTCTTCCACATCTTACTAGAAAGGAAGAAGTTTTTCTTAACATTGAAACTTGACAAGTTTTCCTTCTCTCAAGTTCATCCCATTGTACTAAGCCTCCACAGAGATTCTTCCTCTTGGGATTTTCCTTGAATTTATTTGGAGATTATTATCCTACCTCCTCTTAGTTGTTGCTTAGCCAAGATATACATAGCTTGCTCTTTTAATCTTTCCACATCCATCAAGCCTTCCCACTACCTATAACAACTGTGCCTTGTCTCTGAACTCTGGCCACCATGCCAGGATGTCCCCAGGGACATGGTGCTCCAAGCAGCACAGGAGGTGCCAGTTGCATTTACAGCTGCATAGAGAAGGTGTTTCCTTTATCTGCTCTGCTGCAGAGCCTCTTAAGCTAAATTGTCCCACCTACCCTACCACCTCAGCAAGGTACAAGCTTGGAGCAGTGGCTGGCACACCAGGAGCTGTGCTGCCATCCAGAGTGACCTGGACAGGCTAGAGACATGGGCAGGGAGAAATTTAATGACATTTAACAAGGGTAAATGTAAAGTGATGCATGTGGGAAAGAAAAACCCCATGGATCAGTACAGGCTGGGAACTGATCTGTTGGAGAAGAGCCCTGGGAAAAAGCTCTAGGAGTGCTGGTGGCTAGGAGGATGCCCATGAGGCAGCAATGTGCCCTTGTGGCCAAGAGGCCAATGGCATCCTAGGATGCATTAAGAGGAGCGTGGCCAGCAGAGCCAGAGAGGTTCTTCTCCCCTCTCCTGTGCCCTGGGGAGGCCTCCCCTGGAATGCTGTGTCCAGTTGTGGGCCCCTCAGCTCCAGAAGGCTAGGGAGCTGCTGGAGAGAGTCCAGCCCAGGGCCAGCAAGATCCTGAAAGGAGTGGAGCATGTGCCCTAGGAGGACAGGCTGAGAGAGCTGGGTCTCTTCAGCCTGGACAAGAGGAGACTGAGAGGAGACCTCAGCAATGCTTAGAAATATGTTAAGGGTGAGTGTGAGGAGGAGAGAGCCAGGCTCTGCTCCATGGCATCCAATGGTAGGACAAGAGGGAATGGGAGCAAGTTGGACCACAGGAGGTTTAGTATTAACCTGAGGAGGAACTTGTTTGCAGTTCAGGTGCCAGAGCACTGGCCCAGGCTGCCCAGGAGCCTGTGGAGTCTCCTTGTCTGGAGCCATTGCAGAGCTGCCTGGACACATTGCTGTGTGAGCTGGTCTAGGTGCTCCTGCTCTGGCAGGGGGGTTGCACTAGATGATCTTTCTAGGGCCCTTCCAAGCCCTGGCATACCAAGATACTGTGAGAGCAGGTTTCAGTGCTGGATAGCTGTCAAACTGGTGGAATGTTATTTTGGATAGGTTAGACCACAACCCCCCCCCTAAGAACAGGTGAAGCATCCCTCAGGGAGCATGTAGAGCTTATTTCTAGGAGGATACTGACAACATTATTCTGAATATGGATTACTTGTTGCTTCTCTCCTTTAGTCAAAATTCCTGTGGCAGCATCACCAGAGCCCCAAAAAGTCAATGATGCAAAGTCTCTGTGCAGAACACAGAAGTTGCTTTGACTTTTGTTTGAAAGCTGTGAAATAGTTTGTGATTTACTTATATACTACTTAATCTCATAACAGTTAAGTTTGTGATTCATCCTTAAGTGAAAACATTCAATTACCAAGCCAAACTCTGGAAAATCAAAGCATGTGCCCAGGTTAGCACCCAAATATATTTAGCTTTATAGGAAGAGCTATCAAAGAGAACATACAAAAATGCATGGTGATACTTCTACCACTATTTAGCAAGCAGTTCTCTATTCCTCTTGAGGGAACAACAGATGCCTTTGGCATCTGCAGACATTGCAGTCTATCAAGTAATTGGTTTGTCCAACTAGTGCATTACTGTAACTAATTGCAGATCATATCAGTAAAAGAGAATCACAAACAGAAGTCAGAGGAGAGTGACAAAGAGAAGAGAATCACAAAATAAAAAGAGGCTTCAGGCTTGCTGAAGTTTGAAGAGACATAGAGGAGGAGATAGAAGAAAATGTGTGAAACCTGAGAGAAAAATGGTATTCTGTTGTCTCAGAAGCAGCACAATCCATGTTGGAAGTTTGGTTCAGAGTTCTCCATCTTCACATTGCTGAAATCACCAGAAGCAAACAGTGACCACTGTCTGGAGAAGAGGAGGCTCAGGGGAGACCTTAGCTCTCTCTACAGCTCCCTGACAGGAGGTTGCAGTGAGATGGGGGTAGGTCTCTTCTCCAGGGTTAACAGGGAGAGGACAAGAGGAAATGGCTTGAAGTTGCAGCAGGGGAGGTTTAGATTAGATGTAAGGAGAAATTTCTTCCCTGCAGGGGTTGTTAAGTCTTGTCCCAGGCTGCCCAGGGAGGTGCTGGAGTCACCATCCCTGCAGGGGTTTAATAAACATGTAGCTGCTCTCCTTAGGGCCATGGGTTAGTGGTATGGGAGTGCTAGGTATGGTTGGACTTGCTGATCTTAGAGGTCTCTTCCAACCTTAATGATTCTGTGATTCTGAGGATGAAATCAAATGGGCAATATGGCATCTTCTGGCCTTAATACCCAGAACAGGTATTCTTTCACAATATTTTTCCCCAAAAATATTCCAAATAAGCTCTAGTAGTTGTATTATTTGTTAGTTTTTGGTTTTGTTTGTTTTTTTTATTAAACAGAGAGAATAATCCTCTGCTCTGATAGCTCACCTTTCTGTGAGTTTTTATGGTTTGAAACTCCTCACCAATTCATGTGCTGTTTGTTTTTCTTGCAGACCAATTAACAAGGGTGATAAATGAGACAGGACATAACACCAATCCCTGTGACACCCCACGAGCTACCTCCCCCAAATGAAAGCACTGCCATTTTTCATTACCATTTGCTAATGTTCTTTCTGCCAATTTGTAGCCCCTGTGGCAGTGCTCCTGCTGAAGCCAATCTCAATTAATTATTCAAGTCCATTCATGGGATCTGCTATAGCAAATACTTTATGGCAAACCAAAATGCACTGTACCAACTGAATTTCCAGTAGGCACTACTACTTTAATCCCTTTAAAAGCTTTTATATCTGTTTGGGAAGATTTATTCTTTTATTACTTGTACTTTCCTGGTGCCTGAAGGTTCCAACTAGACTGAGGATCCATTGTGGTGTTTGTTACTCAAATTTTATCTCCAGCTGTTTAGTGATTCTCTCTCCTCCTCATGCCTTTCATCCTCGCTTCATTTTCACCCCAAGGATAGAATTTATACCAGTAGAACTGTAATTACCAGGATCACTGACAATTCCTTTTATAGGAAATCAGGTATATTTTCTCTCTTTCACATATTTGCTGCTTCCACTTTGTCTCTTTCAAGCAGCACTGTATTATGAGTCATGTTTGCATGAAAACAGGCTCCTCGCTCTCTTTCTCTACCATGCATCTGCTCCTGCTGTGCATTCCCCACTGAAATCCCTATCATTGATTATCCTGTGCCTGAGAAGTCTCAGGAAGTTGAATGGAGATGACTGATGTCACACTAGGAGGATTAAGTGGGGAATAAACAGCAGGAGCATATCATCTCTCAAGAAACTGAGGCCTCATCTTGTCTGGGCTGGAAAATGCCAAAGACAGATTTTATAACAATGGCATGGTATTTCTTAATACAAGAAATAAAAGCCTCTAAAGGCCAAACTGAAAATATACTAGTTGAAAAAGAGGAGAAGAATGGGGATTTGAGCAAGCCTGGTTATATCCTGAGCCCAAGGACAGAAGAGCTGTGTGAAAAGACCTCATATATCACCTTTGGAAGACTCACGAAGGGGCACTTTGCCTGTAAATTTACAATTTATTTATTTGCTTATCTTTTAAATAAAGGAGATGAGCTCCTTCACAGTCTTCCCTGTGTCCCCTTTCCCAGGACAACTCAGCAGCAATGTCTGCCACAGAGCCTATCTTCCCTCTCAGCCAGAAAGAGAGAGAACCCCAGGCTGCACAATAGTTCAAGGAAACACTGCAGGATCCTCTCCTTGGTCAGTAAGAAGACCTTGGAGGAAATATTTTCCCCTACCTCCTAAAACCACCACAGGTTCTACCTGACTCAAGTAGTCCTTCCCTCCCACTCACACAGTAACAATCTTCCCAGCACTGCTGGAAGTGTCCTACCTCACTGTTCTTTTGTAAGGAAGATGTTTCACAGTCTCAAAAAAGTCACAAATCAGCTATCTGTGCTCTGAATATTTGGGAGATCCTTTCTTTGTCCCAGGCCAAAGAGCAAAGGTTTCCCAGGCTGTGTTGCTGCAGATGCTGTGGAGCTGCTTCCTTACACAAGGTACCTAGTGCTGTGATGGCATGTTCCTCCATGGGGCTTGAGGAAACTTGGCTGCTCACCAGCATCTTGCCTGTGTTAGAGGTCTGGGCGAGTGCTGAAGTGGGAATCAGATCTCAACCCTACCCCAAAATGGCCTGTAATTGCCTTTTTACTACTCCTCCAACATAAAGGGAAATGTTTACTACCCCTCTTTCAAATGATCTGCTTTATAACCAGCATCTGCCTTTGTTCTCCCCTCTGCTGACAATTGTGTGCAGGCTACTGGCCCAAGGAGGTTAAACCTCCTTTTAAGCTTATAGCAAACAAGTAGACTTGGGCTTCTGCATCTAAAACTGATTTTCATACCACTTCATCTCAGTAAATCTGTGGATGCCCCATCCCTGGAAGTGTTCACAGTCAGGTTGGATTGGGCACTGAGCAACCTGACATAGTCAAATATGCCCTTGCCCATAACAGACGGGTTGGNACTGAGGAACCCAAAACTGACCCCAGGACTCTAGGTGTGGCCTCCCCAGTGCTGAGGACAGGAGGATGATCACTTCTCTGCTCTACTTCTCACACTAGTTTTGATTCAGTTCAGGTTTATTTGCTGTAAAGGGAACCAAAATAGCACCATTTGAATGTGAGCTACAGTTGAGAAAACCTCTTAACTTTTTCCCACCTAGAGCATGCAGATGGAGTAAACTCATTTCTTTTGATGCCATAAGAGTGTTCTTTACCCAGAAGAGTTCAAAGCTAGTTTCTGCCTGGTTTTCCCTAACTCTGGTATTATTCAAGAGTCAAAAACTCAGTTCAAAACAAGGCAGTGACAATGAAGTTGAAGTGTTTTACTGGTTGCTTACTTGTTCTTAATGATGAGCTCTGCTGCTTTCTCCCTCTTACAGATGGAAGCAGATGATAAAGAAGGGAGAAACTACACAGTAGTGCAGATAGTGAAATCAAAAAAAGACACTCCTGTGGAGATAAAAGAGAGACTCCTGCTAGTTTCTGAAAACTCACAAATGTAGGATTTTTACTGCCCCAGCTGAGGTCTCTCTGCCAGCAAGGACCTAACAGTAAAACCAAGGAAAAATTGCCCAGTTCAGAAAGGTTCAGAATCCTTTCCAGTACAAACCACTCTACCTGCTAAAGAGTGGTTTTAGCCAAAACAGGATAATTCTCTGCTTCCTGTCTCTTCTTTTTATCTCATTCTTTCCAGATTTTATATTCCCAAATGTGGCATTTTTTGCCCCTCTCAGTCAGAGAACAACTGCAGAGGGAATGCACTTGTGCTCGTTGCCTCAGGAGAAGAGGCAAAGAAAGCAAGGGGTGGAAAATTGGTCTTTATGATGATTTAGAGACATCTTGAAGCTGTGCCAGTCTAAGCACTGAAGCCAGCTGCAGTGCCAAAGGCCCAGGATGTCCTTACAGCCCCAATATACACCTTCCTCCAAGGGTGTGAGGAGAGACAAAATACTACCAGTTTTAAACCTCTGCCTCCCTATTTTGGCCAGCTCCCAAAAGACAACTGGGAAAGGGTTTCCTGAATTTCCACTGCTTCAAATATGCTACACTGATATTGTGCATGCATGCTGTAACAACAGCTTCTGCTGTCCAGGAGGGAGCCTTCCATCTCACAGATTTATGGCCAACTCTGAGGTCACAATGACTGGCACTGTTGCTTCTCCATTTTTAGGCTGTATCTATTATTTGAGCTTATTTGGGTGTCAAAACCTTATCCTGAAGGGGAAGCAGGTGTCCTTTGAGGAGTTCTGTGAGGAGGGTGGGATTACAAGAAACTACTTGCATAGGAGAGATGGGAGTGGTGCCCAGTGACAGGACAAGAGGTAACAGGCATAAACTTGAACATTGGAAGTTCCATCTAAACATAAGGAGAAACTTCTTGGCTTTAAGGGTGGCAGAGCACTGGCCCATGCTGCCCAGAGAGGTGATGCAATCTCTGTCTCTAGAGATATTCCAAACCCATCTGGAAACCATCCTGTGCCACCTGCTCTAGGTGAACCTGCTCTGACCAAGGGGTTTGACTAGATGATCTCCAGAGGTCCCTTCCAACCCCTAACATTCTGTGATTCTGGGAGTGGACAACTGTGTTGTTGTTATTGCTTATGAAACATATAGCTAGCTGCACCTGTGCTTCCAGTGAAGGGCATTTGCTGGTTTGCTTGCAGGCTGAGAAGCAGCAGCTCCCAAAGGTTTTGCTAGGCTTCTGGGAAACACCAGGAAGGAGCTGGTGGCCAGCACATCAGTGAGTGCCAGTGATGTAGGCAGAGATTCTGGAGACAGAATAGCAGAATCTCCTTGGCAGCTTTCCCCAAAACAGTCCCAGAAATGCATGCTGGGTCAGGCAGATCTGAAGAGGTAATGCTGTTGGGAAAATTATATCTAAGAGAGGCTGCATCTAGGGTCAGTTTTGGGCTCCTCAGTCAAAGAGAGATACAGAGGCATTGGAGTGTGTCCAGAGAAGGGCAAGGAGGCTAGGGAGGGCACTGGGGTTGGGTAGTGTGGAGAAGAGGAGGCTCAGGGGAGACCTTAGCTCTCTCTACAGCTCCCTGACAGGAGGTTGCAGTGAGATGAGGGTAGGTCTTTTCTCCAGGGTTAAGAGAGAGAGGACAAGAGGAAATGGCTTCAAGAGAAATTTATTTCCTGAAAAGTTTGTTAAGTCTTGTCCCAGGCTGCCCAGGGAGGTGCTGGAGTCACCATCCCTGCAGGGGTTTGAGAAACATTTAGCTGTGGTCCTTAGGGCCATGGTTTAGTGGTATGGGAGTGCTAGGTATGGTTGGACTTGATGAGCTTAGAGGTCACTTTCAACCTTAACGATTCTGTGATTCTGTGACATCTGGAAGGGAGGGAGCCTGCCTTGAGGAGTTCCAGCAGTAACTACACAGCTGGATGCTCACATGAGGGTGCTAAGGAGCACAGGGGTTTGGAGGACACACCCTGATGTTAAAAGTATTCTTCATCCTCACATGAAACATAGGACAAAAAGCTAGAAATTAATGTTGCAGGCACAGATAGAACAAAGCTAAGAGTAATATATTGCATGTAGTTCCCTTACAGTCAAGAAGCCTAGAGAGATAGAAATATTTAGATTTAAATGAATTGAAAGATATAAAAGACATTGGAATACTGGTGGAAGGAGAAGCAGATGGACAATGTAATACCAATTTGAAAAATGATACTGGAAAGACACAATGGACTTTAGAGATGAAGCGATGGTGCTACAGCCTCACAAAGCTTTGAGGCAAATCAGATTAACAATCGAGCAAACCTTGTCAGGAAGTCATAGAAATCCCATGAATCAAAGTCCAGTCCCCTGCAGGAAAAGCACAGGGATAAGACTGCATTATGGTCTGCCTGATGAAGATGGTGATAGAGATTGACACATTGAAGGAGATCAACGAAGGCAGGGAGGTACTCAGCACTGGGGAGGCCACAGNTGCCCTCAGCTGCTTCTCAGCACACTTGTGCTCCAGAGCCCTCCCTAGCCTCCTTGCCCTTCTCTGGACACACTCCAATGCCTCTGGCTCCTTCTTGGACTGAGGAGCCCAAACTGAATCCAAATTCAATAGTCCATATGCACATCTAAATGATTTTCTACAAGGTCCTCAAGGACAAAAATCCTGAGCTGTCTTGGAATAAGAGTGAATGTTCTCATATGGGCATCTAGCTAGTCATAGGACAGGAAAGAGAGGGTAAGACTAAATAATTCCTTTCACAGATAAAGCAGTTGTCAGTTGAGCTTCACACAAGTCTGTGTTAAGACCTATGCTGTTCAGGAATGATCTAGAAAAAGAAGAGTTATTGTGAAATCTTTGCTAATACTAAATTATTCTGAGTAACAAAAGACCTGACTCTGAAACACTGTAAAAGCTTCTCATTACACCATTTGATGCAATGCAGAGTGGGAAATATGTCCTGATTTTACATATCTAATGATGGATTCTGTCTATTACCATCAGAAATGAGATCTTCAGGTAATAATAGATAGCACTACCAAAATGTCAGTTCAGGCTACAGGAGTAGTTAAAAACAAAGATTTTGAGGATGGGATAGCAATCACAGAGGAAATATCTTTATGCCACTAGAAAACCCACTGTGCACCTTCCCTTTAGCCATTGAGCAGAACCTGGTCTCTTGATCTCAGAAAGATCACAGCAGAATCAGAGAAGGTGCTGCAAATGTCAGCAAAATAATCAAAGATAGTGGAGAACTTTCCCTGTGAGCTATACAAAATATACTAGGACTCTTTAACTTAGAGAAGAGACAATGGTGAAAAAGCATAATGTAAATTTGTTAGACTCGGGAAGCATGGAGAAGTTCTGACCATTTATTGACAATAGGATTATGTAACGGAGAAAGCAAACAAGGATTTAAGATGCAATCTTTTCAACCTTGGTGCATATCAAGTGTTCACTGAAATTCTGTAAAAGTCCAGTAGTACAACCATTAAAATACAATTAGCATTAGCTATTGCAGAACTGCTTGAGGTCAAACCATCCTATATGCCTATGTACCATGATTTTATATCATAAAAGCAGTCAAATGACTTACTAAGTTCCCAAACATGTTTATAAGTCACAGAATCATTAAGGTTGGGAGAGACCTCTAAGATCATCAAGTCCAACCATACCTATCACTCCCATACCACTCATGGCCCTAAGTACCACATCTATGCATTTTTTAAACAGTACAGGAGCTGCTATTAAAACATCATAGCTCTCTTCCAACTTCATACCTTCTCTTTCTGTATAAAATATCCAACCAAGCCTGTTCCTTCCCCAAGTCCTTCTCAATTACTCAGTGTCAGCTAGGCTGGAAGCATGTGCAACCCCAACTGCCTCAGATATGATTCTTCTACATGCAGTGATATATAGAGTGGTTTCCAGTGCTCACACAGACTGTGTTAAATAAAATATGATCTTCACTTCAGGCAACTGAAGTGAACATCTTGACTTTAGCAAGGCTTTTGATACTGTCTCCCATAGCCAAACTTAAGAAGTGTGGATTGGGAGACTGTGCTGTGAGATGAATTGGGAACTAGCTGAAGGACAGAGCCCAGAGAGTTGTGGTTGGTGGAGCAGAGTCTAACTGGAGACCTGTGACTAGTGGTGTGCCCCAGGGGTCAGTGCTGGGGCCAGGACTGTTCAATATATTCATTGATGATCTGGATGAAGGGGGAGAGTGTTCCCTCAGCAAGTTTGCAGATGATCCCAAGCTTGGAGCAGTGGCTGGCACACCAGGAGCTGTGCTGCNTGCTCAATGGCATCCAGTGTTAGGACAAGAGGGAATGGGAGCAAGTTGGACCACAGGAGGTTTAGTATTAACATGAGGAGGAACTTGTTTGCAGTGCAGGTGCCAGAGCACTGGCCCAGGCTGCCCAGGAGGCTGTGGAGTCTCCTTGTCTGGAGCCATTGCAGAGCTGCCTGGACACATTGCTGTGTGAGCTGGTCTAGGTGCTCCTGCTCTGGCAGGGGGGTTGCACTAGATGATCTTTCTAGGGCCCTTCCAACCCCTGACATACTGTGATTCTGTGGTTCTGTAACTGATCTTCTGGCTGTTAAGGCTTCATCTAACTCAAGGCTTGGCCTCACAGTAGAACCCAAACTCCTCAGTTAACAATATTTACTCATAGGCTGGAACAGAGCAATTTGCTCTGCAGGTAAGAAAAAGCAGGCAAAGTTCAAGAGTGCTCCAGCCTCACATTTTTACACACAGTACTGAGCTGGGTGCTTTGAGACACTTAGCTTTACACAGCTCTCAAAGCTTATAAAAGCCACCCTTCCTTCAGATAGCTGCTCCTAAGGTCAAAGTCTTCTCCTAGTGGTCACAAATGGGTGACCAAAGCAAATAAAACCTGTCTTGCAGAATGCTGAAGAGCAGGTTCAAAAGAAGAGCTTGTGAATACTGCAGTTTCAGGTTGCAGTCCCTGTCAGTCCTAAGAGAGGCTGTGTTCTTGGCCCCTTGAGTTTATATGTACAAAAAGCTTTGAAGGTAATTGAGAAGGGAAGGAATGTGAGCTTCATCTTTACCTGATGCAATTTTTAATGAGATTGTTGTAGAGAGAACACTTGAATAAAATGCTAAGGTCACACATCCAGAGGTATCTGAGCCAGAACAGTGAAGGCTACAAGTAAGAACTGTGTGCTTAAAATACTATAATTATATCTGCAAATTGTACTTCAGCCCAAGGCTTTACAGCAAAGCTGTAAAATCAATTTTAATCTTTAAAGGCACTTTGCCACATTCTTCTTCTTCAAGGCTAAACCTAACTAGGTCAGCCCAGGTAGGAGTTGAAAAAATATGAGCTCTTCTTTCCTAAGCAATAAATATTATCTTCAGTATCAAAAGCTGGATTGCTACCAAGTACACTGCATGGCTCATTGGGGAAGCTCAGTGCTGAGTCTGAGCATGTGGCAGAGCTGGACAAAGGCATTCAGGGTGCTGGATCAACAGAGAAGAAAATCTCTCATCTGTGACCTTTGATGATTATTAGGTAGCAAGAACAATTGATGCTTCCAGGTCTTAATGTAAGTCCATTTACTCTGGCTATGGAGATATCCTTGAGAGGAAGGGTTGCTTACGTGAAACTTCTATCTTGGGTTTCTCCCTCTTCTGAACCTAACTGAGGAAAGCTATTTTGATTTGGATTTCTGCTAACTCCACAATTCCACACTGCACACCTGCTAGCTCCCAGCACAAAACTCTCTTGCAGGGTCACTTGTACAGTGAGGGTCACAAAGCTGAGCTCAGAGTTCTGCCCTTTCTCTGTCCTTGTTTTGCCCTGCAGGTGAGGGAACAGCACTGTGGGCATAATTAAACCTCTGTCCTCCTGGACTACTGCTCTTGTGGTGGCTTTCATCCCACCTGAAAATGGGCATGTTGCTGTGGTTTCAGGAATAGAGGATGGACATCCTCTAAAAAAAGGTGTTGGTCAGGGTCAGTTCTGGAAGGACAATGCAATTCAAAACCTATTGAACTTGAGCAGAACAGACAAAAACTAATGTTGCAAATGCCCAAGATTATTTTTCAAGGAAACTGAGTTTAGAAACAAGGATGGAGACAGAACTTTACCTGGTCTATAAGAAACTCTCCAGAAGTAATTGTTCTGCATGGGGTCAAGATTTCTAGACAGTGTCCCTTTAATGCCTAGGTTTTAAAACCAAAACAACAGCCCAGGTCCCATGGCAATGACATCAATACAAAGGCCTGATGATTTATGGGGTAAATCTCAAATGGCACAAATTGCAACCTGAGACACAAGGTCTTGCCTTGCATTTATGCTCTGTGCTGCTATTGTGTGAGCAAGCTGGAGGCAGTGCTCTAGGACATGTCCTTCAATCCTCCAGCCTGAGGTCACTTGTCTTCCTAGCAGACCTGCCTGAAGCCTGAGACACTAGGATACCTTCCAAGAAAACAGGATCAATATTCTGTCCTGCACCTCTCCCTTTCATGAAACAAGTGCTAAAAGCTCCAGGAGAGATACTGCTTACAGACAACTGAGCTGGCTTAGCACAGCAACTCTGTGATTGCTCTGTGTCTTCAAAGTGCTTTGGAGAAAAAAAACCTCAGGTAATTAAAAACCTCAGAGGTCTAAATTCTCTTTTTGCATCCCAGCCCTCCCAAGGAAGATGGATGCTGTTTATTATCAAGTAATGCTGGCAGGCTCCATGCTGAGGACAAGAAGCTCTTTTGTGAACTGAAAACATTGCCAATATATTTTCAGGAAAAGGACTCTGTCTGGAACCAAATGGCATGCCTGGGCCTTCAGGATGAGAAGTGGCAGTTGAGTAACTGCAGATGAGTTACAATACCTAAAAATCAAGGGTGATCTAGAGGGAGTGAGGAGAAGTTTGATGTTGGAAGAGTTCTCCATTTTCCCTTTCTCGCCCTCCTGAGTGGCAGGCTCTGCTTGATCCACAGGGACAATGCCCCAAGTCTTATTAGTTCCTTCTCCTGCAACATCTTCCCAGACCCTGGCACCTAGTTGCTGCTTTGGAGTTCTGCACTCCATTCACAGCCTTCCTCCCTGGAAAAAAATCTAGCTTCCAAAGAGTCTGGGAGCTTCATATCCCCTCCAGTCCAACTAAATACCACAGAGGCTCTGCAAAGAGCTCTCTTCCTACTGAGATTGCATCATATCTGGTGAAACCTCAAGTCACTTTTCTTCTACTGGTGTTGCCTCTGCCTCAGCTAGGCTTTGGGTTCACTCTGCAATGGGATCCACATAGCTTAAAATAGCTTCTTTTTCCATCCTGTCAGCCATTCACAAGCCATTTGATGTTTCTGTTGGCCTGATGAACTTCAAATCTTGGGTTTCAAAGGAAACATTTTCTTCATTTGAAATACTGACTGAAATCATCCCTAGAGAACCCAATAGCATTCAAAACTGGATGAGCCAAGGCAAAACTATCCAACAGAAAGGACATGAATTTACTTCTGAGCATTTACACACAAGCCATGAACATAGGGAAATGCAATGCTTGGGCTGAAACAAGGTTTTCAAGGAGCAGCCAGACCTGGGGAGAGTGGAAGGAGATGTCAGCTTGTGATTGACTTCTGTGATGATGTTAAAGGCAGAGAGGTGACAGTTGCTCACACCAAAACACTAATCAGCTGCAGTAGCACTGAAAATAATAGCATGGATCAAACTGCTCCTAACTTTCCTTCTCAGCTCCACCTTTCCTTCCATTTCTTCCCTGTCAGATGAAGAACTTTCCATGCTTGTGTGCACACACTGTGCAGGACATGCTGAACACACCCCATGACAAGCTGTAGTCCACTTCTCAAACAGAAGGAGTGCATGTTCATGCATGTCATCTCTAAATGCTAACTTTCCCTACCTCATCTAGGGCCACAGCATTTGTGCATTTTGCTGTGGTTTGGTTTCTTTGTCTGACCAGATGCAGAAAATACAAGGCATACTCCTGAACCAGAGGAAAGGTGAGACCAAGGACCACACTGACACATACACAGGTGCCATTTCTAGGGAGGCTGTAACCTCATGCTGCCCAGAATTTGGAGTGCCTTCAGGAAAGCCTCCTATTTCTAGAAATACTTCATTGCAAGTTCCAATCTTCTGGGGTTTTGGTTGGTTTTTTTTTTATGACTACTAGGAGACAATACATATTACAGTCACATATTTCAGACATCTGTGGGTGTTGCTGGATCATCATGCATGTTTAGGATGTCTAGATCTACTGTACAGATCCATTCTTTTAAAGCTTATAGCTCACGGGGATAAATGATTCACCTCATAAATGAAATGATCTTTTGCAAACAGTNGATGTTTTGGAGCAGGCACGCAGGATCACTCTGGAGGAGAAAAGACAGCGTAGGAAGAATTGTGTCTTGCAGCTTCTACCTCCTGAGGAGTCCTTGTGCTGTGCCTTTTGCAACTGCTCTTGTCTGTCCCAAATTGGCCTTTGCAGCCAGCAGCGCTTGGAAAAAGCACTTGGGAAGAGCATGGATGAAGCCCTCCCTGGAGCTGCGTTCGCAAAGCCTGGCCATGATGATGAGTCCTTTTCCTAGAGCTGGACTTCTTATTCATTAATTATACATGACCAGCATCAACATATTTGGGGCTAAATGGTTCATCACAAAGGAGAGTTTGCAACATTGACTGTATGGTCAGCAGTACTGAGCAAGAAATACGCTGAGGGCAATGTGATGTTACAATCTCCTTGTCAAGTTGCCTGGAGCAGCACTCAGCTCCTTTTTCTCTGTTTAAGGCTGCATCTCCTGTTTTGTGGCATTTGCAGCTTGGTGGCCATGGCAGTGTGTTCACCAAATATCTTCAACTCTCTGGGACAGAGATTGTTGACACCCTAGATTACCTAAGGTCTCTTATAGAGTGCCCAGTGATAGGACAAGAGGCAACAGGCATGAACTTCAACATAGGAAGTTCCATCTAAACATAAAGAACTTCTTGATTTTGAGGGTGGTGGAGCACTGGCCCAGGCTGCCCAGAGAGGTGCAGGAGTCTTCATCTCTGGAGAGATTCCCAACCCTACTGGACACATCCTGTGCAAGCTGCTCTAGCTTCTCCTGCTCTGGCAGGCGGGTTGGACTAGATGATCTCCAGAGGTCCCTTCCAACCCCTAATAGTCTGTGGTAGGTCTCCAATTCTTACAGAGGAATTCACGTCCTTGTCCATCTTGGTTAAGTGGTACTCCATCTCAGATGAATGCCCAAGTCATGGGACTACTGGGCTGCTCAGTCTCACCCAGCTGAGCAATATAGCTTTAATCCTGGATTCAAGTCTTTCTAGAAGGAAGTTCTTTCAAAAGTAGTAAGTTTCCTCAAAGTTTAAGTTCCACAAATCAGTACCTGCAAGCAAGAAGCAACAAAAAGTTTTGTTGGAGCCAAAAGGTAATCTTCCACATTAACATTCAGAAAACATTTGGTATTTCTGTGAATAAGACAGTAAAAATATCAAGTACTTGAATAGGAGGATTCTATGAATAGCATCAGAGAGGATTTGTGTGTTTGTTTAGGGCTATCTTTGCAGCCTCTCTCAATCAGCTCAAATCACCTCTTCATAGAATGTGCTGTTGAGCTGAGCTTCACACTGATGCCAGAAAGAAAGTAAATATAAAAAGAAGACAAAAAAGCCCAAAGAAATGAAAGTGGGAGGTAGGGTTGGCAAAAACATCTGTGCACCCAGAAGCAAAAAACCTGAAAGGTGATGCTGTGTGCTGCAGAGAGACACTGGTAGCATGACATACACTGAGTTAGAGCTAATAAATAAGCAAGGGCACGTGGCAAAGGGCACTACACTCAGCAATGAAATTCAGCTCTTCTCTGCATGTCTGACACAAGACACAGGTCAGGGATGCACATGAGGTATGCACGCCCAACTCTTAAGCTAATGCACAGCAGTCCAGGAGCATATTTGTTCTGCTGCCTGCTGTTCTGCATCACAACCTGACAATGTGAGTTTCCAGGCTGAACATCATCCATGTATTTGCCATGGTTTATATGCCTGCTACTTCTTTCCAATAATAACTTCCCTTTAGGCATGGTTATTAAGACCTCCATCGCTGTGAAATAGCTTATGTTCAGTCAGGCAGCCTTCTAATGGGATGTGACGCTGTAGAGCAGAGTTTCATCTAGCACATTCAAGAAGGTAAATGATAGATTGTTTATTCCCTAATCCACATAATTATGGTAGCTTACAGAGAATTGAAGAAGAAGAATTTGTGCCCTAGGTGATGCTGAGAGAGGCCTGAAAGCTTGTTGATTTAAAAGGCCGTAAAGGCATTGTCTAAAATATATACAGAGCAGACCTCACTGTAAGAGGCAGTGCTGATAATTCAATCCTCCCTGGGAGATGGCTTGTTACCAGATACTGTAAAGATTTCTAGCCTCTTTTTTTCTTCCTTTGAAGAGTGAGAAGCTCAAGAGGGAAGCTGTAGAGCTGTCCTTATACAGCTACATCCAGGTATGGATGGGAGAAGCCGTGGAAGGTGAGTTAGTACAATAAAAGCAGAATTGCAGGGCTGGGGCATGCCTAGGGAGCAGCACAGAGGATGTGCCTCCCACCTGCTGCCAGGTAAGCCTTCTCCCATGCCCTCTGCCCTGGCAGCAGCACCAAAGTCGTACAGCACCTATGTAGGCCTTTGGTGCCCCACCATCACCTCCTAGCCACATGAGGTTTGACAGAGCAGAGGGAGGAGAACTGGTGCTTCTTTTCTCCCTGATAGCTACTATGAGAGAACAGAATGATTTGTTCTGGGAGCTCTAGTGTGAGTAAAGCATCAGGTCTTTAAGGATACCTTTCCCTGGCTGCTGACTTTGGAGGCACAAAGCCTGCCTGAAGCTTTTTGCCAGCTGTCCCATGCAGACTCATCTCCATGTGGATTGCTTGGCCTTTTGACTTAGAGGGCACCAAAAGGTCTTTGCCTCAGATGCTGAGGGAGATGTTTCTGTGTACGGAACAACCTACTGCAGTGAAACTGCTTGGCACTTCCATCAGACTGAGCTAAAATTCAGCACTATATTCAACATTTATCAGGGGGTGGAAGAGGAGAGGATGCTCACACCAAGCAATGGAAAGTTCTAATGGGAAACCAGACCAAAATGCAGTCTCCCTTCAGTTTGCTATAGAAACTGTTGAGGACATGTGTTTAGGACATACATCATTTTTCCAAAATGCTGTCTCTTCTACAGCCTTTTCACTTCCTGTACCCCTACAATTAGCAAATCTGCTCATTTGTGTGTTTCTTTTCTCAGTGTTGTTGTTTTTGGCTTCTCTCAACACTTTAAAAAGCTTCCTTTCTTCTCCCTCCCCCCTCCCACTGCCCCCACTTGCCATAATTAAGTAAGGTCAGGTGCTTTTAGAAATAATTGCATCTAATTATCTGCAAAATAATTGATATTTCTAATAGGAACTGCCTGTGCTGGTGTTCATTGGGGGGCAAGAGAGCAACAAGGTAAAGTTTGATAATTAAAGCTTCATTATTATGTTCTCCCCTGTACACTCTCTATTCAATAAATCCTTCACTGCAGAAATGGATAGACCAGAGCTCTTTTGTGATGAACATTGTGAAGAGATCAAGATTAGTTTTTCATCTGTTTTGCACTCTTGACAAGGCGGGGAGGGGGGAGGAAGCTTAATTTGAAAAATTAGGGGAAGTAGCAATATAGAAAAGATCCTTTCTTCTTGCAACCTGCTTGCCAGATGGCCTGCCAGACACAGAGAACAGGCTGAGAGAGAGAATTGTTCTATCTTCTTGTAAATCAGAACTCAAAAACATGTAGTCTGTGGAGTATGTGTTTAAGAGATGTCATTTTATTTACCAGGGACTGAAACAAGGCCTTCCAGAAATGCAACAGGAAGGGGTCCAGCATCTGTTGCCGTGACATGGGGCTCTCAGATCCTTCAAAGAAAACTCCTGTATGTCTGTTAGAAAATCAGAGGTGCAAATATTTTCTCTTTTATTCTGAGGTTGCAAGAGACCAACGTGTTGTTGCATAGCTTGCAAGGCAGTTGCAGTGGTTTGTGAAGAGGGATGGAGCTGCAGGAATGTTCTGCTCTCAGGCAGAGCTATTAACTGCATGTTATGGGGTATGTAAATTATCAGAGGTATCTGTCTTTCCCCCCTTCATCCCCACGACCATTAATGTGTTTGTTTGTAAACTCTCGGTGGGAGGTAGCCCTTTCCATCAGCTGAGCTGCATGGCCATGCGGGTAGGAGAGGAGCTGAGCCGGCTGCGGTGGGTTGGCACAGGAACCTGCACCCCTGCCTGGCGGTGCCTGCCCGGCGTGGAGCCGCGCCGGTGGTGCTGGCTGTGTGGGAGATGCACCGGCAGAAGTGGCAGGGCCGGCCCCAGCACTGGAAGCAGTGCACACCTCACCAGGTTCCGGGCNGGCAGTTGCAGTGGTTTGTGAAGAGGGATGGAGCTGCAGGAATGTTCTGCTCTCAGGCAGAGCTATTAACTGCATGCTATGGGGTATGTAAACTATCAGAGGTATCTGTCTTTCCCCCCTTCGTCCCCACGACCATTAATGTGTTTGTTTGTAAACTCTCGGTGGGAGGTAGCCCTTTCCATCAGCTGAGCTGCATGGCCATGCGGGTAGGAGAGGAGCTGAGCCGGCTGCGGTGGGTTGGCACAGGAGCCTGCACCCCTGCCTGGTGGTGCCTGCCCGGCATGGAGCCGCGCCGGTGGTGCTGGTTGTGTGGGAGATGCACCGACAGAAGCGGCAGGGCCGGCCCCAGCACTGGAAGCAGTGCACACCTCACCAGGTTCCGGGCAGCGGCAGACCCCGGAGCGGTGACAGCCTGCAGCAGCCCGCACCTACAAGTCTCCCCCCCAGAGCAGCAAACAGCAACAGCCTGCTCCCACGAACTCAGGAGCTTATGTAAACAGTGGTAGAAGAAGGGGCAACGTGGCTACAAGGCAGACATGATGTGCACGGCACACTGGGAGGGAGGAACTTCTGTGGCAGGGACTGCCAGGGAGAAGAAGGAGGAGACAGCGAGAGGGAGAAAGCGTGCTCTCCTCCGTCTTGCAGCAGCCAGACCATCTCTTCATCTCTCATTCATTCCTCCACCTNCTCCCACGAACTCAGGAGCTTATGTAAACAGTGGTAGAAGAAGGGGCAACGTGGCTACAAGGCAGACATGATGTGCACGGCACACTGGGAGGGAGGAACTTCTGTGGCAGGGACTGCCAGGGAGAAGAAGGAGGAGACAGCGAGAGGGAGAAAGCGTGCTCTCCTCCGTCTTGCAGCAGCCAGACCATCTCTTCATCTCTCATTCATTCCTCCACCTACCATCACCATCCATCACCCGAGTTTCCTTCACCCTGCATCTCATCTGCCACCTCATCTTAGTTGGACTGCACCCTAGCAGGTTTTACTGTGAGTGGGGGGGGGGATAGCCAGTGGTAGGGAACCAGCAGGGTTTGTACCATTCTATATTTTCATTGTTAGATATTTTTCTATGTTAAAAAGTTATTCTTTATAACTCACTCCCAGTGTGCAGCGGTTTCTTTTCCTTTTGGGGAAGGGGGAGGTTCTTAAAGGGGCCTTCTCCCAAGTTTGTCCTTTCAAACCANCCTAGCAGGTTTTACTGTGAGTGGGGGGGGGGATAGCCAGTGGTAGGGAACCAGCAGGGTTTGTACCATTCTATATTTTCATTGTTAGATATTTTTCTATGTTAAAAAGTTATTCTTTATAACTCACTCCCAGTGTGCAGCGGTTTCTTTTCCTTTTGGGGAAGGGGGAGGTTCTTAAAGGGGCCTTCTCCCAAGTTTGTCCTTTCAAACCAGGACACTGCATTAGGAAAATGTGTATCTCAGTGAAGCTGTAGCAGTTAAAGCTGGCTGCAAAACATGCCTGAGTTTAACTATACTTGCAGAATATGACAGCCCCCCCATTCCAGGCAGATAAAGGTGCTTGGGTGCTCTGCAAAGCCCCAGGCACTCATCCTGCAGACAGTTAACTCTCTGTTCCATGTCTTGGTGATGCTGTATCAGCACACACTTGCCTTTCACCTGGGCTTTGTCCCTCCCCACAAACTGTGAAGTTAATAATTGCATGAGGAGGTAGGGATAGAGAGGAAATAGAGTGATTGAAGTTCCCCTTTACAAAGGGATTGAGTTGCCTAATGGTGTTGGCAGGCTATGTTGTTATGGCCCTTGGAATCCCAGCTTCCAACTAAATCTCTGTGCCTAGCCTTTGGAAAAGGCAGGTCCTGCTGAAGAAAGGCTTAAGGGGCTTAAACAAAAGTGCTGAGCATGAAATTGTCTAGAGACAGCCTAGAGAAGACATCAGCCAAGGGTGTTGCAAGAAATTCAGTCTATCTGCAAGTGTTTAACTCTCCTTCTGTGATGGTAAACATGAGGAATAGGAAAATGGAGACACTGGAAAGGAACAGAGCATTTATTTTCCCCTTGTTACCTATAAGAAAACACAGCATGAGTGGAAGGCAAACTGAGAGCTCACTGAGGGGTTAGGGGAAGGTGAGATGGAAGAGCCCACTGTCCTTTACAAATCCCAGCTGCTCACTCTCTTCTTTCCCTCTAGTTCCTGAGCAGTAAAAGTAAACAGAGTAAAAACCAGCAGCTGGGACTTTTTTTGCAAGGCAACAGCACTAAGCAGAATTCCTCCCTCCATATTTTATCATTTATCTGAAGGCTACAGACATCTGTTCAGATGGCCAAGGGGAAAAAAAAAGCATGAGGGATTTGGGCTAAATTCAGCACCACTTAGGAAAGAGGCACCTGGCCTGCCATTTGTTATCTCCTTTCCCTCTCTGCTTTATGATTTATATTTTATAAATCCTTTCCATTGTGGCTCTCCCCCCTCCCAACTTCTCTCCTTCTGTTGCAGTTTGATCAGATTGCACAGGTTCAAAGTGTGCTCCTGTTACTTTAATTGAAGTCATTTCCCCTCTGCCCTCCCTGTTGGAACAGATGTATTGGAAATCCCCAGGCACCTCCTCCGTGGGCAAAATTGGACACTAAAGCATAAAGCAGCATTAAGACAAATTCCCTGTGCTAATTGCTTTTCTCTGTGCAGCAGGGCTATGCAGGATGGAAGGTGTTTCTCTGGGCTAGCTGCTCTGTTTTACCCTTTATAATGAGTTTATGGTGGCTACCCAAATTCCTTCTCACACCATCCTGCCCCTTGCTAAAAAGGCTTTAGATAATAGAGGCTATAAGACATACCTGGCATGATTTGGGACCTTTAGTGCCTCTCCCACCCATCCCCTGGGGATCTTGTGTCACTGGCTGGTTTCTGAATTGACTATTCCATTTTCAGTGGAGAACTGTGCCCAGCACATGGAGATTATTTAGGCATCCTTATCCCTCAACTAGATTGAAATCTGAGAGTAGGAGAATATAGCCCAAGGTAAAACCAGACTTGCAATATTAAGTCATGAGATGAGTCAGGAAAATACATTTCTATCATTATGCTCAACAGAAAAGTGCCAACTTTTGCATTTTAGCCAGCTCTTGAGGTAGTTAATCAGCCTATATGAGCTTGTTCTGGAGAACATTGAGAGCTATATCTTTCCTGCTATTGGACTTAGCTGCCCCCTTAGCTTCACCCTCCTCCTCAACCTTGCTTAATGGAGATTTATTCTCCATATGTTGTGTATAATCCCATGTTCAATCTAGCTGCCAATTTCCCTCTCTTTCAGCTTCTTTAAAACACTTGAGATACTGTGCTGTATGCACTTCTGTCTGCTCTAAAAGGATAGCCTTACAGGAAAAAAAACAACCATCCACTTCTCTACAGAGAAGCATTTCATCCTGGCTAGAACATGCCAAAAGGACTAAGCACAAAACACCAATGGACACAGGCAGCAGACCAAATGTATGGCAGCAAAGAAGACTTCAGCCCATCAAAGCATCATTGGCAGGATGTGGAAGACAGCAAGGATCTGTGTGGCATGGAGTATAAAGCTCTGCTGGTTTTGAGGGAGTTATTTAGGCAGAGGTTAAAAGGGAAGTACAAGATCATGGGGTTTGTCCTTAGATGAAGAGATATTGTGGATGCAGAATCTGTGCTTGGCTTCTCCTGGAGCCCTGGCTATGCTCCACAGGTAATGTTCCCAATCTGTGCCCACTCAGTACTGCTGCATGTGTGCCAGGCTCTGTGCTAGGGGAAGCTCACCAATGGCCAACTCCAGCAAATGCTGTGCTTGATGTGTGAGTAGAGCTGCTCTTGGTTCACAGCCAAGCACCACTCCAGAAAGCTTTTAATCATTAGATCCCAGAGTCAAGTTGCTCCTTAGCCCTCCACCTCTCCCGAAATACAGAGCAGTGTACCTCTGTCTCCAACCCCAGAAGCCTAGAGAGGTTTACAGTAAAAAGGAGAAGTACAACAGCATTAACAAAGACCTTTCTGCCTTCTCTGCACATTCTATTCCAGAGATAGTTTCTCTTTCTAATTTTACATGGCATGCAAGGACTTGCCATCTGTTTCAAAGAGCCCTCAGATGGGCAAAAAACCAGGCCATGTCTTACAGCAGAAGATGAAATCTTTGAGCACCACATGGACTTCTGACAGAGCAAGGTTTTGGAAAACATTTCAATTTAACATCATAAACAATTCTGTCCCTCCCTAAGTGCTGGCAAGTTTTGAACTCTCAATTCCCAAGCCCAACTCCTGCTCCCCAAAGGAAAACAGAAGTCTGTCATTCTTGGGAGAACTCCCATTTCCCTCTCCTTCCCAGCTTTTATCATGGAAGTATTCATAACACAACAGTTTCCTACCCAGCTTCATGCTGCATTCAGACAGTCACTGACACCTAGATTCCCAGACTTCCCATGACACCTTTAATCAATGTAATAGTGGAATAATCCTCAAAAACCCTAAAAGTTTTAATCCCAGAATCACAGGATCACACAATTGTCAGGGTAGGAAAGGACCTTAAAGCTCCTCTAGCCCCAACCCCTGTGCCTGCCATGGCCAGGGACACCTGGCACTAGAGCAGCTTGCTCCCAGCCCCAGCCAGCCTGGCCTGCAACACTGCCAGGGCTGGGGCTGCCACCACCTCTCTGGGCAACCTGGCACAGTGCCTCAGCACCCTCCTGGGCAACAACTTTCTCCTAATATCCAACCTAAGTCTCCCCTCTTCAAGCTTACATCCATTACCCCTCATTAAGGTTGGAAGAGACCTCTAAGATCATCAAGTCCAACCATACCTAGCACTCCCATACCACTAAACCATGGCCCTAAGCACCACATCTAAATGTTTCTTGAACGTCTCTAGGGATGGTGACACCAGCACTTCCACCACTTCAAGATTGTGTGTAAATCCTTCTGAAGTCTTCCCATTCTCTTAGGAAAGGGACATCAGTCTGATCTGGTCTGTGATCCCTAAACCAAAGTCAACATGCTCGGCACCCAGTCTGTGCATTTAGAAATTGAAGGAAGTTCAGACTCTCCATCAAGCTTCTATATTTCATATATCACAGAATCATTAAGGTTAGAAGAGACCTCTAAGCTCATCAAGTCCAACCATCCCTAGCACTCCCATACCACTAAACCATGGCCCTAAACAAGACTATACAAGATTCCAACAAGAAGCACAAAATGTGCCTTCTAAAAGAATGCAAAGGCAAAAAATGCTAAGGAATGCCTTTAGGTATGGATTTTTCATTACAATTCCTTTAGGCTAACATTGGTAAACATTTCCTCTCTGCCAAAAACTTCATCACTCTGTTGTGACTCCAGGTCAGTATCATCAGGCCAGAAAACCTCTTTGTTGGACATAGGTAGGTCCCTGTATGCTATTTAAATCTGGGAAATATCTGCAAGTCAGTTTGAATTCTCTGTTGAAGCCAACTGTCATTCCAGAAGAAAGGGAAGCCATGGGAAGGTGTGTGTGTGACAGAGAAGGGAACACAGATGGGGCCATGTTCTGGAGCAAGCACTGTTGACAGCTTTACAGGATAACTGATGAGGTTTTGGAAAGCAGTTTACACAGGTGCCTGTGAGGGTTGTGGGCACTGATGTGTGTGCTGACAGGGTTTGCCCAGCTTGCTTGTGTGTGTACATTTTGCCTTTGCACACTCTACTGGAGGTGAGAAGAGCCTGAGCTGGCACAAAGACATGAAGCTTAAATATGACACAAAAGGGAGTTAGTGACCTTATATTTGCTGGAGGATGCTACAAGCTTGAGGCATTTCTGGGGCTTTAGGAGCTGAGTTAGTTACTGCTTATTATAAATTTGCTTCTTGAATGTTTTCTTCAGTTTGTTTTATGCTTGGTCAGAGATGGATGCATTTTTTTTCAAAGTAAAACAACAATAAATTGGAGGTCTCTGAGTAACAATCTTTAGCAAGGGTTGAGTTTTTTTTTCCTTTTCCCCACCACATTGTTGACTAGGGATCATCCTCTAAATCCATTTGGTCTTGTGTTGACATCCTTTAGATTAGGCAGACAGTAGTCTCCCTTCCTACAATGTTTATCCACATGATGTATTGCTAGGCAGCCATCAGCCTTAAATAAAGCTAAATAAGCCAAGCTTGATTCCTGTCTTATCCAGGGGAAGGCTTCAGTGTTCCCCTAATGTTTTAGCAATCTGTTTCTGTGCCTGATCTAATCTAAATTAATCTGTTGTCATCATGGCTAACTAGCACTGGAGACTCTGCCAAGCCAGAGTCCTTGGTATTAACCTTGCCTCAATACATCTTGAGGTCACAGCTCTTTATTCCTCTCACACAGGTGGATCACAGGCAGCCTGTGTGTGTAAGTCATGCACAAGACTTCCCTCATTTTGAACTGTTGACTTGAGTGTGTGACTTTATATCATATACTGTTCCTTCTTGGTGATTTCAACCTTCAAAGTTTCTCTTTAATCTGTGCTCTCCTCTTTATTCTTTAATTGTACTGCATGTAATGTTTTCTCATCTTTCTTTTGACATGTATCTGTCTTAAATAAAATACATTCCTCAGGACAAGCACCATTGGGGAGCTATTAGGGTGGAGATAAGAAAATCAAGAGAAAGACCCTCTGGGCACCTTTAGAATCACAAAAATTCTATATCCTTCTGTGAAGACATTTATGCTACATTTCAGAGGAGACCTTAGCTCTCTACAGCTCCCTGACAGGAGGTTGCAGTGAGCTGGGGGTAGGTCTCTTCTGCAAGGTTAACAGGGAGAGGACAAGAGGAAATGGCTTCAAGTTGCAGCAGGGGAGGTTTAGATTCTATATAAGGAGAAATTTCTTCCCTGTAAAGGTTGTTAAGTCTTGGCCCAGGCTTCCCAGGGAGGTGCTGGAGTCACCATCCCTGGAGGGGTTTAAGAAACATTTAGATGCTCTCCTTAGGGCCATGGGTTAGTGGTATGGGAGTGCTAGGTATGGTTGGACTTAATGATCTTAGAGGTCTCTTCCAACTTTAATATTTCTGTGATTCTGTGATTTGTTGGCTTTTACTAACTCTCATCTCTTTCAAAACATGACTTATTGCTGGGGTCTCCTCTCACATCTCTAAAACAAGTGCCAGATGCTTTCCATGCTTCCTTATTTCTTCAGCCACTTCAGATTCAGCCAGCATCCATTCCAATATCTCAGGGAGGGCCTTTTTTGTGCAGTGTGACAATAAAATCTGCATCTTTACTCACAACATTTAGTGAATGCTTAAAACAGGGTCAATGGCATCCTAATGGTTATTTCATCCTAATGGGCAGCTGTAGGTGGATCCTTGGAATACAGATGGATGCATGCCCTAGGAAAGCCAAGCCCTGGTGGAACAGTGAGGAAGTGGCATGCAAATTAGCAAAGTGGGCAAGGAAGTTGATCTCTAAGCCAATGGTGTGTAAGCACCAAGCCTTCCTTTCCTCTCCAAAGAGGTGGAAAGATGAATTAGGGCTCTGCAGCCTCTCTGTCTGCGGTTTGCCCCATCAAGGTGGAAGGCTGAGAATGAAGTGCTGAAGCAGGCTGAGGTGGTGCTGGGAGGTGCAGTCATTCTGAATTGCCTCAATTCAGACACAGCTGTCATTTTGGCTATGAGTTTCCCTCCCTCCTCATGGCTTCAACATGGCCAAGTGTGTTCCCTCAAGGAGTGACTGAGCTAAGGAGTTTCTAGGGGTGACAAGTAGAGGACTGGCAGCCTGTAGCTTTCTTTGAGTGTCATGTGTCCCATTGAGGGCATGTCATGCGGGTGTGCTCATGATGCTGTGCAGTCAAATTGGGTTCCAGGCACAGTTTGAAAATCCCTTGTGCTCTTCTGTGGCCCCTGGTGCCATAACTGTGCCCACAGCAGAGGGAGCATTAAACTCATTGCCCACGGGAAAGTGTGGGGAGTGATACCCATGTTCCTAGAATCCTTGCATGGGTAGGATGAGCTCATTAGCCTTCTGGCAGTCATCCTAGGAGAAGGACAACTCTGATTCCAAACCCGGGCAGATGGAGCTCCTTTAGCCCTGTAAGGCCTTCCAGCTAAGAGAAGGACACTCTAATAAAACCTCTGTCCTAAGGACTTTGCTGCCAGCATCCAAGCTTGCTAGGCCCTGGCAGATGAACCTTAGGACTAAAGGGTGGGTCCAGCTCTGCACATGCTGTGTCTCACCTAAAAAAAATCCCTTGCTCAGGCTCGAGGGTGCTATCTGCTATCCTCTTTTTATCAGTGCTTGGAAAAGGCACTGAGGAGGAGCGTGGATGGAGCCCTCCCTGGAGCTTCGTTCGTGAAGCCTAGCCATACAAATTGGGTTCCCCTGGCTCCCAAAGCATTCAGTGCTGGCTGCTGGAGCACTGCTGCTGCAGGGGCAGCCTCCCTTCCACAGCTACAACTTCAGTAGCTGTGGGTGCCACAGCCTCTGTCAGATCTCTTGATCTCTTTTTCCACTGAATGATGCAGTTTTGAGATTCAAGCAAAGAAAGGAACCCAAGGGAAAAATAAAGCCTCCTAGGGTGTGAGGGCAGATGAAGGTGATTTCAGTTACATAAAGATTCCTCATGAGTATTCCTCCATGCTTCCTTTGTGCTGCTGATCTGCTGGCACATCTTAGGTTTGATTTTAGAAGAAAAATACATCATAAAATATAGCATTGATTTTTGGAGGGAAACTAGGAGGGAAAAGCAAAAGGCAATGCATCAAAGGACACAGTCACTCCTGAAGGCAAGGCCTCTCTAAGGCAAATGTCAGACAAGCTTCCACTTAGCCCACTGTTTTGAAGGGAGGGAACAAACCCCTTTGATGATATCACTAATCTTCCAGAAATTTTCAGCTTGGAAGATGACAATGCACCAAGGTACAGGTTATGAGAACATGCAAGGTGCAAGGCAGCAAGCAGGGAACTTCTAGCAGGGTGTCCTCACAGAATCACAGAACATTCATGGCTGGAAATGACCTCTCAGATCACTGAGTCCAACCAAAAAAAGAAACAAATAACCAACCAAAAAAAAACCAACCCAAACCAAAAAAACCCCAAAACAAAACATAAAAAAACCCTCACAAACCACCCCACCCCTGCCCTCACTAGACCATGTCCTGCAGCACCACATCTACATGTTTCTTAAACACCT
>VWZO01015963.1:5776-34707 GCA_013396975.1 Bucco capensis | reverse complement strand
TCAGCTACTGAGTCTTTCCTCTTTTAAAGAAACAGTGTCCATATTCAAAAGTTCAAAAAGTTCAAAAGGGAACATGACGTACACTGTTAAATTTTAATCACTCCAGGACAAGGATAAAAATTATTTAGCCTTTTGATAGCTTTTAGTATAATCTGCCAAGAGAAGTTACAGAAGAAACAGAGGAAAACTGTACTGCTTTGGAAATTGGCTAAGGGACACAAAAGAAAAAGAAACATAGACTCATAGAATCATCATGGTTGGAAAGAACATTCAAGATCATCAAGTCCAACCGACAGCCCTACACTACTGTTATCCCTAAATCATCCCCTGAGGTGCCACATCTACCCGATTTTTGAAAACCTCCAGGGATGGTGACTCCACAACTTCCCTGGGCAGCTTATTCCAATACCACATCACTTTTTCAGTGAAGAAATTTTTCCTAATGTCTAACCTAAACCTGCCCTGGCACAACTTGAACTCATTCCCTCTAGTCCTATTGCTAGTCACAAGGGAGAAGAGGCTAACATTTGCCTCTCTACAACCTCCTTTCAGGTAGAGGAAGAGAGTGATAAAGTCTCCCCTCAGCCTCCTCTTCTCCAGGGTAAACAGCCCTAGATCCCTGAGACTCTCCTCATAAGGTCTGTTCTCCAAACCCCTGATCAGCCTAGTTGCCCTTCTCTGTACCCTCTCCAGCACCCCAGTGTCCTTCCTACACTGTGATGCCCAAAACTGCACACAGTATTCAAGGTGTGGCTTCACCAGCACCGAGTATAGGGGCAAGATTACCTTCCTGTTCCTGCTGGCCACACTATTCCTGATACAAGCAAGGATACCATTGGCCTTCTTGGCCACCTGGGCACACTGCTGGCTCATGTTCAGCTGGCTGTCAGTCAACACCCCCAGGTCCTTCTCTACTGGGCAGCTCTCCAGCCACTCTACCCAAGCCTGTAGCACTGTTGGGGGTTGTGACCAAAATGCAGGACCTGACATTTGGCCTTATTAAAACTCATACAACTGGCCTTTTCCTACCGATCAAGGTGGTCTGGGTTCCTCTGCAGAGCCTCCCTACCCTCAAGCAGATCGACACCGCCACCCAGCTTGGTGTCATCTGCAAACTTACTAAGGGTGTTCTCTATACCCTCATCCAAGTCATCAATAAAGATGTTGAACAGGAGTGGTCCC
Source organism: Bucco capensis (assembly GCA_013396975.1). Taxonomy (NCBI): domain Eukaryota; kingdom Metazoa; phylum Chordata; class Aves; order Piciformes; family Bucconidae; genus Bucco; species Bucco capensis. Next base: position 33,525 of record VWZO01015963.1, on the reverse strand, counting down.
AGCACTGAGCCCTGGGGGACTTCATTAGTGACCAGCTGCCAACTGAATTGGACTCCACTAGGCACAACTCTTTGGACTTGGCCATCCAACCAATTTTTTTATTCAGCAAAATGTGTGCACATCCAAGCCACGTGCAGCTAGCTCCTCTAGAAGAATGTTATGGGAAACTGTGTCAAATGCCTCATTGAAGTCAAGGTAGACAACATCCACATCCCTTCCTTCATTCAAGAAGCATGTTATCTTGTCGTAGAAGGAGATCAGGCTAGTCAAACAGGACCTGCCCTTTATAAATCCATGCTGACTGGGCCTGATCCCCTGGTTTTGCATGTGCTGCAGAACTGTACTCAGGATGATCTGCTCCATTAGCTTCCCTGGTACAGAAATCAGACTAACAGGCCTGTAATTTCCCAGATCCTCCCTCCATCCCTTCTTATATATGAGGGTAACACTGGCTGATTTCCAGTTTGCTGGTACCTCCCAGTCAGTCAGGACTGCTGGAAAATGGTGCAAACTGGCTTGTTGAGCATGTCTGCCAGCTCTTTGAGCACTCTTGAGTGTGTCTCATCCGGCCCCATGGATTTGTGCACATCCAGGTGATGCAGCAGGTCACTGACCACCTCCTCCTGGATTGTGGGGGGGGTCATTCTGTTCCCAGTCCCCATTTCCTAATTTAGGGATATGGATTCCTTCTATATAATTGGTCCTATTACTAAAGACTGAAGCAAAGAAGTCCTCCACACAGTCCAGAAAGTTTCAGGACTGTTCCCTCACTGCTGTGTTGTAATTCCAGCAGATATCAGGGGAGTTGAAATTTCCCCACCAGAACAAGGGCAAACAACCTTGAGATTTAACCCAGGTATTTATAAAACATTTCATCCACCTCAATGCTCTGGCTGGGAGGTCTATAACAGACACCCACAATGATATCTGCCTTGTTGGCCTTGCCCCTAATCCTGATCCACACAAACTCAACCTTTTCATCACCATACTTAAGTTCATAAAAATCATAACAGTTCCAAACATATAGGGCCACGCCACCTCCTCTGCTTCCTTGCCTATCCTTCCTAAAGAGCTTGTAGTCATCAATTGTGGCACTCCAGTCATGCCAGGTGTCCCACCACATTTCTGTGATAGCCGCTATGCCATGGTTGTCCTGAAGAATCATGGCTTCCAGCTCTTCTTGTTAGTTGCCCACACTGCGTGCATTGGTGTACATGCACTTCAGTTGGGCGAGAGGTTCCAACACCTTTTTGTGGGTGTGGACCCCACTTTCAACCTGACCCTTCTCAGATGTTTGCATGATTTGTAATCTGTCGGAAAACCACTGAAACATCCTCCAGCTCTTCCTGTTTATTACCCATACTGCATGCATTACTGTAGGTGCATTTCAGCTGGGCTAATGATCCTGCTACCATTTTGAGTTGAGAAGTCCTAATTCCTAACTGACCCTTCTTAGCCATTTCCATGGTAGCTAATCTAGTAGTGAGGAATGCATCTACGTAGCCACATATAATACCACTACCCACATCAGCTGAGACAGCATACTGAAGGCCATCCTTAGACTCATTTCTAGTGAGCCTGGTTTTAACCCCCTCCCCCTTCGAGCGCCTAGTTTAAAGCCCTCTCAATGATCCCTGCCAGCTCATGAGCAAGAATCTTCCTTCCCCCTTGAGACAGATGCACTCCATCTGTTGCCAGCAGATCTGGTGCCATTTAAACTTCCCCATGATCAAAGAACCCAAAATTATGATGGTGGCACCAGCCTCGAAGCCACTTGTTAATCAGGTGTGTTTTCCTGACTTTTTCTGTATCATTCCCTACCACTTGAGGGATCGATGAAAACACCATCTGCACACCCGAGCCCTCAATCAATTGCCCCAATGCCTTAAAAGACCTTTTTAATTGCTTTTGTACTGCTCTCTGCAACCTCATCATTACACGCCTGGATAACCAACAGAGGATAGTAATCAGAGGGCTGCACCAGATCAGACAGCCTTCTTTTAACATCACTAACCTGAGCCTCAGGGAGGCAGCAGACTTTCCTGTGGCATGTGTCTGGACAACAAATAGGGCCTTCAATTCCCCTCAGAATAGAGTCACCTACTACAGTTACTTTTCTTTTTTTCTTAGTTGAAGAAGTCCTAAGGCATGGGGATGTGTGACTAGCCCTGAGGGGCTCACTGGATGGATCTTCATCTCCATCCTCACTTGCCTGATCCTCAGGTTCCAAAGCCCCATACCTATTCTGCAAATGCAACTGGGAAGGTGTGGGTGGCCTGGAGGGCTTACGCTTGCCTTTCCAAGGAGAGACGTGTCCCCATTCTCCCCTATTCCTTAGGTCCTCTCCTTCCCCGGGCTTACCTCGATCACAGTCTGTGCTCTGTCTGTGTTTGGTGCTTTCACTGCCTTGCAGACTTGCAGAATAGGTTGTAAACTGCTGAAATGGCTAAGGTTAACAGAAGAATTCTTGAATACATATTTAATAGAACAGTTTTCTACTTAAATATAATTAAATTCCTTTAAATCACATTGTCTTATAGGAATGTGTCAATTTAAATGAAATTTCCTATGGAAAAGGTCAAAATGAGTCATCTGAATTTACATTTTTAATTATGTTGTAATATTTCAATTTAACTAGAAATTAATTTCATTACATGAATATTTAAGATTTCTGTTTTACGTATAATTTACTATAAAAGTCAGAATGCAAAAATATTTGTGCAAAGTTGAAATTAAACATCAAAACTACAGAGNCAAGAATTTAAAAAAAATAAAGGAAAAAAGAAGCAAGTTTTCAGAGTACTAACATTTTCTTTAGGATGCTGCTTTGTTCCATTGAATAATAAAAAGATGGATAAAGTCCTACTGTAGAATTAGCATTCCCTAACCTAGCTGTTAAAAATCAAAAAAAGGTGCTGGGAAGTTGAGTTAGAGCTCTTGCAATAACACTCATGTGAAGATTAATCAAACACTGGAAAGATTTAGAGGATTTTCCAAGGCTGAGACAAGCAAGATGAGCACAGGGTAGCAGTTTAGGTTAGCAGGTGAGGCTCAGTGTTGCTATCTGATCTGAAACAGGGGAATGGTTTGTCCCATGCATATATTATTTTTCGGATGCTAAGGGCGTGTCTACAAGATGCATCCACAGTGAATTTACTGATTCAGTATCCAATTGAGCTCATTCCTTGTGCTCATGAACAGTGCTGTGTGCAGATACCAGCAATTAAGTGCAGATGTTCAGAAAATAGAACCATAGCGTATTTTTCCAAAGCATGTAAAAGTCACCTAGGAGTCATCACTGTGGACAAACAAATGAAAACCTTGCCTCAGCAATACTAACAGTCAACAGCCTTACCAAGGCATAAGTATCCATCATGAATAGCTTCAATAATAGCACATAAGGGAACACAATGTAATTATATAAATCAAGCATACTCTCTCACCTGAAGGGCTGTGTTCAGTTCTCACTGCTCCATCCCACACATGTGACAGAAATGATAAAAGATCAGGAATAGCTTCAAAGACAAAAAAGGTTTAGAGGACTGGAAAAGATCTCATGCCATGAGATGTGGAAAACACCAGCAGCATTCATGTATGTGTTTTGCTCTTCAGGGAGCATCCCGAAATTGACAGGTTGCTGAGCTGTATCCCCTGAGTAAGCACTGGCATTGAGTTATGTGTGAATGTGAGCCTGAGCAAAGACTGTGTGTGGCTCAGGGAAACAACTTCACCGGAACCCAGTGCAGGCTGATCCTGCAGGCAAAGCATCAGAACAAAGGACATCACGAAAGTATGACAAATAATAAGCAGTAGACAAAAAGTGCATGAAGAATTAATAAAGTCATATTTAATTAATTTATATATGTTGTGTTAAAAATTAAACATTGTTTTTTCCTAAAATCCTAATTGCTTTTTTACACAGCATGTGACCTAGATTACAGAACTCATTGTTACCATGAAGAAACAAACCAGATTTAGAAGAATTCAGAACAGAATTAGGAGCAGACATAGAGTCCAGGCACATACAGTGATAGAGTGTTAAGCAGTTTCTACAGTAGTGCTCTGTAATCATAAATGTTCCTACATTTGGGTACAGTCTTTCTATAATGGAGGTTGGACAGAAAAATCCACTATCTTTCAGATAGGTTTTTTTTCCATGTTCTACTGAAGATCACTGGACTTTATGGAATTCTGGAAATGGTGGCAAACAACTACTTCATAGATAATATTATAACCAATGTATAACTGTTCAATCAATTTAGAGAATATCCTTGAGAGAATGGTACCTTCTGAAGAATTCTGCAAATAGACTTTAAATTATTGTTATGAGGTATGTAAAAACAGCTGGGGGAGGGGGGACAAAATTGGCAGCCGTGGCAGCTAAAGCTGCAATGGTGGCAGCAGCTGGCATGCATGGTGGTGGCAGTGCATTGGCACACCCCAGCTGTGAGAGCAATATCCGCGTGACAGCCCATGCGCTGCTTGCAGCCCCGCACCCCTACCTGGAGGCAGCAGTGTGTCCTGGAGTGGCAGAGGAGGCACTGGGCAATGCTGGTTCAGCACGAGCAGCAGCAGACTGGTGGCACGAAAGCGGTGGACTGCTGTGTAGTGGCAGCAGCTCTGATGCAGCCCCACGTGGCCGCAGCATGGGAATGAGTGCAAAATGAGTAGCACACCTAGAAATACATCTCACCCGTGACACAACGAACAGTATAAATCTTGCAGTGTTGGGCACGATTTCCTCTTTCTCAGTGGGAGGTGGGCAGGGAAAGAAAGGAGTCTCTTATAGCAGCTTTCCAGTACCTAATGGGTGATTATAAGATAGAAGGGGAGAAACCTTTTAGCTTGTCAGATTGTAATAGGACAAGGGGAAATGGTTATAAGCTGAAGGAAGGGAAATTTAGATTGGAGATTAAAAGGAAGTTCTTTACCCGGAGGGTGGTTAGGCACTGGACCAGGATGCCCAGAGAGATTGTGGATACCCTATCCCTGGCAGTGTTCAAGGCCAGGCTGGATGTGGCCCTGGGCAACCTGGTCTAGTCATTGGCATCCCTGCCCATGGCAGGGGTGTTGGAACTAGATGATTTTTAAGGTCCCTTCCAACCTGGCCATTCTATGATTCTATTCTATGATTCTGTGATTTTTGTCTAGGGGAGTAGTGCCATGTGGTATCCTCATCCAATTCCATTCCATCCCATCCCTTCGACACCTCATCATCATCCACCATCCTAGCTCCTTCCAACCACCATCCCAGCTCACTACTTCTCCATTTCACCTGTCTGGACTATATTTTGCAGGTTTCTTACGGATGAGGTGGGGCTTGAGCCACCATCTTGTGGTGTGCTGGGGGGGGCTCAGGAAGCTTGCCAATTCTCTATTCACTGTTTTTTGGTTGTTTTTTTTTTTTTCCTTTTTCTTTGTAAAAGTTATTATCACTTCTGCCTTGGGGACATGTGGTTTGTTCTATTTCCTTCCTTTTCTGTAGGAGTGGGGAGGCTTCTTGTTTGGGTTTTCCCCCGTAATTGTCCCTAACTTGGACAATTATATGATGAAGTTGGTTTGTATTTTTTATTTGAAACCAGGAAGTGTTTTCTGTACAGGTTAGAATAGAGACTAGCAGTCTCTGAAACGAGCTCTACAGATACAAGCACTTGATAGAGAGGGCTTTATTCCATCCACAGGTGCTGTTGAGCTCCTCATCCTAACTGTAAACCTCTCGCATTATTGCAGGAAGAGCTCCAAAAGCCTTGGAGATTTTGCCAAGGTCATTTTATCAGCAGTATTGGAAGGAACTGCATTTGAGTGTCACTACAGGGATCAAGAGTGTGTGGCAGCCCTTAGAGGCTTGAGCCTTTCTGGGTGACTCTGAGGTGGAAGAAGAGTTGATGCCCCAGCCCAGCCCATGCCTGGCAGTGTGAGGCTGCCCCTCTCCTGCTGACTCAGAGCTACACCACAAAACCTCATCCTTCTTGGCATGACTTCTAAACAAGCTTTATTGTTCCACCCCTGTTAAGCACATCTTACTGCTTTTCTCTATAAATGTGTTTTTTTTTAAAAAAAAAATCTTCTGCATGACTTGAAACAACCACCAAAACCACAGTGGTTTTGTGAAACTAAACACACCAACTCAAAGCCAATTTGAAGCAAGTTGTGGCAAAATAATACCCATAGGCAATTGGGAGGATCCTTGCCAAATTTGGTGATATTGCTTTTAGATGCACCTTTGATCTAATGCCTGGACAGCTCTATTCATTTCTAAAAAACAAACAAAAAAATCTTTATACTTCATGAATATCCTTTTAGCTAGTTGGAACTGTTACCATGTTTGTTTAAGTGAAATCAGCTGATCTACAAATTTCTTTCTATGTCTTTTGCAAATTTAGACTCTGCTTTCTGGCCTACACATGTCCCAAGCCACTGCTTAATCATTTCAGTTTTTCCTTTTGGTTTAGATAAACTCCACAGTCTCTTGCTATGATAATAAAAAAAAAAAAGGAAAAAGTTTACAGAATTTCTTCTGCACTGCTGCATATAGAGGCTTTTTTGAGCATATAGTAGATATTCATGTGATTTAAGTGAAGCTGCCTATTTTTAACACAGTATGAAATCTGTCTGGATATAAACACATTCCATGTGGCACTTTATGGTAGCATCTTCAAAATATTGCAATAATTAGTGGAGAGCCACAATAGAAAACCTCTTAATTTTATGCTCTTATCCTCCCATTCCTTGGTGCCACAGGTGAAATTGAATGGGTCACATCTGCAGTGTTGTGTAGGGGTTTGACATCCAGTACTGTGTTATACACATATTCAAAATTGTAATAACACGAAAGCATGAAATAGCTTACTTCTGAAAATATGCATAGCAGGATGTAGATGCAGCCTTTTGCTCCTGATCCAGCATAAACGTCTGGATCAATGACCAGAACTGGCAGGGCTCTACTAGAAAGAATCTATTACCAGAGTCTGTCAAATTACAGTTCTGTGCAAAAAGCTTGACAGTGGGATAGGAACAATCAAAATACATATGGAATAAATCACCACCAAAATTTTTGTGTGTTCAGTTTCCATAATATTTTCCCTCCATCATCACCTTCTACTACAAATGACTTTTTTTTTTTTAATATAGCCGAACAACGATAATGAAAATGTGTTGCTGAAGCCTAGGCTTTTTCCACTGTGCCCTTGGAATCATTTTCTTTATTCTCAGTTTGACCTTGCTATCCATTTTCCTCAGTATTCAATTCAGTGGTAAAATACTGAACTTTTTCAGACCTTTCCTCATTCCCCAAGTGTCTCACTTTGAGAAAATTTTGAGGGGGAGAGACACTGGGCAGAAGTTTCCTTCCTCCGATCCATTCCTCCTGGCTTTCTCCAACACAGAGAGAAAGAGTGAGCGCAAATATGCCCGAATGTAAGTGAAGAAAAATCAGAAAACTTTCACAAAGGAAAGCCAGAACATCTAGATACCCAGTGCGAGGGATATTTGTATAAGGAAACTGGAGACTGACAGGCTCTTACAAACAGAAATTGTAACTAGACAAACAGGACCTGAATGCATTCAATCTAATATGTTACCTCATTCACAGAAAACAACATTAGCCCAATCCTGTTTGCTCGGAGTACAACAGAGGCAAGTTTGCTTGCATGTCTGAATAGGGTGCTTTAAATAATACTGTATGTCTTCAGTCATGCAAGAACTCTTTCATAATATATAAGAAAAAATATCATATTTAATCCTTCACCAGTGGGCTCATGGAGCACAAGGATTGGATTTGTTTTTGTCACATTCTTACATCAGNTTTTTATCAGTGCGCTTGTGAAAGGCGCTGATGAGGAGCATGGGTGGAGCCCTCCCTGGATCTTCGTTCACGAAGCCTAGCCATACATATACATCACTGCCTGCATTAATTGTAGGCTGAGACTGAAGTGTAAAAGAAGTGCCAATTTCAGCATACAAGCTAGGGCAGACAAGCACCAAATATAATAGAAATGAAATCATTTCACGAGCCAAATAAATAAAAAAACATTCAAAATGAATTGTCTGCTTTGTAGAAGCTCTCACTGTCTCTCCATACTTCATGTGAGCATCACTGGGCAACTACCAGTGAGGAGCAGCCTGTTGCACCTCAGGGCACTGGTCATTTACAGAGAGGAGTGAGGAGTGTCATGGTAGGCTGCTGTGGGGTGGCCAATGCAAACATATGGCAGCCAGCAGAGCAGTCACAGCCCATGAGCTGGACACTGCAAGTCCTTCACAAGATGGTCCTCACCCAGCAAATTCTAGGGCTCCCAGGAAAGCTATGCATGCCAGGAGCTGATCACAAAGGAAAAAATACAATTATTCATTGAAGAAGGCCAGGTACACCTCACCTCTGTGCCTGGGAAGATCATGGAGCTGATTGTCATGGAAGCAGCGTTAAGCCACATGCAAGACATAAGAGGTGTTTCTAGAAAGTCAGAATGGATTCGCTGACATATCAATGACCTAGACAGGGGGATAGAGTGCACCTTCAGCAATTTTGCAGAGACACGAGGCTGAGTGACGTAGTTGGTATGCCAGAAGGACAGGGTGCTATCCAGAGGAACCTAGACAGACTTGAGAAGTGGGCCCATGAGCATCGAATGAGGTTCAACAAGTCCATGTGTGGGGTCCTGCACCTGGGTCAAGGCAATCCTAGGCATGAGTATAGACTGGGAGAGGAACTCATTGAAAGCAGCCCTGAGGAGAAAGATGTGGGAGGTCATGATAGATGAAAAGTTGGATATGAGTTGGGAGTGTGCACTTGTAGCCCAGAAAGCTAACTGTATCCTGGGCTGCATTAGAAGAGACACAACCAGCAGGTCAAGGGAGGCAATTCTGTCCCTTTACTCTGCTCTTGTGAGGTCCCTCCTGGAGTACTGCATCCAGCTCTGAGGGCCTAGGAAAGATGTGGACCTTTTAGAGCAGGTCCGCAGGAAGGCCACAAAGATCATCAGAGGGCTGGAGTACATCCTCCATGAGGACAGGCTGAAAGAGTTGGGGTTGTACAGCCTGGAGAAGAGGAGGCTTTGGGGAGATCTCATAGCAGCCTTCCAGTACTTAAAGGGGGCTTACAAAAGGGAGGATGAGAGACTCTTTACCTGGTCAGAAAGCAATAGGACAAGGGGGAAAGGGTACAAACTGAAGGAGGGGAGATTAAGAATTGATGTTATGAAGAAATTCATCCTTCAGGGGCTGGTAAGACACTTGAACAGGTTGCCCAGAGATACTGTGGATGCCCCATCCCTGGCAGTGTTCAAGGCCAGGTTGGATGGTGCCCTGGGCAGCCTGGCCTAGTGGGTAGCATCCCTGCCCATGGGAGGGGGTTGGAATCTAGTGATATTTAAGGTCCCTTCCAACCTAGGCCATTCTATGATTCTATGATTCTGTGAAGGTTCTTGTTGTCCCATGCCAGCTCTGCTGTGTTGCCACAGTGCCAGACTGCCAATTTACCAGCAAAAGCCTCAAGTAGTTTAGTCCCAACAGAAGCTATCTGAGAAGGGCTGTGTTCAGATGCCTTGTTGGTTTACAGAGGACACAGCGTGATGTACCAGCATGAGATGCTTTGCTATGGTGCTAGCATTCAGCTCTCCCTCTTGGTAAGTTTTTCTTGAGATGTGTCCCATGACTGAAGGGCGGGTGCAGAAGGCACCTAGGTTCCCTGTCTCAAAAGATGAATAAGTGACTGGAAATTTTCTTACTTATATATTTGAGTCTTGGCAATAATAGCACCTGCTTTTGTCCCAGATTGCCTCCACCTCTCCACAGTTCCAAGTCAGGGCTGGCTGGCATCCCCCAACATGGAGATGGCTTACCTTACTCTGGAGCAACAGTGATGGGAAAAAGTAAGGATAAGGCCTGTTGAAGTGTTAACAATTGTATTAGCATGAGACTTTGAAACAGATCTATGTGACAGGAAGCACAGCTGTACTAGTGCTGTAAAGAAGCCCTATGCCTAGCCAGGGCTTGTGGATGTCAAGACTGCAGGATGTTTCATTCTAATTGCTACAGCCACACAAACTGTTAGCAAACTCATAGCGCTTTATCTAATGACTAAGATAAACTTTGCAGAAGGGACACTTTCACTTACAAGTTGCTCTTGCCCATGGTGCACCATTGGTGCTGCTGTGACAACCCTGGCCCCTCTATGCCCTGGTAACGGAGTTGCTTTCCTCTGGGGGACAGTGCTTTTAGGGGCTGGGGTGGAATGTGGTGACCTTGGGGCTGCCGGGCTGCCATGCTGCCCTCTGTCCACCACAGCTGTCCAAATTCCACTGTCATGCCCATCCAAAGAGTGAATGAAATAAGATAGAAGTGAGGTCCAGAGGGGTCTCCACATTTGATTGTCACTATAAGCGTGCAGCATGGAACAGTGAAGGATTCTTTCCATCCCTGTCTTTACCACTGTCTACGCATTAACTTGTTTCCTGACACATGAGCCATGACTTGGAAGGAATTCAGGCTCTAGCAAATTTTGCATCGCACTTCAGTGTGGCCTCTGGGATTGAAGAAGGGCAAATCTATTACATTGTTGCCATGACAACCCTGGCACAGCCATCATGAGGAGCACTGATGCCAGCAGCCCCACACAGGGTCATGGCACAGGTGGTGCAGCAAAATGTGGGGACACCACAAAGGGGACAGCACCTATGTGCTCACCTCACCCATGCATAGGGAAGATGCCCATCAAACCTTGTCACATCAGGTGAATGGGGCAGCAGAAGACACTGAGTCCCCTCCTGGGGTCTGGCAAAATTCACCCTTATTTTATTTTGGGGGGAATAAAGTTCCTGCAGTAAAAGAGAGAAGGGTGTCTTTCATCTTAGTTGGCACAGGCAGTGCCAGTCCCACTGTGTGGCTCTTTGTGGATCAGTAGTGAGCCTGTAAGGTCAGCCTGAGCTTATTAAGGAGGGTGTTCACAGAGGTGGATTTTAATCATTAAAATGATTTTCAAACAAAAAAACCAAAGGATGCTGATATATCGACAGCAGCATTGAGTGCACCATCAGCAAGTTTGCAGATGACACCAAGCTATGGGGTGCTGTTGATAAGTTGGAGGGGCAAGATGTCATCCGGAAGGACCTGGACAAGCTGGAGAGGTGGGCCCAGGTGAACCTCATGAGCTTCAACAAGACCAAGTGCAGGGTCCTACACCTGGGTCAGAACAATCCCCACTATCAATACAGGCTAGGGGATGAGATGATGGAGAGCAGCCCTGCAGAAAAGGACTNGCAGGGGTGTTGGACTAGATGACCTCCAGAGGTCCCTTCCAACCCTAACCATTCTATGATTCTATGATTCTCCCTCTTGTGAGCAATTTCAACTTCGCAGATATTGATTTTTATGCTTGGATGGACTTAATATATTATCTATTATGGATGTGAATATTTAGTTCTGGAAAATTCTATTTTAGCCTTTTTGCCTTTTGAATGGTCAGTGATGGATGTTCATAGTTCCCCTTTTCGCTCAAGCAATGATGAGCAAAAGTTAGTCATGAACTGCAATCATGAAAACAGTTTGATGCTAAGCATCTCAGTTTCAGTATTTAGTAACTAAGCCCAGGATTGAAAACCACTAAAAGACGAAGACTAAAACCTGCCTCTGAAACTTGATAAGATTATTACTACACAGTGCAAAAAGCTTTTGCTTTCTTTTCTGCTGCTTTGTAGACCTCATAAGGCCCTTCTCAGATTTCTGCATAGTTAATTTGTCATTTTATAAATTACCACAATATGTTAACACTGAATGCTTCAAAACACAAATATATGCACAGAGGCCTTGAATATTGGAAGTGTTTTAGTACTATAGAGAAATAATTTTGTTGTCAAACTGTGGCAGATATAGAAGTGCTAGGGTATACGTGACCATTTCATCAGGACAGTGTCTATGATGGCCTGTGAACATCCAAGGGGGGAAATCATCTTTTATCACTATTGTGTATCATGCAGGTCCAGATGGAGGATAAAACATGCATGAGTTGCCCGCAGCTCTGAAAATAATTATACTTATTTGCCAGAAATGTAGAAAGTGCATCCAACCAAGTTACCACCCATCATAGTGACACTCTGTTTGCATACTGATGAAGTTTAAAGGCAGAGACAATTGTGTTGGTATCAATAGCAGAGGGGGCTGGGAATCACCAGTGCTATAGGATTAATAGTGTCATCATTTTATATTATGCAGCATTTCACTTACATTGCACATCACATAAACTCCTGGTGCTGATGTTCACCTAGCTGTTTACAGGATGGGTTTGGTTTAATATTTCAAACATTACAAGAGATTCTGGAGAGTGAGAAATGGAGACAATTACATCCACCCCCTGTGAAGGGCTTCTTGGCAATTAGGTGCAATGCGCTATGAATGTATGCACAGATCTATGTGTGCATATGTGTATGGCAGGGGAGTCATCCATGCTATGCACACTCGCAGTTTCTCTCTTCCTCTCCAGAAGACTGCACTAGAATATGAGTGAAAGATAATATGCACGTGCTAAGCTCTGGTGCCACTACAGAGTAACTGATAAATGATTTTTTAAAGTGTAGAGTGAGAATGAATACAAGCAGGACCCTGGAGAGTAATTCTTTATATTGCAATCAGCACTACATGTATGTAGTTGGTTTAACAGTAGAAATCAGCAATGAAGAATACAGACGTTGTTATTCAATCCTTATCAACTGAAAAAGGAAGTCATTTTGGAATACTTATTCCATGATTTGATATGTTATATTAAAATTGAATTGTTTGGGGGCATTATTCAGTTTTAAATGACCATCAAGTAAAATAAACAATGAATGTTATCACATAGTGAGATGATTTCTGTGATTTCTTTAAATAATTAATTAAAGTTATATATAAATACACAGTCATTATGTTGTATGCATAATATGCATATATGCCATTTGGCTATTCTAGTGCTCCCTGCGTTCCTTAAAATATTCATGGTGAAGTGCTCTCTCAATATACTTTTGCATATGTGCTTGTTATCACATCACTAGTTAAAATATGCCTTCAAAAATAAAGTAAACCATGAAGCAATTATTTTATTGCTTGATTTATATAAGACCTTTTCCTATTCTAAAAAGAACCTTAACTATAGATGCAAATATGCTGGCAAATATAAGAAAAGAATGTTAACATAGCACATATGCAAGCATAGGCAGAAGAACATCTTGCTTATCTATAAAATGCTATAGCATGCTCTAGAATACTGCAAGCTAGAGGACACATCTAATAATGGATAAAGCAGTTATGTTTTATGAAAACATAGTTTAGGCTTCCAATTTTGTTTTAGTTCTTGTAAAACTAGCATATAATCATTGTAATGACCTGTGGACCTGAGATAATCCCAGATGTAAATCCATAGATCATTTATGTAACACCAAGAATAAATCAGGTCCATCTGTTGTATTGTTTGATAGAATCTCACTGTTTTGATACTCTGTGCTTTCAAGGCTTTAAAAAATATCTTTCGAAGAAAACTGTATGAAGGAGTAATTAAATTCTTCTCATTTAACACTGTAGCAGATTGGCCTGGATCTAAGTATACCACTAGGTGAAATTAATTATTGTCTTGTATAAACAAAAAAGACCAGAGGAACCATGGACTCTGCGATCTCACTGCCTGTGGCCCCATTTGCTTTCTTGGTGACACATTTCACTAAGTTATAATGCAGGTTTTACGAAGTCCAACTGTCATCAGAGGCTGCAGGACAGAGTACACAAATGCTGCCGTCAGTGTACACTATCTTATTAATGTGCACATGCTAGCGTGGTGACTTGACTCTGGCTGGATGCCAGGTCTTCACCAAAGCCGCTCTGTCCCTCTCCTCCTCAGATGGACAAGGGAGAGAAGATATAATGGATGACTCTTGGGTCAAGGTCAATGGCAGGGAGGGATCACTCATTAATTACTGTTGCAGGCAAAACACACTCAGTTTGGGTAAACTGTTTTAACTTATTACCAAGCAAATTAGAGTAGGATAATGAGAAATAAAATCTTAAAAAATGTCTTTTCACCACCCAGGAATCGATGTTCAACTTCACTCCTGAATTCTCTGTCTTCTCCCCTCAAAAGGCACAGGGGGAAGAGGGAATGGGGGTTGAGGTCAGTTCAATACATGCCCTCTCTGCCTCAGCTTGCTCCTCAGAAGGATTCTTCACACTCTTCCCCTGCTCCAGCATGAGTTCCCTCCCATGAGAGAGAGTCCTCTATGAACTTCTTCAGCTAGAGTCCTCCCATTGGCTGCAGTTCTTCATGAACTGCTCCCGAATGGGTCCCCACAAGGATACAAGTCCTGCCAGTAAACCTACTCCAGCATGGGCTCCTCTCTTCACGGGGCTATAGGTCTTGCCAGAAGGCTGCTCCAGCATGGGCTTCCCATAGAATCAGTCTTCTTTGGACAGCCACCTGTTCCAGTACGGAGTCCTCTAGAGGATGCCGGCAGATACATGCTCCACAGTTGATCTCTATGGGCTTCAGAGAACAGCCTTCCTCAAAATGGTCTTCACAAATGACTGCAGGGGAATCTCTGCTCTGGCACCTGAAACACCTTCTACCATTCCTTCTTCACCGACCGTAGTGTCTACAGACTTGTTTCGCTCACATATTCTCACTTCTCTCTCTTGATGCAGTTGACATGGTACAGTTTGGGTTTTTTTGTGCTTCTAAAATATGTTATCACAGAGGAGCTACCATAGTCACTGATAAGTTTGGTCTTGGCCAGCATTGGTTCCATCTCAAAGCCAGCTGGTATTGGCTCTGTCAGACACAGGGGAAGGCTCTAGCAGCTTCTCACAGAAGATACCCCTACATTATCCCCACTATCAAAACCATGCCACATAAAGGCAGTAGAGCTAGTTATAGGCACACTCCTAGCATTCAGCTGAGTAATGAATCAGATGAAATATCTTGCAGTTATTTAGCCAGCAAAAAGCAAAGATGATGATTTGAATATGGAAAAATCTAGGAACTGAGAGGCACCAAGATCAGACCTGTAGAGTAAATTTTAGGGCCAAAAGGATTTAAAAAAACCCCTTGATTTAACTAAGAACAGCAAAAAGCAATTAAAACTTCATTATGAAGAACATTTCTACCAGAAAAGCTGAATTAGATAATGAGATTATTTTAAGATCTAATTTGATGACATAATCCAAAGTCTGTGTGCAAAAAATCCCCTCAAACCTGCAGAAAAAAAATAATCACCTCAAACACAAAACATGACTCTACACAGTATTTCTGCAGCCACTACAAAGGAGGTACTCAGTAACTAAGCATAAGTGCAAGGCAGAGGTATTTGAGGCCAGGCTTCCAAAGGGGATGCACAAGTCTCACACCTGAAAGTTTCCTTTTTGCCTCAGAATGCTGACTGTCCAGGGACCTTGCCAGTCATCAGCTCGCTCTTAGTCTCCTTTAGATGAGAAAAATCATTGCAGATTTGGTGAAAGGGCAAGCTCAGCTACCATGTAACTGGCCAGGTTATTTCCCTGTCAGAAGCAGTGCCTCCAAAGGACTCTGAAATGCACTGATGGGACAAGCTCCTGCATTATGCACTGGGCCAAATGAAGCTGAAGTCTATAGATCAAAGGATCAAAGCTGGAATCAATAACAACTAGCACTGAGCTGAATATACTATGGAAAAGTACACAGGTCAAGATAGTGCTCAGCATTTAAAAAAGGAGCCATCACAATGGAATATACAGCTTGAAAAGTTTTCCAAGTATTTTCTTAGCACTTGACTGTGAAGTGAGCACGGCAAAGAAAAGCTCAGACAGCAAAAGTGACTAATACTACTCAAAACAAGGATTTTTTGGTCAAGGATATCAAAGAGGCATGAAGGCAAAACTTCTGAAGGTTTTGCAACACTGAGATGATTATTGAGTTCCTACTCTGAGCTGGAATTTTTCTTATTCACAAGTGCTTCCAAAGAGCACTTTAAAAGAAAGAATAATGGGGAAAAGAAAGAATAATGGGGAAAAGAAAAAATAATGGGGAAGGGGAGGGGGAGGGACAAGATTATTTGGGCTCCAAGATGCTATGTCCCTTTGAGAAAAACAATGCTGTTTGACAATGTGGCTGCTAACAGTATTAGGGCCAGAAAAGGAAGAAGGTGTCTTCTAAAATGGGCACTAACTACTGACCATAGCTGAGTTGTTGTCACAATCCCAGAACCTAGATAGAGATGGGATATAGAAGTAATTGTTTTGTGAGGGAAAGGTGTCACACAAGCTTCAATCATTCTTTTTTGAGACAGCTGACAACGCAAAGAGTTTGAACATGAGTGAAGGTTTACCACTATGCAGTGGCTAGTCATTTTAGTTAATACACGGGCTATAAAAATTTGAAATGTTATATCAGAATGATTGTTAACTATAACTGATTATGTGTTTAACTGGAAGTGGTAAGGGTGGGATCCTGAATCTCCAATAGCACCTGGCTCAGGCAGGGAAAAGAGACTTTTGTGTTGCACAGGGCTCAGACCGTGAGTAGGCAAAGTTAGTTGGGATCTTCATCCTGAGTAAATAATGAATAGTGTAGTAATATAAATACAGTATCAATACAAGCTGAGTTTCCTAGCAGATGTGGTGCTTCTGACTAATGTATAACACAGCTAGTTTCTCCCCAGAGGTTGAAATCAGCAACAAGGACTGATGCTGGTCAGTGTATCTAAAGGGCCCTGGTAATACTAAGTCCCACATCTCCATTCAAAAGCAAACACTAGCTTTGGTTCTCACAACTAAACAAAGAGATCATCTTTTTGAAATGACCCATTTCTTCCCTCTCAGAAAAAGGAGCCAAACCCTGGGAATGTGAAACCTAAATATAATTTAATTGGAGAAACAAGCAAACAGAAAAGACTTAACTAAATACATGTTTGTATAATAAAAACATGAAAGAAAGCATAGGTCAGCAAAGAACAGACTGTATTAGTCTGTAAGCAAGACTGCTGGCTTGCTTTTGGAGGGGTAAAATATTATAATCTCCCAGTCCAAAGAAAATTACAGAATCACAGAATCAGAGGAAGTTAAGGTTTGAAGAGACCACCAGAAGTCATCTAGTCCAACCTCCTAGCTTCAGCAGTGCCCCCTAGAGTACATTACTCAGGAATGTGTCTGGACATTTTTTTAGTATCTCCAGGGAAGGAGACTCCACAACCTCTCTGAGAAACCTATTCCAGTACTAAGTCATCCTCATAGCAAAGAAGTTCTTCCTCATGTTTGAGTGGAACTTCCTGTGTTCCAGTTTGTACTTGCTATCTCACATCTTATTCCTTGGCACCATTGAGAAGAGCCTGGCTCCATCCTCTTGACACTCTCCCTTCAGATATGTACATACATTGATAAGGTCCCCTCTCAGCCTTCTCCAGGCTAAACCAGTCCAGCTCCTTTCAGCCTTTCCTCATAAGGTAGATGCTCCAGCCACCTAATCGTCTCTGTAGCTCTCTATCGGACTCGCTCAAGGAGCTCCACGGCACTCTCATACTGAGGAGCTCAGAACTGAACAGAATACTCCAGGTAGGGCTTCACCAGGGCAGAGTAGAGGGGCAGGATCACATTGCTTGCTCATGGACAATAGAGTATCTACATAGACATAGCTGATATCTCTGCTGTGAAAGAGAAGTCCCAAAGTCACCCTACTCCAGACAAAAATAGATTCAAAAAGCAAAAGCCCTCTATGTCTTAGAAATTCTACTCTCACCGCTCTACTACCACCTCAAAATGCTCACCTCATGCTGGCCAGCAATCTATGTAAAATTTTGGGAAGAGAAAAAGATGTGTAGAGTGCTTAGAATTATAAGTAATATGTACTTACTTCTGAGTAGACAGTAAAGAGAACCCACATGGAATGAATCAGCAAAGCGGTGCAGAGTTGCAGGGAGACAGAGCTGCAGGAAGGATCATTATTCACATCAGGTGTGATTATGTGCTGCAAGGCTGAGGCAATGTTGAAAGGATTATTTCTCTGTTGGTTTTTTTCACACTTTTTTTCTGTGAGGTCAGGCTATTTGGAGCCCTTTGATTTACATTCAGCTAGAGAAATATAGATGACTAAATTTAAATTGCTTAACTGTGCCCAGGACTGTCCTCAGGTTGCTGGGCTCAGTGTTTTATTTTAATGTTTTGCTTTTATCTTTCCCCCCTTTCTTCCCTTTTGTTTTAATATACTTTTGGCATATAGACAGTTTGTGTAAAAATGCTGTAATATTACATAGTCCTAGTCCTGTAATATTTCCTTTTCATATAGTGTCTGGTAGATCAGTTTGTGTTTGATCTGTGTCATTTCTGTTTAATACTTTCAGTCTTTTAGTTGCTAACTGATATTTTCTTGGGGTTTATTTCTATCAAAATAAAAGAACAAAAATTGATAAGACTATCCTTTCCCCCTCTTGGGGCCACGCTGTGTCAGCATGCTGGAGAACGTTTGTAGCTCCAGTAGCAAGTCCTATTTCCTCCAGGGTAGTCTTGTACCCTGTCAGGGACATCCTAACTGCTATGCCCTGCTGATGGGCCCCCTGACCCACTGGCCACCCTGCCCAGCTGCCCTGGATCTTATATTCTTTTGATTCCTGTTTAATTCCTTGATAGTCATGACTGTCTCTTATTTTATCCTGTCATACCAGCTTTTCGAATCACAAATCAAAAGAATAGTGAAAAAGTCCATCAAAAGGACCGTCAGAGAGCACAGGATTGGGTGATCAATGGCTTTGGAGGTTCTTTGTTAATTTGGGTAGTCATCACCTTTTATGTAAGGTGCTGCACAGTTGTAAGAACAAATTTCTGACTGGAGAATTTTACAATCTAAATATGGAGACCACATAAAGCTTTAAGGGGAAAAAAAGAGATGGGAGGTATTGTCCAAAGTGACATACAGTATTATTGCCTGATCTAAAACTGGACCACAGATTTCCTTCTGCTAAGTCTCCATATTGCCACTCACACTAAATCTTTTGTAACTGCTGCTTGAGTCAAATCCAGGGAGCAACTGAGGAGACCTCCCCATCATGTCATTTAGACTCTGAATCATATTTGTCCCTAGTGTGATTTCACTGATCTAAATGAAACTTCAGCTACAACAGAACAGCTAGGAACTTGGCTGATTGTTTCATGAATGATGTTTTATTTGTCATAAGGTTTTCTTGCCTTTTCTTTCTTTCTATCTGTGGCAATATTAGTCCAGCCAGGCTTAGAGCCTACCAGCAGAGAACAAAAAGGCACTCCTCATAGCTATTGAAGTCAGACATATAACCAGATACATGTGGTGCATGAGGACAGTCAGATAAGGAAATATGAAGGAAACACTACCAAGGGTAGACCTAGCCCTACTCTGATCTGGATAGATCAGAGGACTATGGAGCACCACAGCCCCAGATGTCTTAAAGCTGATGGGAAGGCACAGAGGCAAGGGCAGCACTGGCTGGCAGGTTCCAGCTCTGGGGTCTCCTTCTGCTTTTATGCCTGGCCAGCTGGTATGGCTTCTCACAAACATTCACAGTATGACCTTCAGCAGGTATGCATCATGGCAAAGGAGAGGAGGAAGGTGAGACTGAGATAAAAAATGGACATTTAAGGAGTTTCTTCCCAGCAGCACTAGAATTCCAGAATGACAGGAAATACCTGTCTGCTTGCTTTAAAATCAAAAGAGAGAAGATTGCAGTAGGTGGGTCTGACAGAGACAAGGTCAAGACCACTGCCTTTGTAGAGGAGACAAGGAAAGAGAAGAAGGCCTGATATGATAGAGAAAGGTCAAGCAGTGGATGTATATAAAGTGCCCCTGCAAGCTGTTGACTTGACTGTATAATATGGGCCAGAATAAACCTCAGTGGAATCTCTGCTGTCTGCACTGAGGCTGGGATTTCAGCATGACCTAAGCAAACTCAAGTTTTGAGGGAGGTTGAATGGTTAATATGCACTGGAAAACAACTGCCAGCATCAGTAGTGTGTGTTCAAGACCACTGAAAATCTCTAATGGTGGGGTTTCTTAAAAAAACTGAGTTTTCTTGAAGAGGCAAGATAACAGTGCAGAAACCAGGGCTACTTGGCTGGAAGAGACACAAGAGCACTTGAGTTCTCTGCAGCCTCCAGGGAGAAAAAAGAGATACTCAGCTGGAGTAAAGGTGGAAACGGGGTTAAGGAAGCCTCTGAGGACAGTACTCTTAAAAGGACCAGCATTTCTGTGACTATCAACAGTTTCCTTGGATAATGGAGTTATCTAAAATAATAGCAACAACTAGCTTAGAAGGACACGTAGTCCAATAGAAATATGCTTGTAATGACAACTTTGNATCACATCCCTAGTCCTGCTGGTCACACTGTTCTTGATACTGGCCAAGATGCCATTGGCCTTCCGTACTGCCTGAGCACACTGCTGGCTCATGTTCAGCCAGCTATCAATCAATACTCCTAGGTCCCTCTCCGCTGAAATGTCATCATATCAGAGGAAGGGCAGTAAGCGAAATGAACTTCTGCTTGACTCTGCATAGCAGCCCCTAGTTCCCAGAGTGGCAGAGCTTTCTTTACTTTGTTTCGAGCTCTTGGCCTTATTGGTTTCCATATTTCGTTGATTCCCCATTGTCCACTGATAGCTTTCATGGAAATCTTTGGGCATGCCTTCCCCATGTTAAAGCTGGTGAACTGTCATGTTCCTTTAATTACAAAGGTAAAGAAAAATTCACATGGATTTTAAATCACAGCTTATAATCAGAGGATCATAGATGACTGGATATCAACAATTGCAATGAAATATTTAGAGTGGCATTTTGGAATAATGTCCATTAGCAAGCCAGAGCAATTAAACTAATTTTGAAAAATAAGAAGTATGTCAATGTATATACACATATATTTACAGACACAGTATATGAGGCAAGTTGAATATAACAATTTTCTCTCAAAAGGATATACAGATACACACTTTGTACATTCATTTGTGAAGATGTCTTTGAAATGTATTCATTAAAGCTAATTATAGAGGTCTCAATTCTCTTCATATAATGCTATAAAATTAACGGTCCTTCATTTTTATGTTCAATATAAATGATCATGTCGTCTCCAACTGTATGCAGCTCTTTTTCTCATATGCTGAATACGATTAACTTTCCTTAAGCAGAATTAGAGCAAGTAATTCTTTGAGGTTAGGGAAGAGCAATGTCTCCTGCTTCTATTTAAAAGCTTTTGTATGATGCAAAAAATGTTAGACAAGTGAGCTCTAGAGGCTGTGACCTTTGGATAAAAGTTAGACATCTAATATCAAAGCACAAATATGTGCAAGCTCACATCACATAATTCACTTTCTTCCCTTTTGGTTATCAGTAAATTGCTTGAACATGAGAGTGACAGAGCAGACATCTACCATTCAAGAGTGAAAACCAGCAATAATTTTTAATGTAAGTTCCTAGCTATCAGATCTTCTGCTTGCAAATATGCAGACAAATGTGCAGTCATAAAAAATATTTTTTGATTGAATAATTTTAAGATACTTCTTCTGTAGGACTAAACTCAGAATAACTATGCACCACTGCTAGTTAGGAATGATGCTGATGGATGGATGCTGTTCCAGAGGGACCCAAAGTGAAGAGGTGTAGAGTTAAAATAATAAAAAAGGAGTATTTTAATCTTAAGAAATATTCTGTTGATCTTGCTTTTGTGCTGATTTTTCTATTGTGGAGTTTTTACTAGACAATACATAGGATTACCTAGGAAAGTCGGTATGCAAGCAAGGAGGAGCTTGTCCCAGATCCTGGAGCTGCAGCCAACTCCAGGCCAGACCACAGGAGACCTAGTGAGTAGTTGAGTTGGTCAGGTTGCTTGTCTGGCAAGTGAGAACTAGGGCACTGTCTCCAGCTCTCTGGAACAGGATAAACACTGCATTACAGCTCCTGACCATCTCAAAAGGAGTATGAAAATGTGAGCAAGATATCCTGGGGAAGTATCCTAAATTTTATGCCATGCTATGGCTAGTAGGTTTAATAGCTACTATCAAAAGTGTTTTCGCTGAGTTAAAAATACAATGAGGCAAACCACGACTGCAAAAAATAATGTGTGACCAGCCTGCGGGTATAAGCCAGCTGCACTAGCAAGGTTTGTATTCAGCTGCCGTGCTCAGAAATTTACTGCACCTTTCTAATGTGGAGTGAAAGCAAAGGTCTTTGGTTGTTCTCAGTGAAAAAGTCTGAGCAATTATCAGAGAAATACAAACACAGCTAGTTCCCACAAGCATTTTTTCTAAGCAATGGCAACCACAAAACTTATTTCCTTATTCAAGCAAAACAAGTGACACCACCTATTTAAAACATAATAAAATCAGAGAAACAAGAATACTTCTAAATTGTGCTTTGCAAGTATTACCCAAAAATGTTTGACTTCTTTATCAAGGCATGAAGTTTAACACAAGCACCTTGGGAACATGATATGTACATCTGCTAGTGAATGGTGCAGTTGTTTGTGTCTGAAGCATTAGGCAGGGGAAGTTGAGACTTCTGTTGAAAGTGCAGGGAATATTCCTGCCACCTCAAAATAGGTGTTCCTGTTGAGTGTATTTTCCATGGAAAGTGGGACTTGAGGTCTGTCCTGGTTTGGGAGGACAAACTCAGAAGGAAGCCCCTTTAGAGCCTCCGCCTTCCAAAAAGGAAAGAAATCAATGAACACGGAGACTGAGTTATAAAGAATAACTATTTAACATAGGAAAATATATATATATATCAGTGGAAAAATACAGGGTGTTACACACCCTCCTGGTTCCCACCCCCCTCATGCCACCAGCCGCCCCCCCTCACTCGCAGTAAAACCTGCTAGGGTACAGTCTGGTGAAGATGAGGTGGCAGATGAGGTGAAAAGTGAAGGAAGCCCGGGTACTAGATGGTGATGGTGAGGAGATGGAAAGGTCGTCCGGCCACTCTGCACATTTCTGCAAAGAAGATGGAGTCTCATCTCTCTCCCTGCCCACTTTCTCTGTCCCAGAAGCACCACGGTTTTGCACCAGTCCTCACTGCGAAAGCTCCTCCCCTCTCGGCGTGCCATAGTCACTTTGCTGCTGTGATGCCGGTTCCTCTATCACTGCTTACAGCTGCTCCCGGGTGCAAATTGTCACTGTTCACTGCTCTGGGGGAGCGTGCAGATGCCGCAGGCTGTTGTTGCTCTGGGGCTTGCCGCTGCTTGCCACTCGCCGGGGTTTGCCGCTGCTCGCTCCACGCTGCTCCGGGGTCCGTGTTGCTGTCCAGATGCTGGTGGGGTGTGCACCTGCTTCCGGCCCAGGCCAACCCCGCAGGTACCGCTGCTCTGCTCGGCTACAGCCTGCGAGCCGGGCAGGCACCACCAGGTGGGGGTGCAGGTCACCCCGCTGACCCGTTGTCACTGGCCCAGCTCCTACCCTCGCGACCATACAGCTTAGCCAATGGAAAGGGCTACCACTCACCAAGTTTACAAAAAAACACATTAACGGTCGGGGGGGGGTGAAGGGGGAAAAGATGGATACCTTGGGCAATTTTTACATATCCCATAACAAGGTCCAAATCTCCTCCCCAGCACAGTGGGAGTTTTGTGCTCCTGTGTGAATAGACTACAGTCCTTCTCCTAACAGGTCAACTCCTGTCTTAAACTTTACCAAATATTTGTATCTTATCCCCAGAAACATTTTGTTGATGGTTAGTTAAGGAACACCAGCAGCAACTGGTTAGTTTTCCAAGTTGTTTGAATGATTGCTGAGATGGCTTCAGCTATGACCCTTTCTTTAAGTGATGAAAACTCAAAGTTGTGGAGTCACTCATTTTCCAGCCCTACAGGCAGCAGGCAAAGTGAGGTGGTTTGCTCTAAATCTCTACACTATGTTCCCTCAGTAGTAGTTTGTAATTGCCTTCTTCGTAAAAATCAAAGCTACACTGTCAAGTATCAAGATCAGCTTTTCCATTTCTGCCCCTATCTTTGACACAAATTCTTTACCTGGTTTCTCAGTTCTCTCAGAAACATTGCAGCCTCTTATACATATGGGTGTAGACTTCTAGAAATTGAGTTAGGTCATTCTAACTAGCTATTGTTTGGATAAATAACAAAATTCTTCCCTTGTGTTTACCTTTCTGCTTCTTAGAAGTGTTTTAAAATACACACACACACACACACACATATATGGCAATCCTGCTAGTAATTACTACACTAAGAAGTAATTCAAGGCTAGATACCTACTTTGCACGCAGATTTACTTATTAGTAAGAAACAGATCTTTGAATCACAGCACCTCTGTATTTTTTAAAAGATCCAGATCCGTCCACTGTAAAGCACTCAGCTGTGCCACAACATTAGCAAGGAATATGTATTTTTCTAAGGTGCTCATGGTTTGTATTTAACTACCTCTGCATTTTCAGTCTGTGTGGTGTGTACTCAGAGGGTTGAGCTTCACTTTGAGTAGTAGACTTTAAAAATCAGGAAAGCTAAAAGATGAACTAAAACTATGGAGGCAAGTTGATTTCATACAGGCTGTACGAAGCTAGGAATTTTACCTGATTTTTACAGAGAATGGTAGACTTGCCATCCTTTCCAGCTTAGTTTTAAAATCAACTGGGAGTTGCTGTTTTGCATTGAAATTAGGCAACCCCATCAATCTGATGTTTTTATCCTTTATGCTCCCCACAGAACAGTCTCTGTTAAATTGCTAGGATTCAAGTCCCAGATGATCTAATTCTTATTTCTATTCTCATTTGGCTATGCTGATAATTACACAGATAAAAAATATAGATTTTTGCATCCTCTTTGACTGCCTCCATCCTATTTCAGCCTGTCTACTTGTGATACTCTCTGCTACAGACAGGCGGGGATTCCCATGGGCTTAAAACATTTCAGCAGTAACAACAGTAAGACCCTACCCTGAGTAAATCTCCATGCAGCAGCCTGTAACCCTGCACGTTGTTTCCTTTGGAAGAGAAAAGACAACCCAGAATATAGGTTGACATTAGCATTTTTGTAATTGCTAGCAAATGTTATCTTTGAAACGGCACCTGTCCAACAACACAGTCGATTATTTGACAGACACAGATGGTTTAATTTTATCTTGTTTCCTAATAATTCCAGGGAAAGCTGTGATGGAGGGAACCACAGTATTTGGAGCATGTGCCCATATAGGCTTGCAGATGTATTGTGAGAGCAACTCCAGCCCCACTCTGCACTGTGGCACTACTCTCTGTACAGTTGTAGCAAAGGCTGGTGGAGTCACACTACTGCAGGATGAGCCTTGAGTCGGGGTGGTGATGGGCTTACACATTCCCTTTTGCCCTTGGGGTTTTGATGGAGGAGTTGACTAAAGCAACGGGGTAATGTCTGAGGTTACTTTCTGTAGCTGAATTTTGCTCTTCTTGCATTTTGGGGGTCAACATGTTGTAATCTATAACAAAAAAACCCCTTCTGCCTACCAGCTCACATGTTCACTGCCCCAAATATTTCCCAACAATCACAGTCAAAAAGCACAGAAGGCAAAGTCTGACAAAAGACTGTTAAGTGCGGCATGAGCAGCCTTAGGCAGGTCCACAAGTGAAGCCTGGTGTTTCACTCCATGTCAGAATGACCCCTGAGAGCATTCCCTTGCTGTTTGCAGATGTCCTTCCCAAGGCTCCTTACTGAATTTATCAAAAAATTACAGTGACTTTAACAATAGCTTATAGAGCTATTGGTATGGACTAGCTAAGAGTAAATGGAACAGGAATCCTTGAAACCATTTAAAAAATTCGCTCTTCTCACTGAGATGAATTCTAGCGAAGACCTGTTTCCACTGAAATCAAGGAGAATTGTCTGCGATTAAGTCAGAGGAGCGCTGGTTAATGAGAAGATGTCTATGTCAGTCCATTTTTTTTGCTGCCTGTTGGATATCTCAGTGTTACCAAGGGACCTGACTCCAGTAACACCTTTTGAAAAGTTGTTTGCTTACAGAAATGCAAGTAGTTAGGCAGGAGTGATAAGTCTCTTTTAAGCAGGACATGCTCATCTCTGCTAGCAGGAATGGTTTTAAGTAAATCTGCATTCATTTACATATCTTCCAGCAGCAGTAATCATCACCTCATTCTACAGTTGTATAGTAACCAGACTCCAAACGGGGAGTTTAAATGGAGTTAATTTCTAAAGAGCTTTATTTGTAAAATAGATGTATGTCCAGTATCACGTTGTTGGTCATTAATTTCTTGGAGGAGGGTGAGGCACCCCTATTGGCCATTAACTTCGTGAAGCTTGCCAGTCTATCAAAAGTTATTGGAAACAAAAACTGGTTTTAGCATTTTCTTTTTCAATGCAGGGAATCTATTTTTTGTCATTTTTTTCTGAAAAGGCTGCAATGTTTACTTCCCAGATGCCTCACATCTACTTGAACATCTGCATTAGGCCAGCATTAGTAAGGTGTGACTCTGAGTCCTGAATGCTACTGAACTATTTGACCTGATTCAGGAAAATTTGTAACAATCATTTAATTGAGTACAAACAAACACATCGAGTAGCTAAACATTTCTAGAAAGATGTGTTTTATTTTCTAGACAGATCAGCATTCAATAAAATAAGAGGTTGTGTTTAAAGAAACTGTTCACTTGAACTTATACCTCGAAAAGTGAAAAGTCTTGCTTCTTTTCTAGCTGTATGTTGACCACTTGAGAAAATTCATGTGATAAGGAGACTGATAAATTCTTTATATTGTACTGGAAAAACAATCAACACTATCTATTAACATCTTATCTCCTCCCTCTGGCAACACTTCAGCCAATAAAAATAGCATGGTCATGACAGAAGGTGTGTTTCAATGTAAAGTAGAAGCAAATGAAGAATGTTGAATCTTACAACAGTAAGATTTGTGAATTTCATTTATTTATAGTGGTAAATGTTACAGTATTTACCTGGCCTACATCCATAGCACTGCTTGTCTGAGGGCAAAGAATCGCAGATTGTTTTGCTGGGTTGAGTTTTACTGCTTCATGCTGCTACCCAAATACTAGATGATTGCCAGTTTCTTTATGTATGCTGTTGTGGGCATGGCTACCAATTGAGGGACTTTCTGGAAAGGTTCTCTTTCCCCCCTTAAATAGCTGGTTTAAGTTTTTATTAATTTTTGTGCTTGCAAATGTGTAAACATCTAGTAAGAGGTATATATATCTATATAATACAATCTGCATTTATCTCCTACCTAGGACTGTGCACTATTCACACTGTTTTTCAGCATGATGCTCCAAAGGGCCATGACAGAATTTGATGACCAGGATGGTATCTACATTAGATATCGTACTGAGGGAAGCCTTTTTAACCTAAGGCGTTTGAAGGCCCATACTAAGACTATAAACCATCTTGTCTGGGAGCTGCTTTATGCTGATGACGCTGCCCTTGTTGCCCATGCAGAAGTAGCTCTGCAGCGTTTAACGTCCTGCTTTGCAGCTGCTGCTGAGCTTTTTGGGCTGGAAGTTAGTTTAAAGAAAACAGAAGTTTTATACCAACCCGCACCTCAGGAAGTCTTTCGTCACCCTCATATCACCATTGGCGTTTCAGAGCTTATATCAGTCCAACAGTTTAACTACCTGGGCAGCCTCATCTCCTCAGACGGTAAGATTGATGGAGAGATAGACAATAGGTTGGCAAAGGCATATAGTGCTTTCGGGAAACTCTATAAAAGAGTCTGGCGAAATAAACACTTGAAGATAGTACAAAGATCAGTGTTTACAGAGCCATTGTGCTATCTACTCTTTTATATGGTTCCGAATCATGGGTCATCTATCGCC
>VWZO01015959.1:12505-24472 GCA_013396975.1 Bucco capensis | reverse complement strand
GCTTTTATTTGTTTGCAGAAGGCTGCCCAGCAGCTGCGTCTTTCCGAGGAGACAAAGAAGCTCGATCAGCTGATCTGGGTCCCAACGGGACACAAAGTGATTTGCAATCTGCTGCCCTACTCTCTGCACTATGCCTTGCTGCTCCTTACTCAGTGTGACTTTCCTACTAGGACCAGTGCCCTTTAGTAACGGCCTGAGCTCATTTAAATCCTCAGGATATTACCAGCCTTAACCACTGCAGATCTCCGAGAAGTTTTTGTGCGTTGGCTACTGTTCTGGTATCTGTTGCCAATTGTAATTTCTGAGGTCGAATTTGCTGATTACTAATCGTCCACCCTAAATATTTCCAGGGTGCCTCTCTCTGTATCTTTTCTGGAGCGATGGTTAAGTGTACTTCCGCTAATGCCTGTTGGACGTGGGGCAAGATATCAACCTCCCTTGGATCTGCGAGGAGGATATCATCCATGTAGTGGTAAATTAGCAACTCTGGATATTTCTGCCTAACGGGACGCAAACCATTGTCGACATAAATTTGACACAATGTGGGACTGTTTTTCATCCCTTGCGGGAGAACGACCCATTCATATCGCTGAGCAGGAGCCCCGTGATTTAAGGAGGGTACCATAAATGCAAACCTCTCACAATCATTTTGGTGTAGTGGTATAGAGAAAAAACAGTCTTTTAAATCAATGATTGTGATAGTCCAGCCTTCTGGTATCATGGCTGGAGAGGGCAACCCTGGTTGCAGGGCCCCCGTATCTTGCATTTGTGCATTAATAGCACGAAGGTCATGTAGGAGACGATATTTGCCTGATTTTTTCAATATCACAAAAATGGGCGTATTCCACGGGCTTGTGGAAGGCCTGATGTGTTTCAATTCCAATTGTTCCTGAATTAATTTCTCTGCTTCTTGCAGCTTTTTTGTTGGCAGTGGCCACTGCTCCACCCAAATTGGCTTGTCACTCAACCATTTTAATGGTATGGTGGTAAACTGCATTGCAGGGGCCACTATCCAAAAGATTGATCCGTGCCCAGTACTGTCCCCCATTGGGATAATACATCTCTCCCAATTAAAGCTTGCATTCCATCAGGCAGCTGCATAACCGTTACCCTTATGGTAGCCGTTTGTCCCTCCAAGCTGACCCCTAGAGGATCCTGGCTCTTAAAAGCATTCATTGTGCCACCAACTCCTTGCACTAAGTCCCCAATTTCTTGTAGTAACCAGTGAGGAGGCCATTTTTTGGTGCTAACAATTGTCACATCAGCCTCTGTGTCTAATAACGCCGTCAATTGAAAATGCTGATCTGAGTTCGTAAAGGTAACTGACCTAGCTGGCCGATGGTCTAAAGGTATACTGAACATTACAAGGCCCCCCATACTCCCAAAACCTCGGTTCCCTCTGCTATGTCTCTGCCCTTCTACAACCTGTGGGATTGGTACCAATTGTGCAATTTTGCTCCCTTTGGGTATTTGGATGGGAGGTATTTCCCCCTTCACCATGATTTTGATAGTGCTGGTATAATCGGCATCAATAACTCCAGGACACACAGTTATCCCTCTCATGGTAGCACTGGATCGGCCAATTAGCAGTGCTCCCATTTTTTGCCCATTCACTATAAGGGGTCCTTTCCCATTGGAATCAATCATCACAGGTTGTTTGTCTAGCAGAGTGCAGTTTACTGCTGTTGCCAAGTCCAATCTCAGGCTGCCGGCTGTTGCTGGCTGCCACAGTTTCCCCCCGATGTTTGCCACCCTGCATCTAGTTGAGATTGCACCGGGGCAGATTGCACCGGGGTGGCTATCTTTGTTGTTGTGTGGCCGCCTCTTGCACTGTGCCTTCCATTTCCCTGCCAACAGGTTGTCGTCGCATGGGTGCCCACCTTACATTTCTCACACCACACCCGGCTCTGACACTGCCTTTTCATATGCCCTTCCTTCCTACAATGAAAACACCTCGTCCTTCCCCATGACCCCCCTTTGGTACTGTCGCGCACACACGGGTATGCTCACTAAGGGCTTCCTTCAGAGTGTCTACTAAAAAGGCTTGCTCCCCTGACGGGCCATGTGACATCCTTTCCAACCAATCCTCTAAGGAAGCCTCTGGTGGCATGTTAAAGATTACTGATTTTGTTTTTGCATTTGCATTTTCCCTAATACATTGTTTTAGCATCGCCCCTTTTTGCCAGTCGGGCGTCCCTGACTGTTCTACTGCCTCTGTCAATCGATCAACGAATTTTGACAGTGGCTCGTGGGGTCCCTATTACAGGCTCATGAACGCTGGTGGCCTGCCGTCTGGTCGCAACTGGTTCAACGCTACGTTCGCTGTGCGTATAGACTCTCCCAAGCGCTCTGGCCCCAATTGGATCTGCATTTCAATGGCAGCAAATGGTCCCGTCCCTAACATTTGCTCCACTGTAATTCCAAGCAACGGATCGTGCTCCTGCTATGGTTGAGCAGCTGATATCTCAGCCTGATGCTGCCAATGAGCCATAAAGAGCAGTAGCTGGGATCGGGGAAGAATCAGTCGTGTAATTGCACGAATGTCAGTGGGGCACAGCATACTTCCCGACCAAATATATTCCAACGTTTGCTTTGTGGGCTCCCCATGTAACCCCCCTTCATTCACTGTAGCCCGCAACTGCGTTAAAATTTTCCAATCAAATGGGCTCCAAGTAGCCTCTTGACCCCCTTGTCCGTCCCGAGTGAATGTTACTGGAAACGCCATTGGCAGAGAATTGCTCATCGCTCCTTCCCCTTCCAATGTTTGCCGTATCTCCGTGGCTTCCTGATATTTATCCTGCTTTACGGCGTCTCCCAAAATACCCTTCCAGTCAACCCGAGTGCACGCTGTTCTGGAAGTACTGTCCAAGGCTCCTTTTCCTTGAGATGAGGGTTGTGGGGTTTCCGGGGATGCAGTTGTGGACATGGAGGCAGGCGTCGGTGGCAGACCTGCTGGCAGCTCTGGTGATGATGATGGAAGTGGTGCAGTTGGTGTTGTCGATGGCGGCGGCAGTGCCACAGTGGGTGGGCGCACCAGCACGGGAAGGCCACTGGGTGGTGGAACCCACTCCTGGTCTCCCCCTGCCCCCGCCACTCCCTGTTCCAACTGCTGCGCGGCTGCTCTCGCGACTTTCTTTTCCATTTCATATTTCTCCAGACAGTTCATTACTGTTCTCCATGGAACAGACATCTTTTTCGCGAGCTTATTTTCATTTATCACTTCTTGCCACAACCAGTTCCCAAACTTCCTCCATTCCTGTTTATTAAACAGCTGACCGGATCCCTGGAAGAAGCCCTCCACTTTTGCTAATGTCGGGAGGGTCTCTTAAGTCCTTCCTAGTCAGCTTCTCCCCCCGTTTCTCAAGAAATATTTGAAGCATATTACTGGCTACCTCTTGTTCCATCATGGCTGTGTCCTCAGGTAGCTCCCGACGATTCCGTGCTCCGGGTGTCCCCAGGAGCAGGCTTCCTCTGCCCTACGGAGGCAGCAATTCGTAGCCCGTCGGCACCGCGCCTCTGTCTCACCCGCGCCGATTCTTCAAGTCCCTGTTCCGGGCGCCACTTGTGTGTGGGTGGCGAGGCCCCTCCAGCGGTGGGAGAAGAACGACAATCAATATGATTGCTCATTCAAGCTCAACTTTATTGCCAAACTATGGCTATATATATACTATGTGCAGTAATTATGTGCCATAGTTATGCCTACTTGTCGTGCATTGATTGGTTAATACATATAGGTTACAATAGGTTACATTTTCATTTCCCAGCCCTCTTGTGGTTCCAGTCCCAGATGTTGTTCCGCTCTTCTTCAGCCAAGTTTTTCTTCTTGGCCTCCCTTATCTTGTCAAGGTCCCTTGCCGTGCTTCCTCAAAGTTGTTTACAACTCACTCAGGTCCGAATACATGGCATGTCCTTGGTCCCTTAACCACCCCCTCACACTTGTGCTTTACCAGAGCACAGAGATTTAACATTGAGTGTGACGGTGATTATAGAGTGAAGTAGGAACTGAGCTCATTTTGGAGTAGTTGCCTAAAAGTACAGTTATAAATTAAGGGTTAGTGGTAATAGATGTGTGTTGTGAAAGAGAATATAGTATAAAGAATTGAGATACAAGTTTCACTCTTGTGGTCTTATTCTGTAGAATTCTGTCTGACTAATATCTGTAGGACCCTCCACTCTATGCCATGACTTGGTTTTTTAGGCAAAAAATACTGAAGAAATATGCTACTTTGCATGTTTGCGAAGGGAAGAGAGAGCATCTGTAAGAAAATCTGCAAAAGTCCTTGTCTGCCAGTGATGCTGATAACAAATAGCACAATGCAGTGTGTTTTGAATGCACCTGAGAAATAATGAGTCTCTAAGGAGATGAAATGAAAGACTCCATGCTATGATCATCTGTCCACAGCATTTGAGGTAGTGCAACAGAAGAGAGTAACCAAACTATAAGAAATAGGTGATTGCAGAAGGACATGGGGACAGCTGTGGGAAAATAGATACTTCAAATGTGTGATGGGAGATTTGAGATAAGTAATAATTTTGATAGTGTCTCCTATAGCATCCTATTAGACAAAATGTTGAGCATAAAGCTAGATAAAATCATTAGGTGGGTATACAACTGGCTGAGAGATAGAGCTCAAAGGGTTGTGGTAAATGGAGTTACTTCGAGCTGGAGGCAGGTGATGAGTGTGGTACCACAGGGATCCATCTTAGGACCAATACTGTTCAATATCTTTATGAATTACTTGGATCTAGGACTCGAAGGATTAGTAGTAAGCTCGCGGATGACACTAAATTGGAGGGTGCTGCTGACTCTCTTGGAGGATGTGAGGCACTGCAGAGAGATTTGGATAGATTGGAGGACTGGGCTATGGCAAATCAAATGAAGTTTAACAAGAGCAAGTGCCGAGTTTTGCACTTGGGAAGGGGCAGCTGAAAAACCACCTTCCTATTGGGGAATGTTAGACTAGAATGCACCACGGCTGAAAAGGATTTGGGAGTATTAATGCAGAGTAAGATGAAGATGAGTCAGCAGTGTGCATTAGCAGCCAAGAGTGCCAACTGGGTCCTTGGGTGCATCAAACAGTCCATCACTAGCCGATCAAGAGAGGTGATAGTTCCTCTTTACTCCAGGCCTCACCTGGAGTATTGTGTGCAGTTTTGGTCACCACAAAAAGGGACATGAAATTGTTGGAGAGCATCCAGAGGAGGGCTACGAAGATGGTTAAGGGCTTGGAGGGGAAGTCATAGGAGGAAAGGCTGAAATCACGTGACCTGTTCAGTCTGGACAAGAAAAGACTGAGGGGGGATCTCATTGCAGTTTATAACCTCCTTAACAGAGAGGGAGGAGCAGGGGCTGAACTCTTCTCTTCAGTGAATAGTGACAGGACACGGGGGAATGGTGTGAAGCTGTCCCGAGGGAGGTTTAAGTTGGATGTTAGGAAGAAGTTTTTACCCAGAGAGCAGTGGAGCATTGGAACAGGCTCCCCAGGGAGGTAGTCACGGCTCCAAGTCTCTTGGAGTTTAAGAAGCACTTGGGCAATGCCCTTAGTCACCTTGTGTGACCTTGGGGTTGTCCTGTACCTAAATGGGAGTTGGCCTTGATGATCCTTGTGGGTCCCTTCCAACTCGGGTTGTTCTGTGATTCTGTAATAAACTTCTATTTTTAAAATGCTGATCCCAGTTTCTCTTTGATGTATCAAGGGGTTATTCCTCAGCTTGCTTATCAGATGACCGCTACATTTTATAACTGTTTTTATCACTTTGTACTATTTGTGTCTGAGAGTTTTCGATGAAATACGATGATTCCTTCTAATTTAGAAAAGTAATGAAGTTGGGTATGTTTCAACATTGGAAGTTAACCATCCTGCAGTATGGCTCTGCATTATTCTCTCCTGGATCAGAAAAAAAAATCAAAATACTTGTTTAGTGAAAGCTGGAGCTTTTTTCTGAATAACTGATTTAAAAGCCTTGAAATGACTGTAGCAAAAGGCATTTATGTATTTCATCATACTGTGAAACGGCTCAGTTTATTTCTTCATGAACCTGAGGAAATTTGTGAAGCAAGTGACTAGAAACTTTTATCAGTTTAGCCTTCCTTTTGAATTGGTTTTTAACAAGGTGAGGTTGGATGAGGTCTACTAGTATTTCAGGCAGGCAGAAGTATTCAACCGAAGGTGTTCTTCATCAACTGTATTAATTCACTGTTGCAGTGTCAGGGAGCTTTTTATAGTTTACTAAGCTGCCAAACAAGTAATTTCTATCAAATTGGAAAGTAAGACATAGTGGAGTCACATGATTACTTTGCACCATGGGCTTACACTGTGAAATTAGATGTACCTTTGATAGAAAAAGTCTGAAATCAGGATGTCTGGTAAAGAAGCTGCTCACATTATTAGGCAAACAACTTACTTTCCCTCTGGTTCAGTTATCCCTCTGGTAGATGCAAAGTGACTCCTCTTTCCACCCCAGCATTTTTCCCATCTTGATATAACTGCTACACATGGCTTGTGCACATTCCCTGAACACTTCCTGCTCCATTCTGGACCTCCAGAGACATCTGCTGTAGTGAAACATTAGTAAAACTCACAGCACACGTGTCAAAAAGCAAAGTTAGAATGGTAGATGATGGTGTTACCATGGGACTTGGAATTACAGTTATCTTGGTTATTGCTTGTTGATACAGCTTGGAGTACTTTGTAATTTTTGAAGTTCATGCTGTCTCAGAAATCTACTTATTCTCTCTTATCTCTGGCTCTTCTGATCCTGTAGTATATTTTCTGCAGTGTTGTTCAGTATTGTATGTCTTTTGGAATGCAAATATCTTACCCACCTGCCCTTTTAACTGACTTCGGAGTTGAGACTGTTGAATTCCTGTCTAAAGAAGGCCAGTTTTAGTCTGCAACATCCTGGACATAGTCAGGTTGTAGTTCAAATAACCAAATCCCCTGCTGAGAGACAGGTATTAGTTAGAGGTTTGTATGTAGCTAGTAACCTAACTGAGCAAATCCACTTACAGGCTTTACTTTGCAAATTAACCTCCAGTAACCCGTTAAGTGCAGATTTCTGTAACTTTGCCAAAATTACTCTCTTTGGCAAGAATTTAAAATCCAAAGAACAAGATATGAATGAAACCTGTTACCCATCTAGTTTTTGAGGAGAGGGGTGGAGGATTGTTTTTCCTATCTTGTTGTGCCTTCCTCTTTTGCAGTTCTTGCTGTTTATTTATTACTTTGTTTCTCCTTTCAGTGTTTGACTACAGCTATAGAGATTACATCCTGTCCTGGTATGGGCAGCTCACCAGAGATGAAGGGCAACTGTACCAGCTGCTATCCGAAGACTTCTGGGAGATTGCCAAGCAGCTGCGACAGAGGCTGAGTCACATTGATGTAGTTAAAGTTGTCTGCAATGATGTAGTGAAAGCTTTATTTTTGCATTTCTGTGACCTTAAAGGAGCCAATGCCAGGTAAAAACAAAACTCTGCATTTCATTGGAATTTTCTGCTTCTGTTTCTGCTTTCAGGAGTTCCATCTCAAAGTAATGAACAGTATAACTTTTGCAGGCAACTGATCAAACAGTTCAAGCTTATTACCACTTCTAGAGATCAAGCAGGTTTCAGGGCACCTATAAGACCTGTGGAAGGAAACACTTGTCCTCCTTTTTCTCAGAGTTTGAATTCTGTTTCACTCTTGAATCTTTTGCTCACAGTAGGAGGTGGGCTGTGTGAGCAGTTCCTGCAAGTAGCATGACCCTGCAAGGGAAACGAAAGGTGCTCTCAGAGCAGTCAAAAGACAAGGCAGCGGTTATTTGCACCTTTCCCAAAATAGCACCAAGGTTAATTCCATTTAGTTTCCCATGTCTTTTAGCTTCAGGAGGCAAAGCCTTGTGGTTTCTGTAAGTGGCCTGTCCTACAGTAACAAGGTTTTTCGAATGGAAAAATTGTTGGCTGGACTTTCTTTCTTTGTTTGGGTTATTTTGATAATTTCATGGGTTTCCTTTTTGGCAAGGCTCTCTGTGTCCACTTAAAAAGGTCAGCTGTCCATTATATACTAGAGTTGCACCCAAATTGTGCTTGCAAATGGGAACTCTTAGCCTATGCAGTTATTTCCACTATATAGACCTAAAATAAATTATTTTGGATGTTTTCTAATGAACTTTTTCACTTTAGAATGGTGAATGCACCTTAATTAGTGCTGTATAAGAGAGGCTGCATTAACATGGTAATGAAAAAAGTGCTATCAGGAATCAGTGTTGTAGCTAGTCAAAAAAACCCCAAGCCCAACAAAAAAAACCCAATAAAACCCTACAGCTGTAACTGCAGTTCTTGTATAGATTGAAACTGGGTCCATTGGCTTCTTTTCACATACTGCAAGCCTGTGAATTCACAAGGAGGAAGGTCTAGTTTTAAGGTGCTTAACAGCAGAACAGTGGCAGGATTCCGCATAATGCAAAATGTGAAGCACTAGTATATCGTTGTGCAGTTCATCTAACCTTGCTTGAAAAGTGCAGGAACCTTAACGGAAATTGCATAGGGCTCACATTTTCTTGGCTGTTGGAGAGAGGGCTTAAATACTATGTATGTACTGTGGCAAAGTCATATGCCACAGATGGAATTTGTACTGCTGGGTGATCTGAGCATGCATGTAATAAACCTGAGAGCACAGCTGAAGACTCAGATACTGTTTTCTTCTTTAGGGATTTTTTGGTTTTAGGAAAAATTTGAGTTTTGTACTAAATTACCTACTGCTGTGAAGTTTGCTGTGCTAGAACCTGCTGACATTGTAGTTCTTAGTCTTTATTTTTAAAAAGTTTGTCAGTTCTAGCTTGGAAGATAGAGTTTCTTGGAAGTCTTCAATTAATTTCTAATATACTGCAGTTCAAACGCAGAAAATGCCTCCTCCTAAGGTAAGGAACACAAGATCTTGTTCTACCTTTGCTTTCAGTCAGTGTTTTAAAGATGGTAGTAAATATAAATTGCCATTCACATGTTTCCCTCTCTATCTCTAATAATGAATGCAGTTAGTTTTGATGATAACTGTTCTGAAACAGAGACTTATTAGAACCTTAGTACCTTTCCTGTTGTGATGTCTGTTGGAGCACTGCATCTTGTTTCCGCTGCTGAGTTTATACTGCATTGTGATAGCAAAGGGCATTTTGTCTGTTATCTGATGGTTTACAAACCAAGTTTTAAATACCTCTAGTACCATCTCTGGGTGGGGTGCCACCAAAGCTGCTTTGTCTCATCTTTGCTATATGACAACAAATAATCCACTAAAGTAATGGCAGGAAACTGTCTTGTGCCCAGAAGGACAGAGATGTCTGTTTCTTCAGTGTGAAGTTCGTGTGTTGTCACTGGATGTGCATCAGCCACAGAAATCCCTTTAATTTTCTGCTTTCATGATACCTGATAGATCAGGATGTCTGAGGGGATGAAAGTAGGCTGTAACCTTTCAGAATAAGGAACGGTGCTAGAGTCCCTCCCTTTGCTCCTGCTTTTCCTCTGGCTTATCTTAATCATAGTGAGACTCAGCTTAGTAATAAGCAGCTCAATGTAAATGGCCAGCAGAGGCCAGCAGCTGAGGAAAAATGCTTCCCTGCATGAGGGAGAACATGAAAAGAGGAGAGGCCACTTCCACGCTGGCCATTGCTCCCCGCAGGGAATTACTGGGGGAGAAGCCTGGCAATGTTAGGTCTGTTTTCCCTTTCTTTATTCTATCCCCTGGCTTTATTTAATGGTGACTGTCTTTCCTGTTCCTGCCAGATACTACTACAGAGTGAAATAAGGGCAGAGAAGTGCCTTTAAGCTGTGTGCAGAACTGTTTGGAGTGACACAAAGCCATGCAAGGTGTAGGCAAGACAACTCCCAGCTTTTTCATCTGACATGCATCACTGAGGTGTATCTTGAGGTCCGCTTGGAGCTCAAAAGGATCCTGTCACTTTTCAGTTAAAAGAATCTGTGGCAATTCAGAATATTTTAGATGGGAAACCCATTTCATTCCTAATAGTAGCTCAGTGTAGTAATGAGATATTATACTTCTCTGTGTCCAGTGTTAGCTAGTTTATGAGTTTTGAGATAGGGAAGAAAAATCAGCTTTGGATTTATTTGTAGAAGCCACTGCTCTTTCCCCATATACTCGGCAGAATTAGGAGCATATTTATAACAGAATTAGCAAGTACATCCTGCAGGGTAGAGATGGTAGTGATGCCGAAAATTCTTGAAAATAGGCACTTGGCACAGAGTTAATGGAGAAAGATAGTGTTACCTTCAAGATCTTCAATATGGACACGCCTGCCTGCTCCGGGGATTACACCTTTTATAGATTTTTATTGGTAATTAACATATTGATAACTATAGCCAACCCTGGCACTAGGTTTTCCAATGGCCCACCCCCGGTGATCTTTGGCTCGGCCTCTCAGAGAGGGCCCATGTGGGGCTTGGCCCTCCTCTGTTGTTTTGTCTTCAGGGTATCCGCAGGTGGCTTCTTCAAAACACCATGTCCTTGGCGAGGCATGGGAAAGTCCAAGATAGTCCCTTAGGCACAGGCCTAGTGGCTTCTAATATGTGAACAATTCCAGAAGCTTCAGTAATAAGCTCTAATAATCCTAGAAATCTACAGAATATACCCAAATCTTTAGGCATCATTTTCCCCCTTTAGAGGCTTGACAAAACTTTCATTTTGCCAAGTCTCTACCACTTAACCTACAACTTACAACTTAAACTCTATATTTTATGGATAAACAATTATAATATCTTATCCTATTTAAGAGCCTCATCAAACACTAGTAATGAACTTAACTACTAAAATAATACTAATATATAACTAACATATCTTATGCACAGTGAGTTATTATAAAAATGCTGATTATAATCAGAATCAGTATGAACAGCTGTTTTAGCCAAGTCCAATCTGGCAACCATGAAATACGTGTATCTAAGATGCCTTCAAGATCCCATAATTTATCATTAAGAGTTATTTTGTGTATAATTTGGGTTTGTTTCCAAATTTCACCCAAATCTTTACTAATTCTTCCACTTAGATCTATGTAAGAACAACAATTGGCCTTTGAATACAAATCCAATATTGACTTCTGTGGAGCAGATTGGATACATTTTGGACTAAGGCTACATGCAAATTTTGGTTCCAGATTTGGATCTTGGCTACCGGCTGTACAGGTAACAGATACAAAAGGAATAATCTAAACCACATTTTCATCTGTATCACTCTCCACTTTGTCAAATTTTTTGGGAGGAGAGGCTTTCATGACTGTAGTGAGGGTCATCAGTAGGACTTTGAAGGGTCCTTTCCACTTAGCCTGTAGCGGGTCATTGTCCCATCATCGAATGTAGGCCCAGTCTCCAGGCTGGAACTGATGTGCAGGGCTGTCCAGCCCTAAGGGTCTGGATAACACAACTAATCTCTGGAGTTTCTGCAAAGTAGAACTCAAGGCCATTAAGTACTTCTGCAAGTCTCTTTTCCCCCTCATATGAATCTCTCCTGGAATGTGCGGAGCTTGAGATGGCCTGCCATATAATACTTCATAGGGACTTATATTGTCCCTCCGTCTAGGCTGTATACGAATTCTTAGCAAAGCTAAAGGCAAGGCCTTAACCCATGCCATAGATGTTTCTTGACAGATCTTAGTTATTTGGATTTTAAGAGTACAATTCATACATTCAACTTTACTACTCGCTTGAGGTCTGTATGAAGTATGCAAATCCCATTCCACCCCCAGAATTTGACAAACCTCCTTCACCATGGTTGCAATGAAATGTTGTCTTCTTTCCGAAGACATTCCCAAAGGAATCCTAAACCTTGGAATCATATTATTGAGCAAAGCTTTTACTACTTCTCTTGCTGTGTTAGTGCGACAAGGGTAAGCTTCAGGCCATCCACTAGAAGTGTCAACACATACCAGTATGTACTGATACCCCTCTTTACATGGTAACTCAGCAAAATCTATCTGCCAGTAATC
>VWZO01015959.1:0-11180 GCA_013396975.1 Bucco capensis | reverse complement strand
TCCTGGGACGTCATGCTGTATTGCGGGTACCAGGGTACAGGAGTCGGCTATGATACCAGTTGCTCCCTCTTCATCCCCTAAAGCACTACCTGCTTCGGCTCCTGTAACAATGCAATTTACTGTTATTGCCTCTGTCCCCGCCTCCCCCCGCTTTTGTGAGAGAAGGCATTGGTGGCGGCTGACCGGTACTGCCCGCCCCCTGGGCTTCAATTCCCTGCAGCCCCAGCCGGAGTCACATTGCCCCCGGACACTGCCCTCCCCGCAGCGTGAGCTACTCCACTTCCTGCTCCGGCCCGGGAAGGGGGCCCGCCTCCCAGGGCGGTGCCTAACTTAGGTCCTGGTGTGACCACTCCTATGCCCACCCCGTGGGCGGGTCCCGCTGCTACTCTACCCGGACGGGGGCCGACTCTTGCTATACCTGGGCCCGCCCCTACTGCAGTGATAGCTCCACCTCTGACGGCCCCCTGGGCAGGGCCGATGAGACCACCCACCCTGGGTCCANGAGACCACCAACCCTGGGTCCAATGACCCGGGAGGAACTTGCTGACACGCCTCCCGGGGCCGTCCCGGCTGTATGCAGCCCTGCCATTGGCCCTGTAGTGGTAACCCCACCTGTGCCAGTCCCCAAGGACGGGCTAGCCGCACTGCTCATGCCTATGCCAGCCCCCTGGGAGGGGCCAGCGGTGCCACCCATGGGAGATCCCATGACTTGGGACGCCGCAACCTCCACCACCCGTGTAGCTGCTTGAGAGGGGCGGGCCCGCATGCCCGCGGGGACCAGCACCCCCCGTAGGGAGTGCCGCTGTTTCCACCCAGGCAGCTCCCTGCACCGGGCCCGGGCCAGCTGCTGCTCCCACGGCCCCCACCGCTCCCCCTACGGGGATAGCCGCAGCCGGAGCACCCACTGCTCCCCCACCACCCCAACGGACATCTGGAGAGATAAGCCAGTCCAAATCTTCGACTGACTCCACTTGTATTTGGGAATAGGGAGGGGGAATATGGGCCTCCTTTTTCTGAGTTTCCCTCTTTTCCAAAACCACAACCGATTTTTCCGCAGTTAATTCATCTAATTCAATCTCTGTACACTTCTCAGGGTGATTTGTTGCTATCAGAAATAAACCAACATATTTTGCCTCCCTCCACCTGTGCTCTTCATGTAGGATTGATAGCACTCGTAATATTGTATTGCTCTGAAGAGAACCGTACTGGGGCCACTCTCCCCCACATCACTTAGCATATAATGGCCAAGAGCATGTACACAATCTTGTTAGCTCTTGTTTAGTCAACTCCTGTTGAGGCCCGGCTGTATCATACCAATGTTCCGGTATCAATCCTAGTGGGAACTCCTTGGGGATTTTATGCTTACCTGAGAGAGAATTCCCTGTGATCTCACTTCTACTCAGGGGCTTTTCTTGTCTACTTATTCATTAGGGTGACACACAGCTTTTGGACCTCTGCCAAAATCATGCTGGGCCAACAATGCAGATCTGCCAATTCTTTTTACTTTTGGGCAGTGCAAACTGAAACAGCTGACTCGACTCTTAACCTTTTGCCCTACCAAGGGGGGATTTGTATTTTACCACATTTTCTCCCCACTCAAATCCCCTGACTCACCCCCTTTTGCCCAGCCTCCCACAGCTAGCTAGCACAACACAGAACACAAAAAAAAGGCCTTTACCGAAACGAAACTATCTTACCTCCTCCTACTCAGTCTGGACTCGCAGAGAGCAGCTGTATTTTTCTCGGTTGGAGGGAAAGAAGGGTTTTAAGGCCCCAGGAAGTCTCCTTCTTTCTTGATGTTTTTTTCTCTGATCCGAAGAAAATTTCAAGCTGTAACCTCTTGTCCTGGTGGAGACGCAATTCTGATGCCGAAAATTCTGGAAAAAAGTAGTGTTACCTTTAATTGGAAGCTTCCAGACCTTCGAGATCTTCAATATGGACATGCACGCCCGCCCCAGGGGATTACACCTTTTATAGATTTTTATTGGTAATTAACATATTGATAACTATAACCAGCCCAAGCACTAGGTTTTCCAATGGCCCACCCCCGGTGATCTTCAGCTGGGCCCCTCAGAGAGAGCCCACGTGGGGCTTGGCGCTCCTCTGTTTTTTTGTCTTCAGGGTATCCGCAGGTGGCTTCTTCAAAACACCATGTCCTTGGCGAGGCATGGGAAAGTCCAAGATAGTCCCTTAGACACAGGCCTGGTGGCTTCTAATATGTGAACAATTCCGGAAGCTTCATATGTCTCTAATAATCCTAGAAATCTATAGAATATACCCAAATTTTTAGCCATCAGTAGTATTTGGCCATTCTTGTTTTATAGGATATTTTATGCTTTCATTCCTTTACATCTTGTTAAGTGTCTTTCCCTGCCTACTTTAAGCAGAATATAAAGAAGTTGGATACTGGCAGTGCCTTTTTAGTGATAAGGAGTGGACTCTGAGCTGAGTAAGGTGGTGTATAATGCTGGAAGCTTCCATGTTGGTGTGTGAGTGCACCATTTTCTGTGGTAGCAGTATACTTTCCAGGGGCTAGAATTACTGTTCCTTGAAATGTAGTCTTACTCTGGTAACACATGTCTGTTGAAAGCAAGAGGCAGCTGTTCCTCTGGATGAAAAGCACAGTCAGTATCAGAAGGACTTGGCAAAGTGAAAAATAGTAATAGTCTTTCCGTGAAGCTGTCCACAAGAAAGGAAAAAGCTCCTTTATGCTTATTGTGGGCTTAGAATACCCACATCAGATATTACTACAAAACTATTAACATATGATAAGTAACTCCCTGTGCTGGTGATCTTTAAACTGCAGTGTAGGCAAGATGAGGCAATGTAGGTCAAATGGGGTTTGAAGACAGTTAATCTTTGTCTCTTCTTGAACCTCCTGACAAGCAGTGCTTTAAATCTCAGTGGGAAGAGGTGACAGTGATATTTCCCCCCCCATCTTTTTCCTCCATCTTTTGGCTGGGGGTGTTCTCTGTGGTTTTAACATACAGCTGGGACACCATAATCACAAAGGTGGAGGAAGAATTGGTTTCTGCAAATATGGATATGTGGTGTTGCAGCCTATTTCTGGCAAGTTGACTGCTACATTATGTCTAGGATGCTCAGAAGTGTTTGCATGCCCAAACTTGCAGTATAAGTCACGGATTACCAAAAATGGATAGGAGGCATGGAGGCTGTAAACAATTCTCAGTGCTTATTCAGAACCTTGGTATAAAAAGCTCAGAACTCTTGGACAATGTGAGAGGGGGAAGTGCTCTGGGGAAACTGCTTAGTGTGTTCAGTATGTCAAGTAATTTGAGTATTTAAGTTCGTATTGTACATGTTTTGTGGGTAGCTAGTTAATTAGAGTATATAGTCAGGGACTGGCGACCCGGAAGATTTTGCGCTGTACGGTAAAGATAGAATAAATCCCCACTTGTGATGCTTTAATAGCCAATAGTGTATGAGTTATGATGTGAGCAGACGGAAATTACGCTGTGAATCAGGGGTATATAATATCATGTTAAGTATAAATAAACGCCATTTGCCTTTGACTTTACGGGTGTCTACGGGGCATGTGGACCGAGCAATCTGAGTTTGATTGCTGAGGCTGTTCGGTGAACCAGGTCGGTGCACCCTGAAGTGCAACAATGTTTTGTTTGTTTTCCTTCTGTTTTCTATGTATTACTGACAGGATAAGGAGAAAAGAAACAGTTCTTAATTTTCTTGGCCTATGTAAATATCTTTGCATGTATAGGATATATAACTGGTGTATATTTTGATTACGGTATGTAGTGTGATAAGATGCTCGGTTAAAATGAAAGGTGCTGCCATCACAAACTAATCAACAGCAGACTGATGCAAAAGGAATTTAAGAACTTGAGATTTGACTTAGTTAATCCTATAGATGCATCCAACTTGTCAGCATGGCTACTGAACATCTCCCACAGTTCTTGTTTTTCTTTCATGATTCCATTTGCTACCCACAACCCAGGAATACCAAGAACAGCTGATCACACTGAGCCTCTGAAAAGGAGTATCAAGAGAATTAGTATGAAATTGTAGAGGTTTGTTGCAGTGGGCACAGCTATATGAATGTGCTGAGAACAAGAGAGTCATAAAAAGCCAACATTTGAGAGTATTATTAGTCAACTCATGAGTGGCAGGCACCAGAGTAGCATCAGCTCTAAAGCTCACTATTGCCTTGAAGACTGTGTGGGAAGTTTGGGTTTCCTGCTGATGACTGAGTATGACCTAGACACCACAACAAGTTTTTACGATTTTCTGGTACTGATGTGATCGTACCACACCTTGTAGCCATTCATTGAGTCTGTTATCAACATGACATGTTAATTGTGACATATAAATTAAATGGTTGTCTTTGAAGGAATATTAGGTAAAGTGATTTATAAAACTTGCTGATGTATCATGATAAAATGGCAGCTGTGGAAATTTTTGTGTTGGCCTTGTCTTTTTTTGTTATGCTTTTTTAGTTTGGTGTGGTTTGCTTTTGGAAGTTTTTGGTTTAGGGTTTTGGGGTTTGTTTTTTTTTAGGTACTTTTGTACAAGTGTGAATGTGGTAGTGTGATATTGGCTTGTAAAAGTCTAAATTTGGGTCTTTTTTT
Organism: Bucco capensis; assembly: GCA_013396975.1. Classification (NCBI taxonomy): domain Eukaryota; kingdom Metazoa; phylum Chordata; class Aves; order Piciformes; family Bucconidae; genus Bucco; species Bucco capensis. The sequence goes on along the minus strand of VWZO01015959.1, from coordinate 6,576 downwards.
TTTATTTCTGGGAAAGTTCAGACAGATAAAGCAGTATTCATTCTGCTGCACTGTCAAGAAGGTTAGAGATCTGAGGGCAGTATAGGTGAAGAGATGCAGCCTGCATGTGGTTCTGGTAGTTCTCAGAATCAAGTTTAATGAAAGCACATGGTGAATGTTGAATGGACTGATGAAAGTCATTTAGAGTGAGTTGCTTGTGCACTTCAGCTCACAATTGCAGTGACTGAGACTTAAATGTAATTCTACAAGACTCTTTCTTGAAAGACAAATCAAAGAAATAGCAAGGCTGAAGAGAACATTTTATGATTTATTTATTTAGAGAAAGGACTCTTACATAATTTCCTGCAGAGTTGTTAATGTTTTTATGGACTCTTTGGTTGGGCTCTGTTTTGGGGAGGTATGTGGGAGTGATATTTCTAAATGTGATTTATTTATTTGCTTGCTTCCTATTTTCAAAGCAGATGGATTTATTTTGTCATCATGAAGTTCCTGGTCATGCATGTCTCCTAATCAGTCTACTTACTATGGGGTTTCTTGCCTTTGAATCAGTGATAGTATCAGCCCTAAAGTTGCATGGTCATTGTAAATGGTAACTTGGAGTTTGGCTTTTAATTTTTTTTACCCCTTCTAGGATTAAATTTTAAGCTTTTCATGCCATTGCGAGGGTTGAGACCATATGAAAAAGGATCATATAGCCAACTACAAATACCAAGTCTGTAACTCTTACTGTAATGAGTCTTTACAACACAGGGAGTTAACTAATGATCCTAATTAAAAGTATGAGTATCTACAGTAGATTCTAGATAAAAAAAGATGTATTTCCATGATGTCCCTGTATTGGGAAATCTGGAAGCCCAGTCATAGATGATAGTCCAATATTACAGAACTGCTGTGGGTCCTGTATTCCTGAGAAATGAGGAGTAGTTGTTAAAGAGGTGTAGATACTGGCTCAGAGTTGATTAGTTATAGCATGTGAAGGAAATTATAATATTTCTGTAACACTGATAATGTTTGAGTGCTTCTTGTCAGGAATACCAAAGCAAATCTACTGTTCTGCTTTCCTTTATAAAGTGCTGGATGAACATGCAGGTTTGCAGCAGTAAGGGGCAAAGTCTTAGTGTTGTTGACATTCAGTGGAATACACATTCAGTAATTGCTTGAAGCAATCTCGGAGCAGGGAATAGTTACAGTAGCTGTCAGTCTGATTCAAAAAAAAATAGTTCTTGAAACAGAGCCTGTGCAAAAGAATGTGCACAGGAATTTCCTTCCTGTGGATCCATATTTACGGATCACTGCCTGATCTTCCCACCTAGTTGACTAAGGGAAGCAAGTAGATGTAATCTTTTTGGACTTAAGTAAAGCAGTGGGTATGCAGGTATGCAGTGGGTGAGCAACTGGCTCATGGCTTGGGCCCAGTGCCCTTCAACATCTTCAGAAACAGCTTGGAGGTAGACCTTGAAGGATAGTAAGCAAGTTTGTGGATGATGCAAAACTAGGAGGAGCTGTTGACTCCCTCAAGGGTAGTGAGGCCATGCAGAGGGACCTAAACAAATTAGAGCACTGGGCAATCACCAAGGGCATAACAAGGTCAAGTGTCGAACTCTGCACCTGGGACAGGGCAACCTGGGATGTGTGTATAGACTAGGAAAGGAGAGGCTGGAGAGGAGCACTGTGAAAAGGGACCTGGGGTTCCTGGTTGATAGCAGATTAAATATGGGTCAGCAGTGTGCTCTGGCAGCCAGGAGGGCCAACCAGGTCCTGGGGTACATTAGGAACAGCATTGCCAGCTGGTCAAGGGTGGTTATTGTTCTGCTCAGCTTTGCAGTGCTGTGGCCGCACCTGGAGTACTGTGTGAAGTTTGGACAGAGCATTATAAGAAAGATATGAAGCTATTAGAGAACACCCAGAGGAGGGCTACGAAGATGGTGAGGGGTCTGGAAGGGAAGGCTTACAAGGAGCGGCTGAGTTTATTTAGTCTGGAAAAGAGGAGGCTTAAGGGAGACTTCATCATTGCCATATTCAACATCCACATGAGGGGAAGCAGTGGGGCAGGCACTTACCTCTTCACTCTTGTGAACAGTGATAGGACTGGAGGAAATGAAATGGAATGAAGTTGAGTCAGGGAAGGTTTAGGTTAGATATCAGGAAAAGGTTTCTCTCCCAGAGAGTGGTAGGGCTCTGGAACAGCCTCTCCAGGGAAGTGGTCCCAGCACCAAGCCTGACAGAATTCAGGAAGCTCTTGGACAGCACTCCTCAGGCATATGACGTGATTCTTGGTGNCCTTAGGACTAAAGGGTGGGTCCAGCTCTGCGCATGCTGTGTCTCACCTAAAAAAAAAACATTGCACAGATTCAGGGTGCTATCCGCTATCCTCTTTTTATCAACGTGCTTGTAAAAGGTGCTGATGAGGAGCGTGGATGGAGCCCTCCCTGGATCTTCATTTGCGAGGCCTAGCCACGATGCTCGGTATAAATTTAGGGGGGCCATCCCCTCTGCTCTCTCTCTTCTTCGCCTCCCTTGCAGCCCTGCTTGGCGCCCCAGCTTTGCTGCTTCCCCACTTCTGAGTCCAGGCCTCCGGGGTCCAGCTTCCCCCACCAGGGGAGTTCGGCTGCGGTAATATAGCGACCAGGAGGGAGGGTGGGAGGTTTGGATCTTGGTGCTGGCTCTGTATCTTTGCTTATATATATTTGTCTGCTGCCGTTGCTTTCTTTTAAAATAGTTAAACTTACTCTGCCTTTTCCAGTCCACAAGTCTTGTTATTTCATCCAAACCATAACACTTGGGGTGTCCAGTGTAGGACCAGGAGTTGGACTGGATGATCCTTATGGGACTCTTCCAACTTGAGCTGTTCTGTGATTGTGATTACACTGGCTTGGGGGCAGCTGAAGGAAATCCTTTTTCTTTCTGATGCTATGAAATACCATTGAGTAGTGTTAAAAATTCAGACCAGGCTTAAAGATTTCATAAAATGAAAATTATGAAAAAGAGACTTCAGCAAGATTAAGGCTGGCTTTGTAGCTCATGGGAGAGTGAAGAGAGATGCAGCCTGTAAGCATGCTATGTAAAGCATGAGTTCTGCCTACTGTTTTAAATCACTGAATTTGTCTTCATCTTGATATGCAGATGTATGTCACTGTGACTTCAGTCTTCGTTGTTCAAGAAGATAGAAATGAATTAAGTTGCCACTTGCCATTATTTTTCAGTTGTCTAAAGCAGATTGAATGAGCCTGGTTTACAGAGCTTGTATCATGCCTGTTTTGTAACTGTTTGCTAGAGTGCCAGATTTATTAGTTCACTGAACACAGTTGTGCTCAGAATTTATGGATAATTTGCTGGGCTTTTAAAGCTTTTTCTAAAAATACCTGCACACAGTTTTACTTAAGAATTTTCTGTGATTGCTAATTAACTTTTTGTTTGGAATATCCAGCCATACAATCCTAATAACATTAAAGTTGTAGAGGAAGTGAAATAATGTCTCTATTACTATTTTGTTTATTTAATGGTGCTTAATGTCTTCAGTGACACTAGAGAGATGTAGCGGCACTCTGCTCTGTGTACATGCATGTAGATTGCAGTTAAGTTTCTGCTTTTCCTGTTGGTTTCTGCAAAATGAACTGTGCCTTTCTTTTAATTACATTCCCACAGAGCTGAAGATCTAGGTTTTATATCAAGCTTTAAGAATGTGCCTGATGAGAACATCTTAGCTCCTGCTGTAGGGTAGTAAACAGACATGGTTTGGTTAGCTGAGCAGTGGGGTTCATACTTTTGTGATTGCTCACTGCCTTTTTCTATCTTTTTTTTTTTGTTTGTTTGTTTAGTGGGTTTCAGTGAGGAGGAATCCCAAGTTACAGTGAATGTTTTCTAGGCAGACCTTTTGTTGACACACAATGTATTTTCCCTGCAAGGTAGTCAGTTGTTATATTGAAGCAAATAGAAGTGTAATGCTTTATATATAAATGCAAAGAAGGATAAGCATGTATGTCTTTATTTTGTAGCTGTTGAGCCTCCCCTTAAGCTTCCTTTCCTGCATTCAGTCTTCCATTTATTTCTTTTGCCCCAAAAGCAATGAAAGCTGCACAACTGTCGGCAACACAACTGTTTGGCTCTGATAAATAAGGCTTGTTTAGAGTTGAGTTTCCTGAAGACTTTGTTCCTCTGTTCTTTTCATAAAAATCTGATGGGGTTCTGTGCCTCTTGCTTTTTAGATTGTATTTTAGGTACTGTTTAGCTAGGAAAGCGATTAGAAGGACCCCTCTTCTAGAGAGTCATGTCATCTTGGGTAATGGAGTTATCTCCAGAAAAATTGAAACTATTAAATGGCCTGCCAACTGGAGAGAATTCAGCTTTGCTCCCCATTTGCATTCCTGTAGACAGGAACAAATTAGAAGGGTAAGAACCAGATTATTTGCCCTTCTCCTTGTTTATTCAGTTCCATTTTCCATTTGTGTTCTGTAAACTATGTATCAGAAAGGTCCTGGCATAGGTCCATCTCAACCAAGCTGTATGTATTAGCTGTTGACTAGGAATAAATTTGTACAATAAAGGGAAAAACATTATGCAAAAATGATTTCTCTTGCCTAGGCAATAGTATAGGTGCAGTTAATGCTCCAGAGTGTTTTCAGTCCCAAACAGACTAGCATTCCTCAGGAGATTTCTAGAGGAATTATTGAAGACAAAGGAGACTAATCTCTGTGTAGTGATCCTTTATGTGTATTATGACTCTGTTTCGTGCTTTGTACATGTTATGAATCTATAGCTTGCGTCTAATCGCTGTACAGGATGTCACACAGGTATGTAAGCACCTCCCAAAAGGATGAGGTTTGTGCGTTCATGGGCAAAAAAGCAATCACCACTTGCCTTTAGTTCTAACTCTTCTATTAACAGACAGGAGTCAGTTGTTTGGAGAGGTTCGTTTGCTGCTAGCCAAATGACATTCCTTCTTAGTTGTCCTATTTGCCAGCATTTTGCACATGCTTCTGGCTGTGTTTCTAAGTGGCTAACTTTGGGTGGACTAACCTGTCCAGAAAAAGGAGACACTACTTCCCCAGTAAAAGACCACTGTACGTAAATGACCCACACTTTCTGTCTGCTAGTAGTCAGCCTGGGACACATCTGGTTTTGGATGAATAATGAATGCCTTTAGGGAGAGCGTGTGATGGGGAATGTTTGATGCAGTGTAGATGAGTCTGTGGGATATGTCTGGAGCATGCAAGAGGAATGGAAATTCACTGAGGAAAACAGGCAAGTACTCAGCTGCCAGGGAGAAAAGATCCTACCAGAACAAGATAAACAGCTTTCTGAGCTCAGTCAGCTGCACCACCTGCACTGGTTGATAATGAAGACTACACCTCATCTTTGTAAGTCACTGCTCCTCAGAAAAACAGAGTATTTTCATCCAAGCTGTTTAAAGGGACTTGTTTTAAAATTTTTCTTGTAACAATTTGAAACCTCCTTCATGATCCACATTTGAAAAGAAAGCATTTGGTTTGGGATTGAATAAGCAACTTCAGTCAAATTGAAACTAAATGTCATCTTTACATTCCTATTTTTGTGAAAGTTAATTACAAGTTATTTGTCTCAACATGACCAAATTTTTATTATTAGAACAGAATTGGAGATTTTGAGTATTGTTACTATTTTGATATATTTGCTTTCTCCTGGAGCGGCTACCAAAAAAATCAGTTGTTACACAGTGCTGTCTGTCACTCATGGCCATAGTGCAGTGTCTAACTAAAAACTTCTTGATTGTGCACAATTCTTGGTCACTGTTTCATGTACAGAGGCAATGGCTCGAGGACAGCAGCCTCCGGCTCTGAGGAGGAAGCAGACATAGGTGATGGGAGGACGCACTCATATGAAATGTGACAAGTCTGAGCCTTTGTAACTGTCTTGGTTTGACCAGACAGTTTTTGGGAAAGACTCCAAAATAAGGACATCCCTCTCCCAGGATAAAGGAATAAATGTAGAATGAACACACCTGCACACCTGAGGCAAAGTGATAAATAATAACTTTAAGAAATAAATATATATATAGCAGTGCAAATACAGAAATAGGTAAGAAAGCTTTCCAGGTCTCTCCCCTCCGCTCACCGTGCCACGAGGTTTCTCCCTCCCCACCCCCAATAAAACCTGCAAGAAATATAGTCCGGTCGGAATGGGAAGAAGGTGAGGTGAGCTGAGATGATCTCGATGGAGCCAGGGACTCAGATGACTGAAGAGAAAAAGTCCCAGTNGAGGTAAGGTGGACACAAAGAACTTCCTGTTTCATGTACCCCATCACATTCCACCCGTGTCTCCTTTTCTTCTTCTTCTCACCAATATGTCTCAATAAACTGTTTTCATATAACTATATACATCATCATACATACATATATTATACTACACTATATATAAAGAACTTATACAACTATATACTTCAGCTATATATACGTTCAGGTGCAGTCTTTTTGCAAAGAGGTCTTTAGCCAAAGATAAGGTCCCCCTGAGGTACGCACCGTGTTTCCCCATCTTTCAGCATCACCCACCAGGTGCAACCTGGTCCCTGTTCAAAAACAATCCCATGGATGGGTTTGCCTT
>VWZO01015951.1:19777-32456 GCA_013396975.1 Bucco capensis | reverse complement strand
GGGGTCACAGATTTCTGCCAAGTCCACCCTGAAAAGCTCCCTTTCTTCAGTTGAGGCCAACTGTTTTGTTTCCTTGAGGCTGGCAGGAGGAAAGTGTGAGGACTTCAGGCAACATATGACTGACAGCCCAACTATAGAGACATAAAGAAATGGGTGTCAGGGCTAATGCAGTTCTGCACATCTCCATCACACAGCTCAGACATGGGCATTTTTCTTTCTCAGCCTCTGTGTTTTAAAACAAACTGGATTGGGGCCATTGCTGCCTGTAGATTATGGCTCTGGAAGTGATAAACATGCTGTTCCAGTGCTATTTGCCCCATGAGATAAACATTTCTGATGGATTTTTCTGACAAAACTGAGAAATCTAATAATGGCAACGTCAGAAAGAAGAAGAAGGAAAAAAAAAACCCAGGGAAAACTGATTCAGTTTGATCCCCAAAGGACAGGAGAAGGAAAACAGCAATAGGAGATACAGTTCTGGGAGGCTGAACTTGTCAGAGCTCTTTTAGGCTGCTCTGAAGAAGCACATCCTCTTGGTCCTGTAAATAAAGGCATCAGACAGTAATTTGCATGGATTAGGAGTGTTAACATTTATCAATTGCTAAGTTTTGAAGAACTCCCCAATCCTTGCTAGGAGAATCTCTTTGTAGTGAAAGATTCATGGTGGGAGTGAAGGGAAAAAAAAGAAAAGAAAGGCAATCTGATGAATTTCAAGCTACAGATGAGAGAAAGCAAAGCCATCCAGATCTAAACTGAGATACCATTAGTGGTTCCCATAAATCAAATCATGTTTATAGCAGGGCTACAGTTGAATTACCATCTGGACTTTTTAACCTCGACATTTATTTCCTAAACCCTCCTCCAATATTGAAAGTAAACTTAACCCTTCCTTTCATCTTCAGGACTTTGACCTGGTGCCAGTTGTGGTTTTGGAAGGGCTGATCTGATTTTTTGATGGGGACAGAATGGCACAAGGTTGGGCAAGCTGGGAGTTCCTTGCAGGAGACAAAGTCGTAAAGGAAATAAAATACACTGAGTCTGAAATGAGATCAGCTGAAGGAATGGGAATGGGAATGAAGTCAGGGGGAGGATGAAGAAAGGAGAGATCATTTTAATTCAGCTAGAGGACACAGGTGGGGTCCAAGGACAATGGAGAAGTCCAAAGTTGTCTCAGAATCTGGGGGATTATCAGGAGGTAGCTGGCTGATGAAGAGCTGGATCCTGTTTTCATTGGTGCTAATAACCAAACTGTCATTGCCTTGAAGAGTACATCCACCTACTCCTGTGAAAGTGAGAACTTTAACCCTTCAGTGACAAAACAAATCAAGCAGATAGCAAACTATTTTTAAAGCCTCAGGGAAAAAAAAAAACCAACAACAAACCCAACCAAACAAACAGCAAGATATCTTAATCCTGGTTATTTTGTTGTGATTTTTTTTCCCTTCCCCCCCCTTCCTTTCAGCCTACCTCTGACCTTCCTGATGCAGTCAAGGAGCTGCCAAAGTAGTTAGCAAAGGATATGGTTGTGCTATTTCCAGCTCAAACTGAAAGAAGTGTCAGTGAGCAGTCAGGCAGACCATGGCCTGCCCTTTCCCACATCACAGCTCCAAAGCATTGCTTTCTGCCTTCTGCTTAGTCCCCACAAGCTGCATGGCACAAGGACAGCAGGGCCTGGCCAGCAGTGCTCTGACTCCTCAGAGTCTTCCCTTGTGAGCATGGACTTCTTGGGCTTGAAATTTTGCTACATCAGAAAGTGTTTGAAGGAGAAGTGTCTTAACTTGGAGGTCTTGCAGTAAGAGGGCACAGTGGTTATTACATCAGTAAGTCTGGGCAGCATGAGCACTCCAGTGAAACTTGACTGCATGGACATGTAGGTACCTATGGATTTGTGCTAAATATACAGCTGGTGCTAAGCAAAGTGACCCTAGGGCCTTTAACTGGCTCAGAGGGTGAGGTGCAGGGAGGACAACTCANCAGCTCCATGGCCTTTGTGTGTTGAGGGCTCCAGAGCTGGACCCAGTATTGCAGAGGAGGTGTGAGCAGAGCAGAGTGCAGTGGCACAATCACCTCTCTGGCTCTGCTGGCCACGCTTCTCTTGCTGCAGCCCAGGATGCCATGTGATAGGGTGAGTCCTCTGGTTGTCCTGCCCTTAGATATTAAATAAGATGCTTTTCTTGGAGACTAGATTCCATGCAGAAAAAAACATGATCCCACGTTCCCTCCAAAGCTGGTTTAGTGTCAGATGTTTCCAAGCGAGCCAAAGTTGTTTTGCTCCCTCCTTGTTAGAGACAACCTCCTATTTCATACCCAGGCTGTGGCCAGGATCCTCTGTCTTTTGGCAACATTCCTGCCATTTCCTATCCCTCTCCTTCCTGAATTTAGCCAACCCAGAGCTCCAGCCTTTTGTTGCAATGACTTTCTGCCTTCCTTCCCTGCGTGCTGTGGGTCAGATGATGTGTGAGAGGTCGAAGCCACTTCCCCTGCCTCGAGACACAGGATGAGGAAAGGAAGAGGGGTGAAGTTACTGATTTCATTCTGGAGGTCAGGGGAAGATTGGAGGGGTCTGAAGAGCAAAAATGCTGCCATTTGTTATCTATATTGTTTTCAACCAAACAAGAAACACCAACAATTATTCATGCTGCCAACTTCTCAGAAGAGCTGACCAAAAGGACAAGGGCACAAGAGGTGGATGGTGAGGAGAGATCTCAGACACAGGCATCCAGTTTTGGTTGGAAACAGCCTCAAGGCACAAGGAACAGTGTGAGGCTCATCTCTGAAGTGCCCAAAGAGTAGCCAAGCTGCCTCCTTTGCTCAGTGCTTCTCTTTTAGCACTGCACAGCCTAATTATATGCTAACTCACAGTCAAACACTGCAACGTCAAAAGGCTAAGTGTCTGAAATGGTGCCAGGAGAATGTTTTCCAGCACTAGGGAATCCCAAACTTTGCCCACTACAGGACTCCATTGGCTCCAAGCCAGCAGCCTGAGGCCATGCTGAAACCACATTCAGAAGAAAAAGTCTGTGGCATCCTCCTCCTCTGTCAGAGAGTGGCTGGATCCCTACACGTGCTGTCAGGACATGACCTGAGTAAGCCTTCTCATGGATGGACAGGAGTGCTCTTCAGCCTGGGGCTGCTTGAGAACAGCCAGGGATGAAGGGTCATAACCCAGGATGGAGTGGGAATGGTGTGCATCTCCTTCTCCTGAGGATTTGGGCAGCAGATCTTAGCTTTGGGGGTGGGTTGGAGGCATCACCTCCTCTTTCCCCCCTGCTCCCCATCCAAGTGGCAGCTTCATGCTGATGCTGTGTGCTTCTGGTGGCAGGTCAGGGATGTACAACCCAACCTGCCTGCTCCATATCTGCCTTTTCCCTCCTAAATCTGTTGAACTGAGCTGGAAGGGGGAGGGAAAACCCCAAGCAAGAAGCCAAAAGGAAGGGAAAGGCAAAGGCAAGAACCCCAAAGCAGGTTGTGCTGCTTTATGTATGCATTCAGAGTAAGTTCTCTGAGGAGTATCCTGCAGTCATTTCTCAGCAAGTGTGAACAAACTCATTAACAGCTCCTTTACTGGCATGATAAGTTGTTTCTTAATGAAGGGAAAAATAAATACCCTAGCTAACCCAGGCTCCATCACTGGAAGTCACACATCATTCTTAAAGACTCCTTATTTTCCACCAGAGACAGTTGTGTACAGCCCTTAAAGAGAAGGAAAGAGCTTGTTTCTCTTGCTCAGATGCTCTTGTAGATGCTCAAATTGCACAGCATTTTTTTTTTTGAGATGCTTTCCAGAGTTTTATCCTGGATGTGAGCAGCTTAGGTTCAATAAAATAAGAGAAAAAAAAAAAAAAAGGAAGGTTTGTAGCACTTCAAACATGGGACCAAAGCTCAAGAGATTTGGGATCTATTCCAAGCTCTGCCATTGACCTGCTATGGAGTTTTACTTGGGAGAAAGTCACTTAAGCTCATTGTGTTCCAATGTGCCCATTTGTGAAATGGAGATAATAATGCCAAGCTCACAAGGGGGCTGTAAAGGTTAATTAAATAGAGGTTTTTAGGTGATTTCCCTTCTTGGGATGAGCAGTGTGACAGAAGTATTGTTTATTAATGGAGTTGGTGCAAAAATGACAACTTTTAGTTGGGTGATTTTTGTGTGGGTAAAAACTGGCAATTTTTTTTATGCTTATTTTTTTCAAGCTAAATTGCTTTGGTTTGAGCTTCAAAAATCTGGGAGTGTTTTCCCCCCCCTTTTTTTTGTTTTGGTCTATTTTGCTATGTAACTCCATGGTGATGTGTGTACAAGCAACTAGAGCAGCTAGGCCTCACTATGGGAAGGTTTGGGAATAAAAAACAAACAACATTGAAATAATATTTGAGTCGTTTCAGGGTGTAAAACTACAAGGCAGAAGGATGTTAGGGCCTCAGATTCATCTGGTTAGAGATATCTTTATAGGGTTTGATGCTAGCTGCTTTCAAATGGAGATGGTTACTTGCTCTCTCATCCTGTTCTAATCCCATATTTCCCTAGAAAAGGAAATGATAATATACCTAGGAACTTGCTTACATTAAAGCTTGAGTTTGGACTGAAGATTTAAATGCTTTCCCTCTCTGACTGAACAAGGTAACCTACCCCATAATCAGAGAAATCCCAAATGAAGTTATCTTGTCCTCCTATCCTCTCTGGCTCAAGATTGAGAGGGTGAGATGGATTCTAGCAGTTGGGCTGGGCCAAGTTGCCCACAAATATGAATCATCTGGCACTTAATAGACCCAAAGGAGTTTATTCTGGGCTCCTGACCCTTTCTTGTAGCTAGATCTTGGATCTTAAGTGGGTTGACAAAACAGAGATTGACTCAATCTGACAACAAGAGGTTTAACCCTCTGAGTTCCTCAGATGCTCTGTTGGCTGCTTGGGCCATTTTTTTTTCCACTAAGATATTTCCCTAGGAGGTTGTGTTTAAGCCAAACCTATAGAAAAAACTACCCACTGTGCAAACCTAACATCAGTTAGTGGTTTCCCAAATCGAGCTTGTGGGGTGGCACATAAATAGGATTGGAGAATCCTGTCAATGGAAAAGAGAACCTGGAAAGACAAAGGAAAATTAATCTTTTTAATAGCATCTTGATTTTTTTCTAGCTATGTAAAGATTCCTTTTCAGCCTCCCCCATCTCTTTCCAGCCACTATGGGACTGCAGACCTGGGAATATTCCCTTGGTATTAAAGGATATGTTCAAGCTGCATAAAACCCCTTGGCATGAGCTTTGGGCTCTCTGACAAAATAATTCCCATCTAAACAGACTCTGGCCTTTAGCTACCAGACTGCAACATGACTTGAACCCAAAGGGAATAAACTCCATCAAGGTTCTGATGGTGAACCCCTTTGTTTCAGCCATCTGTTAGCTCTCTGGGGCTCAGAGATCCTCTAGCAAGGCCAAAAAACTCCAAGGTGTGAGCAGTCCTGGACAAAAGTAGGAAGAGATTTTTTTGAAGGCAAACTCATAGCTAACATTTCTTTGTTATTTTAAGTGAAATGGTCTCATCTGCTGACAGAGTTTGTAGTGATGGCACTGGCAGTGTAAGGAGCAGGACAACACCTCACTTAGCCCCAATTTACTGTGAATTCCACTGTGGGAATGACTGTGGCAACTTCAGAGCTTCTTGTCTCTTCTCTTGCACTTTCCTTTCTACATTTCTCTCCTGGAGAGTCAGTTGAATCCTATTTTCAGCAGCAAAATCAGACTCTGGGAGTATCTAGAATGGACTCTAGTGAAACAGTTAGCTGCAGGAGTTCTGCTGACCTTTCCTCCTGAGTACTATCTGGGGATAAAAATCCTCTTCAACCTTCTCTTGTTGCTTTCTCATGCATTGGTGAGAAGTTTGACTTATTTATTGAAGCTGAGTTGAGTTGAAGCTGTCTGTATTCTCCTGCCAAACACATACACTTTGAGTAGATGACCAGTTTCACTCCATATTTGTATACACATTGGTTGATCTCACTGAAATATTTCCTTTAAATGCTGTTGGGTGAGGATTTCTTGAACATTCATCTTTTAGCTGCAGTCCTTATAGAAAATGGGCAATTAATATGTTCACTGTGAAAATGCTGGGCTAGTTTTACTGCTGCTTGCCAATGCTACTGAAGGACTTCAGCTGAGTGCTCAGGTGATGGTTAAGTGGGGAAGAAGGAAGAAAAACCCCACCAACCAACACATCTGAAGCATTTAACTTGTGCTGTGGAGAGTGGCATGGACCTGAGCAGTTTGCAGAGGTAAGGCCAACATTTTGGCTGCCTTACATATATGTCAGGGTATGTGGGTGCATGTAGCTATGTATTACAGTGAACATCTGTGCTTCTAGAGAGAAGTTTATTGAGCTGCTGACAGGTTGTGCTCTGCAGAGTGTCAACTGGGAGGCTATCTTCTTTTGGAGATGAAACAGAACCAAATAAATGCATTTGGTCCTTTCACTCCATTCTGGGATGGAAAGCAGATTCCACCAGCAAGAAGCTGTGCTCGTTTTGGCAGCAAATCCTCAAAGCAAATTGCAGTCAGTCTTAGTGGGGTATGAATGTGGTGCTTATTAATCTGAATTTGCCTGGTTGTTTTTTTTCCTGTTGAAATGATGAGGGGGGGAGGTTTCCAAACTTCTCTGCATGAACCTGAGCTGACAGCTGCTGTGCTTCCAGCCCTTCCACAGCACGCTGTGTGCGAGGAGAAGAGTTGCCTCCCCACTCTTTGACATACCCTGCTCCAAAGATTTTTTATTTTAACCCCAGTCCTAATTGCCCTTCAGGATCAAAATTAATTGTGTTTTCTGCTAAAAGGCCAGTGCAGTTTAAGGTTACTCCAGGGTCCCAGCAGCCGATGCATCTTCTGTAAATGGCTTGATTGCCGTCTGCGGAGAGGAGTGCTGGGAGAGATTTGCTTGACCGAGGCTATACATTACAGTCCAATTAGTGGGAAGATCACTCCATGAGTCTTTAACTTTATCTAGCAACTGTTGGAATCTCTAATGCTGAGAGCAGAGAGAGGAAAAGAAGGATGCAGAACCCACCTGGGCAAGGCACACAGCTTTCCTGCCTCCCCTCGCACAGTCTCGCAGGCAGCAGAGGGAGCAGTGGGAGGATGGAAATGCTCAGGGAGATGCATTTCTCCTCCTGGAGACAAATAGCCCCCCCCCCCCTTTTTTTTTTTACCTCTTTCTTTCTTTGCTGCCTTACTGACATATGGTTTGATGGTTTTATTTTGGTTTTGTGGGGTTATTTTTCCCCTTCTTGAGACTGCTCATCTGAGGTCTGGGCTCATTTCATGTCACCTGAGGCAGTGGGTGGCAATCTGCTAGCCCTGCCTCCTCTGGGCTAATGGAGAAAGATGAAAACATGCAGAAAAATGAAGGAAATTCCCTCAATGATCTTTCCTCCCTGTCCCTCTAGCCTATAACCATGTCTTTGAACTCACTTATTTCATTTGAGTATTCCAAAGCGAGCAAGAGTTAGATTTTTTTCATTGCTATTTGCTCAGGAGCTCCTCTTTGACTCATAGTAAAGTCAAGCAAAAATATAATTCCTGGGTAGAAAAGGCCAATTTGAACACTAAATGCACTTTGCAGGTCATAGAGTAGATCTAGTAGCCAGGTAGTACAAGTAATCTCCTATGAGCTAGAAATTGCTAGCTAGGATGAGGATAGGCTGTGATTTACAAGCATAATAACCAAGAAGAGTAATCAGCTGAAATCATCTGACTGTAGTCTTGAAGGGGAAGAAGTGGCTTAGAGGCCACATCAAACACACAGTGTGCACACAAATGGCCCCAAAAATGGGCTTGAAATAGTTTAATCCCTACACTTATGCTCATACAGCTTTAGCCTACAACTTCTATCACGTTGGCCTCTATATTGTTGTCAAATAAATAAACAAAACTGATGAAACAGCAGGTTATCAGAGGCATCTGGAATGGATTTTCTGTGCCCCAAGTCATTAGGCTTCTTGTCTACAGCATTCCAAAAGGTCTTCTAGAAGTAGCTGGAACAACAAGTATTAAACAAGACTATTAAGAAATGGTGAAAAAGAAGTTTCAAAGCTTATGAAAAATAGAATGCCAAGTCCCTGACATTGTTTTTTTTCACATCTCCACCCTTTATTTGTCAGCTCATTTTAATGCTCCATGTTCTTCTGAGTCAATCTCCAAAGCAGGCAATGAAGAGGCAGCTGCAGAAGTGGGAAAAGCATGATGGAAGGAAAAAAAAAAACTTGTTAGCTGACATTATCTCAGAGAAGTTCCAAAAAGGGTGAACTTTCCCTTAATAACTCCACTTCTTATCATGAGCTCATTTGACATTGGAGCAATCGTGATTAAAACAACACCAACCCAAATCCTACATCAGTATTTCAGCTGTTGGAAGATTCCAGGGCACCAGGAGAAGTTAGGCAGTATCACAGAATCACAGAATGTTAGGGGTTGGCAGGGCCCTAGAAAGATCATCTAGTGCAACCCCCCTGCCAGAGCAGGAGCACCTAGAGCAGCTCACACAGCAATGTGTCCAGGCAGCTCTGCAATGGCTCCAGACAAGGAGACTCCACAGCCTCCTGGGCAGCCTGGGCCAGTGCTCTGGCACCTGCACTGCAAACAAGTTCCTCCTCAGGTTAATACTAAACCTCCTGTGCTCCAACTTGCTCCCATTGCCTCTTGTCCTACCATTGGATGCCATGGAGCAGAGCCTGGCTCTCTCCTCCTCACACTCACCCTTCCCATATTTCTAAGCATTGCTGAGGTCTCCTCTCAGTCTCCTCTTGTCCAGGCTGAAGAGACCCAGCTCTCTCAGCCTGTCCTCCTAGGGCACATGCTCCACTCCTTTCAGCATCTTGCTGGCCCTGGGCTGGACTCTCTCCAGCAGCTCCCTATCCTTCTGGAGCTGGACACAGGATTCCAGGGAAGGCCTCCCCAGGGCACAGGAGAGGGGAGAAGAACCTCTCTGGCTCTGCTGGCCACGCTCCTCTTAATGCATCCTAGGATGCCATTGGCCTCTTGGCCACAAGGGCACATTGCTGCCTCATGGGCATCCTCCTAGCCACCAGCACTCCGAGAGCTTTTTCCCCAGGGCTCTTCTCCAACACATCAGTTCCCAGTCTGGACTGATCCATGGGCTTGTTCTTTCCCAGATGCAGTACTTTACACTTCCCCTTGTTAAATGTCATTCAGTTTCTCCCTGCCCATGTCTCTAGCCTGTCCAGGTCACTCTGGATGGCAGCACAGCTCCTGGTGTGCCAGCCATTCCTTCAAGCAGCACATCCTTTCTTTACTCTCTTTTTTTGGGGGGTGTGTGCCATGTTAAATTGTTCTGAATGCAGTTGTGGCATGCATCAAGCTAGTTCTCATCTCTCTACACTGCAGAAGTAGCTGTCTTTTCTGGATCACAGCCAGAGAGCTCAAGCATTGTTTTCAGTCCTCTTTTTACCTTCTAGCTTCCCATACTTAGGATTCCACTCACCAGCAGTGTCTCTACGTGGTTCACACCAGATCTTGTATCAAGGTGCAGTGTTGTGTTTGCACAACTCAGAGATAAGGGAGTCTCTCTCAGAGGCATTTTAGATTAAATACAGATGGTAATAGGATGAGAGGTGAGGCTCTCATCCCCTCTTCTTCTAAAGGGTCTTTAAAATGACAGTGAATTGCAGCTCCACTTCAGCTAGCTCCAGCAGAACAGCACAGCAGGGTTTTTTTTTGCCTGTGGTAAACAAAGTTGTGGCTTGCTCAAGGTAGAGGCAATTAACATTTCTTTTTTTCCTTGCTAGAAGTTAGGAAATTAAATATTCAAGAAGTAATAATATTGCATGGCATAATTATCCAATAGGGTTTCCCATTACAATATACTATGGGAAGAATTAAAGGGGGAAAAAATGACTTGAGAGAGGGGGGGGTACATAAAATAATAAGGTGGATATCTTCTTACCTTTCAGGTGGCTCAGTTCTGTGGCATTCACATTAACAGCAGGCAACTGCCTGCTGTTTGGATTTCCCATCATCTCTGCCTAATTACAGCTGTGTGCAGGGAAAATTAACTGCTGCAAAAAGGATAGGAAAAGAAACATATTTCAAAGCAATATAAAAGAGTGTTTCTAGGGGTCCAGGTGAGCAAAGTCCTTTTAGAATTGGTCACAAATGGATTTATTGCTCCTTTCTTGGAATATCCTGAGCCAGCTAGTGTCAGATACAGGACATTGAAGCTTGGGACCTTTAGGATGATTGCCTATGTGGTTGAGCCCATCAAGAACTGAGCACACAAATAATCATTACAAATTGCTCTCATTTAACACTTCTTTGTGGCTGCAGCATTTCCAACCTCTCTGCCTTCTTCCCAGCTTGGAAGGAATACAAAGGGAAATTCTGCATGTCAGAAAGTTATGAAACAAAGGCAAAGTGGAGAGGAGGTGGAAATATAAAGTCAAAATGAAACCCTCCATCTTTCTGTCAAAGTGAAACAATAAATAATAATGGCATCTTGCATTTAGCTAGTGGTTTTCACCCAGAAAACCTGGAAAGCTCTTTGGAAACTTTACAAGCTACTGTGGAGGAACAGGAATGATTTCATCCACTGATCTCTTGAAGGCTTCCACTTCTGTGAACAGGTCCAGTCTCAGACTGGGACAGGGAGAGGCTGATCCTGAGAGAGAATGGATACATCTGCAGTTAGCCAGAGTAAATCTTTCCAAGTCCTGTGGGAATTTACCCTGCTGACAGTTATTGTGGCTCAGGAGCAGGCACTTGGTAAAGAAATAAAGTTACAGAGAGATGAACTAGCTCCTGATCCTAGGCTGGGAGATGTGGCAATAGCAGCCAGAGCTTGACAATTAAAATCCTTAGTCATCTTACTCATTTGAAAGAGTCAGAACCCTTGTCCTCATGGCTGATAGCCTTCTTTTCTTAGGGATATAGAAAAAGGGATTTAAAGAGCTCCTTGGAGCCAACACAAACCTCCCAGATTTACCTCTCTGCCATGTCAGGCAAAACAGGGAAGAAAAACCACCCCAAAGAATGAATAATAAGCTGAGGAAACTTGATGAAGCTTTCCATTTCTATCATATATTTTCCTTCAAAATTCACACCAGATTACTTGAAAATTCTGTTGGCTATGTGGAAGTCTGTGCTTCCTCAATGGAGGAGGATGAGATCTTTGGCTTCACAAAGGATTGGACTGGAAAACAAAACCCAACTATTTTTTTTTGGTCAAATCAGTCATTTCAGGGTTCCATGACTTTGGTTTTAATTCCTCACTGGAGGTGTTACTGGTCTTCCAGGTGATTACTGGGGAAGCTCAGGTCCTTCATGATGCAAAAGCAAGTCTGCTGGTGGAGTATGGATTGAGAGGGTTGTGACAGGACAAAGTATTGGCAAAACTAAATGAAAATTGGATGTTTTCTTCTTCCTGCTTTTGAAAATCTCCTGTTGGGTTGTTGTATTTTTTTTCCCTCTCCTTGAACATGAGAAGGAGGTTGGCTACTTACATCAAATGCTTCATATTGCTGGTAACTGGCAGCTTCCAAAAGACTTCTTATCCCACATTTTGCCTGGCAATGAAACAGGCTGAGATATATAATTTGTGCCCTATATTCCCTGTGTTGAAGGCAGTAGGCTTCTTCATTTTTAGCCTCACTCTTCCATCACCTTCACCAGTTTCACATTATTTATGTTCACTCTGTGGCCTAGGGGGTGGGAGGGAGAAGGGGAATTATTCCTCATTTACTGAAAGTGAGAGAAGAAGCAGTCACTTCTTCCTGAATGAATAATGTGGAGGTTTGTTAATCAAAGTGGAACCAAATCTGTGTTCCAAGGCAGAGGTGGGCGAAGCAATGTGTGCCTAACACATATGCATCCTGGGGCTCCTGCAGAAGGAAACACAATGCTGGAAACTGTTGTGAGGGGGGAAAAAAAACCAACCCCAAACATTAAAGCCACCAGACTTGATGCTAAGCTGCAGACTGGAAATGAGGTTTAGGATGATATCCATGCTTGAAGCTCCTTGAAGGGTTGTGTTTTCTTCTCTGGCCTGAGATGGACGAGGTGAATTATCTCCCTTTCCTGTTTGAGAAGAGCCTGGCTTAGAGTAGGACAATGAGTTAAAGGAGGAGCCAGGCAGAGAATCCATCAGGGATTTGACCTGCATGCCTATGAAATGCAGTGTCATCATAACCCAAAGGGCCTAGCATTAGTCACTGCAGGAAGGAAGTGCAAGCGTGCCTGGAGAAATCAATAGAAGGTCCTTGTCTGGCAAGGCAAAGAGAACAGCACCAATGTTTATGTCTTTGCCCTTCACATACTTTGCTCTTCCTTCCTCTCCACTCACCTTTGCACTTGATCCTAAATTTCATTTTCCTCATTCCTGAGTGTGAAGGGACAAAGGTAGTAAGCAAGAGTCAGGCTACCATCCAGTGTTTTCTCAGGAGGAAAAAAAACAAACCCTATTTTATATATATATAAAAATATATAAAATATATATATAATATATATAACATAAGATAATGTTATATATATATAAAATATATAAAATATAAAAATTATATATATGAAATTTATATAATATAGAATAAATATTATATATCTAAAATATATATTATATGTAAAATATATAATATATATAGAATATATATAATATATGTAAAATATATAATATATATAGAATATATATAAT
>VWZO01015951.1:9597-19716 GCA_013396975.1 Bucco capensis | reverse complement strand
ATATTATATATGTGAAATATGTATTATATATAATATATATATTATATATGTGAAATATGTATTTTATATAATACATAAATATTATATATGTGAAATATGTATTTTATATAATACATACATATTATATATGTGAAATATGTATTTTATATAATACATACATATAAAATATATAATATATATAAAATATATGTATTTATATATATGTATTTTACATTATATATATGTAAAATATATATACATATATATCCATCAAGCTCAATGTTTCTGTCTAGTGGTTATCTGATTTGGCTCCTGCTAACTAAAAACATATGCAACTGGTTATCTCCATCAACACAGTTTAATTCAGCTCTGGTCTCTATTAGTGTGTTGTTCTGCAACTGATGTCTCTTAGTGGCATGGGTGAAGTGTTGCTGTTAAAAAACATGTTTAAATATGAAGCTCAAACAAATGGCCCAAAGGTTTCTAGCATCTAAAAGTTGATTCAAAAATACTTGGCCAGGTTTTAATTAAAGCTAGGAATTCTTCCTCTAAATATTGTGCTTCCCAGAAATGAAGAACCAGATTAATATGAAATTGCAGAGTTTTGTTAGGATATAAAATGGTCAGGACTCCATAGCCCTGCACTTGACCTGTTGTGCCTCAGTTTACCCATCCATCAACAGAGCAAAACCACTAGCAAAGTGCATCCTAAGGAAGCTGCAAAGCACCACTCCTTGCTGTCAGGAAACTGCTCTGAAATTATTCAGCTGTATTCACAGCAAAAAAAAACCCAACAAATTAACAAAATATGTTCAGGCAAGGCACATTTGTTGGCTTCCAGGAGCAAACTGTGAAGTGTTATGAATAATGTGGCTGCTTAGTGGCAGTTTCTTCTAACAATCCCAATTTGGATGTTAAATAAAGGCCAAAAAAAAACAAACCTCTTTTTTTTTATGCTCTCTTTGACCTTTCCTCACCCTGCCCCTGATTTCTTCCCATTCTGGCCCTTGCCAAGAGGACAAAACACACATCAAGGACAAGAACAACTCTTTAGACTGAGATAACATTGATATTATTAGAAGAGGTTAGGGTGTGCCTGGGAGGGCAAGAAGGTAAATCTGCTGAACACTTTAAAAGCTTTATTTATGGAAACATCCTTATTAAGTTAAGGGGAAAAGAAGGAATATTACTACTAATGGCACAAGAATCTCCAAGACCCCAAATGTCTTAGCCAGGAGCATTTCTGTGCATGCACATTCCAGAAAGAAGTCTGTCTTAGGAGATAAAGCTCAGATGAGCTGGGTTAGTTTTCCAGCCTAAGTCTCTCAATGGTATAACAGCAGTTTAGCCCAACTGAGGACTGATTCTTTCACTCAGGAGAATGAGAAGGATGCTACACAGTAGTAGTGAACATCCTTGGCTCCAATGAGAAGCAGCAAGGGATCTTTCCTGACAAGTTTAGGTGCTTCTGCCATCTCTGTCTCTCTAGCCATTTACCTAATGATTCATTTGCCAGTGGAAAACTCTGAACTCAGCCTTTGCAGGGTCAGCTGAACTCCTCAGTGCTTCCTGAAGGAAACCAAGAATCCTCTAAGCTGTTCCCCAAGCAACACAACAACCTTTTTACACCTGCTCCTTTGATGCAGGAACCAACAGCTCTTTCTTTTCCCCTCATTCTTTACGCAGTTGAGCACTTCGCCTTCAATCTGCTCACCAGCTTTGTGAGCCTTTTCCCAGCTCGTGCAACTTGTCCCTTTGTAAAAAAGAATCCAGGCTGTTAAATCCTAGCCCCTGAAGATCCCTGAGAATATTACTGCTGCCTTATCCAAGCACAACTGCTCTGAAGCTGTAGACTTGGCTGCTGTTCCCTGTTGGCAGCACAAAAGTGTGCGATGCCGGGGCAAGGGTCAGGTTGAGAAAGCAACCAAAGAAAGCAAAAGAAAACCTCTCCCTGAAACACCTTTAGAAAAGGCAATGTCCAGTGCTTTAAACAACCTGCCCCCACATCTGTATGTTTGTTTGATAGGTGTTAGGCTGGCACCCAAAAGGAGTGAAGAGCTGAAGATGCAGGCCTGGTCCTCCCTTAGCTGAGATCTGCCCTCTGAAAAGAGAATTAGCTCAGGATGCTCAACAGCTTTCACATCTAAGGGAATGTGACTTTGCTGTCAGCTGAAAAACAGCTAAATTAATAAGTTAGCCATCATTTGGGAGGGTTTTTTTGCATAGTATTTTATAGCCACATTAAAAAAATAGAGTGAAATAGAACTTTTCTCTCTGGACAGTGTTGGAAATATCCATTTGGAGAGCTTTGCACAGTGGAAATAGAGTTTTATTTTGAATAACATGATTTTTGTTTTCATCACCCATGTGCCACCATGGCTTATTTTCAACCTGCTGATGTCACCAGAGCAGTGAGATCACTTTGTAGAATGTCCTAGTGAGCAGCAGAGGGGAAGTGACTTCATCAGACAGAGAAATTCAACCCTTTCCTAACAGCATTGTGTGAATGCAAAAGAGAGAAGTGGTTTGACAATGCACTTTAGTGAAGGTAAAGGCTTGAGGACCTCACTTAGGAGAAGAAATTCTTTATTCTGGTGACTCCTAAATTCCTTGTGGCTATGTGAATTATGAATATGTGTCCCTTCTGCAGACAGCAAACACTTTAGGGATAAAAATGTCCTAACTCTTCTCCTTTTTTTTTTTGCCCATAACATAAAAGACCTTCATGCTAGTTGGAAGTATGGAAGAGATTTCCCCTAGTTGGAAGTATGGAAGAGATTTCCCTGGCATAGCACAGATTGCCCACACACAACTTATCTCCCATTTTTACACGTCAGTTTTATTAATAATTAGATTGTATTAAGCCAGTTTAGGCATACTCTAAACACCTTAAAATATATGTTTTTTTTTTACCTCAAAGTAATTGCTGTTGGAAAGACAAATCTTAACTGTTAATTCGAGTTGACCCCTGGATTTTTCAGGTTTTCAGCAAGTCTAAGAAATACAAAAGGTTTATGGAAGTGAATATGTCTTTTAAGGATATATTTGCAGCTGCTTATAAAGGAAAACAAACCCTTTTCAAATCAAATGACAAGAGTTCTCTAGATCCACACCATCTTCCAGTTGTGGGTTTATTATATTT
This sequence comes from Bucco capensis, assembly GCA_013396975.1. Lineage (NCBI taxonomy): Eukaryota > Metazoa > Chordata > Aves > Piciformes > Bucconidae > Bucco > Bucco capensis. The sequence continues at coordinate 16,595 of VWZO01015951.1, read as the reverse complement.
TAGTGGTTTGAACTGAAAAAAAAAAAGTGGGAAAGATGAATATTGGAATCATCTACTTTAAAAATCAATGTTTGAGTTGGGTTTTAGGCTTGAATGACTGAGCTGAACTGGGACAAAGTCTTCAAATGCCTTTTTTTTGGATTCCCTTTTCAAGAGTTCCTGCTATCAGAGAGGGGAAAAAGGGGGGAAAACCCCAGAGCCAAGTGCTGAGGCAGCTCTGAGCTTCATAGTTCAATGTTATTTGTTTGGTTGGGGGGGCTCTTTCTTTTTCTTTTAATAAACTATCCCCCAAAGCCTATCTACCTAATGAGTATTATCTGCTTAATTTCCTGCAGGCTTCACTGCAGAAGCAGGTCAGTTGGTTTAATTATCAGCTATGGAGACGTGATGGAACTGGAAATTCAGTTGAAATATACAGGAGCTTATTCTTTTTTTCCTCTAGATTCCTTCACACTCACAAAAATACCTGTTCCAAGACCAGACTGACTCAGCTGTGCCTTAAAGAATGCTAAGATGCTGTGACAGGAAAGTAATAATGCTATTATTGTCCACTGGATGGTGATTAGTGATGGCTAACATAGTGCAATGCTACACATAGCCAAACAGGCAGGGATTTACCTTCCAACTATCAATTCTCTTTGGTTGTAAAATGTAGTCCTACTGCCTCTATCTATATCACACTGCTGATTAAGTGCCAGACAGACCTAGAAATGCCTTATGAATTGGGGAGGCTTCAATCTATCTGATCCTGCTCAGACAAGGGACTCTCCCTGGCTGTGGCAGAAAGGCATGGAACACTTACTCCAGTGATTGCATCCCTCACTGGGAGGTTTTTTGGCACTTTTTCTTTGAGAATAGGCTTTTTCTATGCCCTAGATAAAGTGTGAGGAAGGCTAAATAAGCAATAGTAGTTTGCCATGCCTTCCAAGTTCACTTTATATATATTCTCTTCCCCCCCAACCCTGCTTTTTTTTTTTCTTCTTTATACTTCTGGGAGTTATTATTGGCAAGCCTTTCTTTAGAGATAGGCATGGAGCAGAAGCATTCATAAGGAAGGAAATGCAATTAATTCTGTTGGAAATCCAATAGTCTCCCAGTGAACACAGATTTCCACCACAAATCTGCAAGTTTATAGAGCCATTCAGGCACTGGGAGCATCCTCCCAGCTGAAAGGCAGAGCTTGCTCTCAGTATGGCTAGAGTGATATCTGTAATATCCCATAGAAATCCATTGAGGACACTTAAGGAAGCACAATATCCTTTAAATGTAACCTTGATAATGAAAGGAAAGGGCTCCTGTTCCTAAATAAAAAACAACAAGCCCTGACAGGTGGGGATTGATACCAAGCATTTGCTGCTGCCTGAAACTCCTGCAGTGCACTGAATGCTGCAAAGGAAAAAAAAAAGTCTCTATTATTTTTAACTGTTGGGTTATTGTCCATCTTTAAGGATGGGGGAGTTTTAGGAGGGACAATTAATAATACTAATAAAAGAAAAGAAAAAGTTTAGTGTTATTGCAAACCTCTAGACAAAATACCTAAGGGGCAGGCAGGGGTGAGCAAACAAAGGGAAGAGAAAGAACAAGCAGGTATCTGAGGCTCTTTTTGGAGAGGGAGCAGCTTAGAAAGCTTGGAGATGAGACTCCTTTATATATATATATATATATAGCACCACACTGAGTGACAAAATGGTAGCTGTCATAATGTGCCAGTTAACATGTCCAATATGAGCCGATCGTTCCGTGTCCCCTGGGATTAGAAGACAGAAACATGACAAAGAACAAAGAAGTGGGATCAATAATGCTTGGGGAAATAAGACAGAGAAGGTTATTTACTCTGCATTGATCCGTTGCTGCAGTCCTGTAAACTTGGCCTGTTTTTCTTTTGTTAACCTTTAAGCTTGAGTATACTCACAAGCAACTAGGGAGCCAACTAACAGGTGTAGATTAAGGATCGAAGGAGGTCACCGTACCTCTGTCACCACCAGGCACCCATGTAACAACATCCCTGAAGAAATTTAAACATCAATAGCTATAATAAGGGCAAATTTATCAAGCTTGGCCTACTTTTGCTGGGAACCTGGCTGTGTCCAGTCAGTTTGCCCTTGCTAAAGCTCAATTGATTTGGACATTCTTTTACTAGAGTTGATTATCAATTGTGACACAACAAATTTGTTAGCTTCCAAGCACTGGAGTTGTTGTTGCTGTTGGAGTCTCTGAAGTGAAAACACCTGGTTGTGCTTCTCTTTTACTCGTGCTGAGGAGGAGGGAAAAAAAGTAAACAACCCCCAAAAGCAAAGGGGAAGAAGAAGAGAAAAACAGAGAGATCTTTTAGTGGATGCTGGTTGTGTTGGAGGTACCTGTGCTGTGCAGCTGGAACATCTGGACTGTCAGTTGTGGAAAGTGAGGAAATATTAACTTGAAGGAAACTGTTTTCAGCAGGAAAAGCCCCTGACAGCTGCTAGCTATTAATTTTTTTCTGGTTTCTGATTTGTCACCTAAGTCATATGGAATCATTCCTGTTGCCTGTGTGGATGACAGACGTTGGGAACCAAGGAGTAATGAATACCTTATGATGGGCAGCAATGTTCTCTAAGCATGGCTATTCAACAGAAAGAATCATCCCTAGGACTTGTTACACGAGAAAATCCATTCCCTGATGCTCAGGAACTGTAGTTAATTAGACTAAGTGGACATTTGGTATAGAAACATGATGGGATGGAATGTTTTTGTTTTGAATATGGACCCTGGTGGGTTTTTTTTCCAGTTTAATAGTTAAATGTTTCATGTTGTGCCAATAGTATTAGCAGTATATTAAAAATGTAACTCTGGAAATGTTTATCTTGTAGAGTTTACTTCAAACTCAAAAGCATTACTTAGCATTATGATAGTAGCTGGTCTGTCTGGTTTTCCTGGATCAAAGTATATGCTGCTTGTCATGCTATAGAACATTTGGACTTGTGTGTCCTAAAAGAAGTTAAAACAATCAAATAATATAAAAATGAAAGACTTAAAACTTGCTCTTAAAAAATCTGAGAAGAAGACAGTTATTTTTTTACAATAGCTTTTCTTTTGAGATTAAGGCAGCATTTCCTTTCAGATTAATATTTGATTAACATGTCAAAATACCTGGGCAGGGTGAACACTCCTCTATATCTACAATGCAGGGGCACAAAACCAATTCCCCACAAAGCCAGGCACTTGTCAGTCAATGAGTTGCATTTGTTGTTAGTTTGTTGTTCTGGTCAGCTATCCACACTCATTGCTACCTGATAGTTGAGGTGAGTAGATTTACAGACATGGCTTTACTCCTCATTTACTATCTTGCAGTACTCTTGGTCACTGCTGCTACTCAGGCATTGAATGGCAAAGCTACAGCTTGGATTCTAGAAAGTAACCCCCTCTAAATTACACTTTCTCTTACAGCTTGGTTTCATGTGGCAGACAGAGATGTGGTTGCTTGGCCTGTCCTTTATCCTATTAATATGGCAGTCAGGAAGCTTTGAATTTAATTGAGGACAAGCCACATCTTTCTTTTTTTTTTTGTTTATCTATAATCATGAGGCATAAACAAGGAACCTAGTGACAAATGAAAGCAGATCCTGCTTCTCTCTTCAGAGAGAAGGGAATCTGTTGTTTGCATCTCTTGGCATGCAAAGATTCAGCCTGTGACCCTTGCCCCATCACCCGTAAAAGTGTCACCACAATTTTTAAGAGCATTTAAGGCATTTAAGAGCATGGGAGGGAGAAAGCAGCAGCTTTTAGGGCTTCAGAAGTGACAGTAATGTGCACAGGAACTGTCTGCACAAGCAGAGTGCGTTGAGGCAGTTGTATTAGATCAATCTGTGCCAGAAGAGAAAGCACTGACAGCTTATTTCTGTGGTGGAGAATGAGCTGCAAAGTGCACAGTCCTCATTAAGATCAATGGAGAACAGCTCAGTTTGGTCCTCACCAAAAACTTTCTACCAGGTGATGGCTATTCAGAGCTCTATGGGAAATGAGTTAGGGCTCTCTTAGCCCTGCCAGGATGATAAAAAACAGCACCCTGCTTAGCAATAATCAGCATCCTTGGCCGAGGGTCTATGGATTGAGTGAGCATGGAGAATGAATTACCCTCTTTCCACTAGATGTGGTCTCTCTAGGTCAGGGCTCAGGTGAGAGGAAAAAAAAACTCTTATGGAGCTGCTTTGATTTACAGCTGAGGACCTGGTCTTAACAGCTCAAAGGTGCTTATCTGCACTGGAGAGCAGACCTGCCTTATAGAGGCAGAGACAGAGCCCATCTCCTGGAAAGGCCAAGGGGGTTGAAGCTCTGCTCTTTGTCCTCTCCACTGCCCCATGGTCTCTCTAGGGAGGGTGGGATCATGGCACAGGACCTTACGCTGGGCACATTGCAGTCATAGAATCCTAGAATGGTTTGGGTTGGAAGGGACCTCTGGAGCTCATCTAGTCCAACCCCCCTGCAGTGGGCAGGGACATCCCCAACTAGAGCAGCTTGCCCAGAGCCCTGGCAAGCCTCACCTGGAATGCCTCCAGGGATGGGAACTCAACCACCTCCCTGGGCAACCTGGGCCAGTGTTCCACCACCCTCATGGGGAGGAACTTCTTTCTAATGTGCTCAGTTTCTAAACTGATACTGCAGGTCACTGTGCATGATGGGTTTGGGGAAGGAGGTCCTGAAGCCAAGCTGGGGTTGGATTGTTCCTCAAAAGTAAATAAGAAAAAACAAAAAATGGGGCTACTGTAAGGAAACTGCCTTGCTCCAAAATAACAGGGAGTCAATAAAGCAGAGCTGGAAAGGATGAGAGATCAGGTCTTCTTCTAGATAAAAACAGTAGGAAGAGAAAATAAAAAGAGATGAAAAAAAGAAAGGAGAGAGAGGGAATAGCACACAAGCATCTATATGCTGAAAGAAAGCTCCAAAGCACTTCAACCCAAGTGTTAGTGTAAGCAAATATATTAAAAAAAAAAAAAAGCCTTTCAGACTCGGCTGCGGAGCCAAAATCGCAACGCACGCGACAAGGCCTGAAGACACCACATTTCCTGCCTGCATGCTGATGCTAGCATGCCTCCCTCATCCAGAGGCCTTGTCCATCCTGACCTGTTCCCTTGTCATGGCCAGTTGGCTGCTTGGCTCCTCTCCCAGTAGCCAGTGCTCTCCAGGCATGACATCGATCATCGCTGGAGTAAGGAAGATGCCACTTACCTGATGGGCTAGGCGGAAGCTCCCTCTCTTTACCATATGCTGGGAATTGTCAGTGGCTGCTTGAAGCCAAGGCTGCTTTTTTTTCTCCTGCCAGGAAACAGGCCTTTTCCACAGCCTGCCAAAAAAGGGAAAAAAAAAGAAAAAGAAGGAAAAAAGAAGGTGGTTTTGTTTTTTTTTTTTGCATATTAGGTTTCAGATTGAGCAGTTTTCTAGCAAGCTAGGCAGCACCGGGAATTATGGATCACAGTTTCCTTTGGCACTGGAGAGAGGCAGCAGACAGTGAAATAAAAGGCATTATAATGGGTAAAAGAGGGAGGAAAAAAGGAAAGGAAAGACAAAAGAAAGTGTTTGTATTGATTCTCTGCAGAACGACAAGATCTGCCACAGCCAAGCAGACTACTGAGTCATTCAAGCCAGCATCCTGACTCCAGGGGTGCTTCAGAGGAAGAGGAGGGGAGGAGGCACACTGCCAGCTTTTCCATGGCCTTTGGAGAGAATCATCTTCCTGATCCCAGCCTGACTGCATCCTGGCACATAGCACTTGACTGCTCAGTAACCTTCCTCAGCTCCACAGACCTTATCCCATTTCCCTTTTCACTTTTCAGCTTGGAAGAAGTCTAGTGTCCATGTGTGTTTGCATCAGACACACTGATAGTGGTACCAGACTTCTGGTCCTTTTTGGCCCTGAACTCTCAAGCTATCATGGACAACAGAGATACTGATCCTCTCTGAAAGAGACCTGAAAATTGGATTCATCCAGTTTGGAAAGTGTTCCCAGTTAGGTGACTCTGGTGAGACTTCTCCCACCACAACATGGATTCTCACTCCACTTTGTCACAGAAACAGTGGTCAGACACTGGACTAGGCTGCCCAGGGAGCTGGTTGAGTTCCCATCCCTGGGTGTATAACTGGTTGTTTAGCTGTGGTGTTGGGGGATATGGTTTAGGGGTGAACTAAACCATACATGTAGAGTAGGGTGAATGGTTGGACTCAGTGATCTCAAGGATCTTTTCCAACCTGAATGATTTTATGATTTCTTTTCCTGCAGATGTCACCACTAATGTTGTGCTAAGTCCCCAAAATACCTGTCCCTCAAATGCTGAGACAATCCCAAGGAAAAGCAGTTTGAACAGTTGGGTCCAGAAGCTTTGGTATACTCCTGGCTGGCAGTAGGCAAACCTCAAACCAAGAAAGGAAAACCAACATCTCTGTAAAGCATCTAGAGCCTGGCAAATCAAAGGGTGTGGAAATGAAAGGAAGTCACCTCTTCCTGTGTCTGTGGCAAAACACAGATGCTGTATCAGAAGAACTGGGGGTTGGAAACAGATCCCCTCCTCCTCTTGCTAAATATTCCTTCTTTCTTTCTTTTTACCATTTTTACAGAAAAGGGAGAAAAAGAAAGCAGAAAAAAAAACCCAACCATAAACCTGCCATCCAGCCAGTGAAGAGATCTCCTCTGAATCATATTATTTGGGTGAGGAGGTGGAGAGAAAGTGTTAGCAGTCCAGGCCAATGGATTTGTTGACATTTCTTCTAATCATGGCCAGGCTTCACAAATGGAGCTCCAGAGAGGGCTCCATCCACGCTCTTCCCAAGCACTTTTTCCAAGCGCTGCTGGCTGCAAAGGCCAATGCAGGACAGACAAGAGTGGTTGCAAAAGGCACAGCACAAGGACTCCTCAGGAGGTAGAAGCTGCAAGACACGATTCTTTCTACGCTGTCTTTTCTCCTCCAGAGTGATCCTGCGTGCCTGCTCCAAACCATGCGCGGCATTAACACTAGTGTGTGTGCAGAGCT